>MU225661.1:143818-160224 GCA_018584345.1 Thuja plicata | reverse complement strand
AGCGTTTGGGGTTCAGACCTAGGTGCCTGAAGGTCTTTGTGCATTGTGTTAAGGCTGCAATCCAATTTGAGTTAATCATCCATAGTTGCATCTATATTCCAGGTTCCAAATATTAATTCATTCCTTGTTTTCTATAATGGACATTGTATGCAAAGACCATATTATATATTGAATAAATTAGAATACTTCTGCATTGATTTGGGAAAGATAGTTTATTTCATGCATTGTTATATGTTAAGAAATTGCAAAACTATCCAATTACAAACAAAGAATTGCATACACATTCAGAAAATCAGAATTCAAATATTGCATAACAAATGTTTGACGATTTGCATTTGAGAAATATAAATGCTTTCAATACAAGGAAAAAAACATTCATGATTATGCATTTGATATTATAGTGTTTTTTGGTTGAAGAGAGTTTAGTGAAGGGTTTCAGATTTCTCAGATTGTGGAATTGTAAATTCTATTGTAATTCTCAACGCTCTGAGTTGGTTTGATGTCCAGCAAATTGTGTAACAACTGTGACTTCATGCAGAGGTCATGAATGTGTTTAAAGGTGATTGAATTGGGGTTTCCAGTCATAGTTTTCATTTCAGATTGTATGCAGAAGTTGAAGGAACAACTAATTACCAAATTGCAGCCCTTAGAATTCAGCGTTCGTCATTCTTCAAGGCAGATGCACCAAACAATACAAGCTGTGTGAGTCTTAGTGATGGACGCCCAACCTCTAGATTGGCACGTGAGGGAGTTTTGAGCAGCGTTTGGGGTTCAGACCTAGGTTCCTGAATGTCTTTGTGCATTGTGTTAAGGCTGCAATCCAATTTGAGTTAATCATCCATAACTGTGTCTATATTTCAGGTTCCAAATTTTATTAATTCATGCCTTGTTTTCTATAATGGACATTGTATCCAAAGACCATATCATATATTGAATAAATTAGAATACTTCTACATTGATTTGGGAAAGATAGCTTATTTCATGCATTGTTATATGTTAAGAAATTGCAAAACTATCCAATTACAAACAAAGAATTGCACACATTCAGAAAATCAGAATTCAAACATTGCATGACAACTGTCTTTGTGCATTGTGTTAAGGTTGCGATCCAATTTGAGTCAATCATCCATAGCTACGTCTATATTCCAGGTTCCAAATTTTATTAATTCATTCCTTGTTTTCTATAATGGACATTGTATGCAAAGACCATATCATATATTGAATAAATTAGAATACTTCTGCATTGATTTGGGAAAGATAGTTTATTTCATGCATTGTTATATGTTAAGAAATTGCAAAACTATCCAGTTACAAACAAAGAATTGCATACACATTCAGAAAATCAGAATTCAAACATTGCATGACAACTGTTTGATGAAATGTTAAGCATAAAAAAGGTGTAACAATTCAGTGTTTGTCAGAGGTAGAACCAACAAGGTTATTACAGTGGTATCAGAGAAGTTTCCTGCCATCCTTTTCGGGTGGAAATCATTGAGCTCACATTGTTTGAGTGACCAACACTCTTGCAGTGGTTAGATGTTAGCCATATCTGGTTGGAGTGCTCCTATGTCAGATGAGTACGGTGGTAGTAGCTTTTCCCTATTAGAGATCCATTCACTACGATAGGCTGTTAGAATAATGAAACATAATTACTTGCAGTTATTAGCTGACAAGGACTACCTTCTCGAGTGGGGTTGCACTTGTTACAATGCGTTGATGGGGAAGGAAGAGGAAGTAGTTGACCTCACTCATGAGCTTGAGGCAACTACAGAGGTATTGGAGAGCACCCGACTGGCTCTTCAGGAGTCCTAGTTACAGTTGGATGAGGTTACCATTGAGTTGACTACGAAGAAACCCAGTGGAGGACCCTGAGGTTGAGCCTAGGAGTGAGGGATCTGACTCTAAGGATGATGAGGATTATAAGGATGAGGATGCCACTGAGGTTGAACCTCAGACAAAAGGAGAGAAGATGGCTGCAAAATCTTCCATGACCTATCTTAGGCATACTCGTAGGAAGTCAGTGGCACAGGCTACTATGAGCCTTAGTCTTCTAGGCTCTCGCTTTTATTTTGATATATGTTTTGAGCTTTTGATTCCATGGATTTCATATTCTATGAATATTGTAGACATTTGACAATGACACTGTTTATATTTCCAGTGTTATTTAGTTTGACAGTTAACTTATTTCCTTTAGAAATTCACATTTATACTTACATGATGTATGTAAAGTTGTAAACTTGTGTATGTGTGCAAAGTAGCTTCTATTTATCTTAATTATTGTGTATTTGATGTTAACTGACTAAATGATGCATGAAAAAAACTTTAAATCCTTAAAAATCTTTGAATTTCTTGGGTTTTTTTATTTGTCGAGTCCTTGTTGAGTCCAAGCCCAAACCAGGCTTGCCGAGTCCACATGTCGGTTCCAAGTCCGAGCCCGAACCCAGCTTGCCAAGTCTGAGGCGAGTCTATGTCTTGTAACTATTGTTTCAGGTGAGGTGCCAACAAGAATCAGCTTAGTCTAGAGGTTAGCTTCCACTATCTGAGCCCACAGTCAGGGAATGCTTCCCGTGTTCACCAATAGGCCAAGTTTTCTCATCTGGGGTGCTCTATTTAGGTGATAACAGTTTTTGGCATGCTCGGTGGGATTGAGAGTTGTTTCTCAGTTATTTTCAGACTTTATGTTGTTGTTGTTTGGTGTGGACAAAAGTTATTTCTTCCTTTAGAGACAAGAAAGAAGCACACCTGGTGACTCTGGAGGAGTATCTACTGGTTTCAAGTAGATAAAGTGCTAGTATGTGGAAAAACAAGTTTGTTTTTTCTGGTTTTCAGTAATTTCAATGATTTTCCTGCTTATATGAATATTTCCGTATGTTTTCATTTGATAAGAGCATGCCCTATTATTCTCCATTCCATGAAGGTGTTGTCTATACACCTTCATATCAACCATGTCAAAATCACCATGCTGCTAGTTTCTCTCAAGACAACACTACAATAAACTACCAGTATGCCCAGAAAGTTGATCATGCTTACCATCTACCCATCCCTGCTCAACCTGTTTGGCAGCATACCTAGACTTATAACCAGTCTCAAGGAAACTATTTCATGCCAAGTCAGCATGATATTTCTAGTCAGTTTTAGAATTTGGAGAATATGCGAATAATTGAGATGAAAAGTATGTTGCTTGTCTAGACTAAACAATTGTCTGAGGTCAAGAGGCAATAAGACGTGGATCTACAACATAAGGAGTTGGCTTACCAGGCCTGTCTCCATGAGCAGAAGGTGGAGGCACGAAGAAGGAAATATGAAGAGAGTGTTGCAAAGGCGGTGGCTGAGAAAGAGCAAACACAACCAAGGCTTGCGCAAGTACACAAGCTTGAAACCCAAGCAACTATTACATTTTCAAATCCATTTTTTGAAGAAGGGGTTCCCAGTCCCAATGCACTAAGCTTCAAACAAAATGAGCCTTCTTTTGAAGAAAAGTCACAAGTATTGCAGCAGGAAGCAGTGGCTTGTCAAACTTATTTTCCTGAGCTGTGAATCCAACAGAGACAGTATGAGGAGGGTCTTGTGGGGGGGTTGGTTGTAAAGGAACAACAAATGAAAGATAATGTACTCAGTATTCCAAGCTTTAAACATGGTAACCATTTCAAGTCCTTTAAAGTTAACATTCCAAGTTTCAGGAGCAATCATACTTTCCAAAAGCCTATACTTGAGAAAAATCAGTCCATCCCTCAAGAGCAGTCTTTTCAACTGTAAAGTCAGCCCAGTAAGGACCCAAAAGAGGATACATTTGTTTCTTCTGTTCAAAATAAAAAATCAGACCTGCTGGAAGTGATTGAGGAGCACAACCAGTTGAAACAACATGTGCTTGAATAAGTTGAAGCTATTGAACAGGGAGTTCTAGCAAATTTATTTTTTGAGCTTCCTGGTTTTGTTGAGCAGGGTGATGAAGTGTTAACTAATCTTTTTAATGAACTTCCATCTTTTGTTGATGAGGTGGAAGAAACCATTCTTGTATTAACACCATCATCAAGTTTTGGATAGCAAGGACTTCAAGAGGATTGCATCGCTTTTGATAGGGTGTTGGTTAATCCAAAAACAAATGAGGGCACCCTCGTTCAGAAGGATGAAAGGGCTAGTGGATGTTATTCATGAAGTGATTCATCAAGATGAGAAAAATATGAAGCAAGACATTACTTTCGAAGGTATGAGTCTTGAGACCTACCATGAGGTCAAAGTGGAACCTATTTTGAATGAGACTCTAAACCATGAGGAAGGACATAGAAATAACCAGGTTTTGGATTTTGGGAAGCTAGAGGACCATGAAGCTGCTAATCAGGTTGAACTTGATGAGAGTTCACTGTCCTTGCTTCAGGAAGCACATCTAGAGGTTCCTATAGACCTTCGAGAGAACTATCATGCTACTACAAATATCCCCCTCATGCAAAAAAATGAGGAGACTTTGAAGAGGACATGTTTTGTGTAAAGAGCCTGCCTGGCTCTATCTCTAAATTTGCTTGCAAAATTTTAATTTGTTTTGGATTTGTAATATGATATGAATTTTTAAAATAATTCGCCGGGTAAGAACAATAATATTACAAATTGAAAGCAATAAATATATTCTTGTAACAACACCAAATTCTCACCACACTACTGAACAACTTTATTAAATCACAATTGAAAATCATACAATGCGATTTGAAACCAACACATCAATTTATTATATAGAACATGTGTGTTTTGATCTCCACCAATGCTGGCCACGGCTGAAAAAGAAGATAATGGATGCTTGCACAATTCCCCACGTCAACCTCTAGCAATTCTCACATCCTTTAATTGTTTTTTTCCACTCTACATTCGTCAACAAATTCAACACGCAAATTCTACTTCTCCCAATGGCTTCACACAGCTTCCAAGATCAGCCGCAACATACACAATTCATCAGCATCAACGCTGATTCAAAGTGTTGGAAACAAACAAAGAATTTACAATTCTTTGCAAGGTAAATCTCATTCCACAAACCCTTGTTCCAAACTTCAACAATTTTATAAATGATCAAAAGATATCTCATAATGAATTTCAAAATCCTTCAGTAATTAAAATCAGCTTCTTCAATAAGACTCGAAACTTTTCAGTTTCTCCTTCACATATTACATAACTTAAAATGATTATGCCATTAAAGACATTATCCTTGAATAACCTTTTAATTAAAATATAATACTTCATTATATTTCCTCACATTAAATGACATAGCATTTAAATACAAGTCATTATAATTAATTAATGACTTGACTTTATTAAGTGAACTTAATTAATTAATAAAATAATCAACCCAAGCCAATCCAAATGCTATGCTCTATCAAGAGAACTGCTCGGACACTATGCCACAAATAGACACTGCCAGAAATAGACTTACTAAAAATAGTAAGTCCTTCAAACTGAAAGCTCTGCAAATGAATCCACAACTCCACTATTACCAATTCATAGGTGCTCTGCTAAAAATAGCAATCATGACGATCACCCAAAATAAACACTTACTATAAATAGCAAGTTTGTCAATCTGACCCAAACGAAGAGCAATCCTAGGATCCCAGACCTCCAAAGTGGAAACTGACCACTGGCTCTGCCACACGACCCCCTCCAACATCCCGATTAGCCTATGAGGGTCACTGAAATAAGCTAATCCCGTGTGCCTAAAAACGGGGACATTACATTCTGGGATGAGTTGGAGCTATTTTGCTCAGAGATATATACAAAACTAACATCTCCTAAGTTAGAAGATCAAGAGCAGCAGGAGCATAATGTGGAAGGAACCACTTTTCAGTTAAAGACACCTCAACGAGTCCATTTTGATCAGCAAAAGGGTGTTAAAGAAATTGCAGTCCAAAAGCCAGAGGCCAACAAAGGGAGCTCTAGGTTCGTCCTCACAAGGATGCCTGATTAGCAAGTTGCAGCCCAGAATAAAGGATGAGCAAGTTGCAGCCTAAAGGAGACAAGCTCCACTCACATACCCACTTCAGGAACATCGCATATATAATCAACTTACTGAGGTAGGAGGCTTTTTTTTAAATCTTTGAAGAGCTGTTGTGTTCAATTATAGAGCATCTCCTCATTCTCCATCTTTTCTTAGGCATCTTCAAGTTTGTAAAGCATTGAAAATTGAATAAAAAGGGGACTTATTTTATAGAACCAGTAGATGGATTTGTTTAAAGTTTGTCTCGCTGCTAGTTAGTTTAGGGTAGGGTAAGTTTCAAGTTCAATAAGTGTTCTTGCACATAGATTAGTTGCAGCTTTCTTTCCCTAAGTGTTGGTTGCACATTCTAGTTAGTTGTCTTTGAAGGAGGTGTAACTACTGTAATGAACTACAATTGCATGAGGTAGGAATCCATCATAGGAAACAATGGATACATGTAATCACTATTGTACATCATATATACCCCCCTCATAGAACTCTAATTAACTACAACATTTTGCTAAGAGGGTGTACTTTTGTTTTTTCCTCTTCTAATGCATCATGTAAACACATATCATTCATGATAGTGAGTCTGTGTGTTCACTACCACAAGCCATACATATGTACCAGACGGATTAAAGGAGGTTGTTGTTGGAAAGCAGGTTACAACAATGGAAAAGGAGTGTGTTTTTCAAAGGTTTTGTCATTTAAGTGACTTTTTGCCCAATGGACTTGTCAAGGCAACTGGTCATAATGTTTAGCAAGCAAACATATTGCAGATGTCACCAAAAATGTTACTGATTTTGGGTACCAAGCTCAATCAAGCAGAGCTGTCATGTTTTAAAATTAATTAAGGTACATTTTGGTTCTGCTGGATCACATTCATATGCATAAAGAAAAAGAGCAGATGATTACATTATTGCATTACATCATGCAGTGCTGTCATAAAAGAGTGCAAAGATAATTTTTTGAGAAAAAGCAATATTTATTGATAAACTAGTTGAATAATGTCTCACACAAGCCGTGAGACTAACCATCATAATGCACATGAAGATAACATCATACATTCATAGGTGCTATGAAAAGTAAAATGCATAGGTGGTGAAGGGTGACTCGTCATTGCCTAGATGACAAGCCCAGCTTGATTGCCCTGCACTATCTTCGACCCTACCACTTGCCTTGTGTCCAGCTCTTGCTTCCCTGCTGCTCCTTGTCCCTGCATTTCAGTGATAAAATTACATTAGATCAATGATCTAGGCAATGCTGAGTCATCATACACTGCGTGTACATGCATATACAAATATATAATCTTTTCTACATATGCATCATAACAGCTAGCTATCACGGATATCTGAGAAAACAAGAATTATCAAAGCAAGATCCATATGCTCATTTTTATCTAACAGGTTTGTTTCGTGTGAAGGTGAAGGTTTCATTTTCCTCATTGATGTTTCAGTTTGATATCTTTCTTAATTCAGTATGTGGTGTGAAATGTGGCTCCCACGAGGGTAGAGCCCAGCATGCTTTCAAACAAAACAATCATGCTACAGGATGATAGATTATAGCTGTAGGAGGACAGATGATGTGATTCTTGAGGAAGGAATGGTATCATACTATCTTTATTATAACATACTCCATGGAAAAATAGTAGCTTTATACAAAAGAACAATTGATATTAAACAAGACCATTGTGTATGGTCATTATAAAGCAGCAATGTGCTATAAATAGTCCATACAATCAGCAAAGCAGCATGACTATGAAGAGAGTTTCAGCATCAAAGAAAGGATCATAATAGTGATTTGTTTAATATTAAAGCAGTGAGTTCAAAACAGAGAAGGGAACAATTACAAGAAGACAACATGATCAAAATTTTGATTACGAATTTGATTACGAAAAGAAGAGTAGAGTAACGACAAATAACCAATGAAGATCTAAGATCAGCATTTGTAGGCCATTCAATGATTTACAGATTTGAAGACATAGCTAATGTCAGGGAACAACATATTTCAAAAGGTCCACTCCACGGTGATGGAGATTCCAAGAGCAATTATGTTACACCAGTTATATCTATTGTCAAGGACAATAAAAATCATTTCATGTGTCGACCAAGAATCAAAGCAACATGGGCTTTGGCCTGATAGCAATGACTGAATATCATAAGGAGATATTGCATGAAGACAATCTTTTTATAACAGTGCTCCAACTATAACCCAAGGATTAATCGGGACTGTGATAAAGCTATAATGAAGTGTCAATCCATAAAAGAATCATTTCTTTGAATCAATGATGAACGAGGCACACAGATAGGTGATACATCATTGTCATGAGACACAAGGGCTATAACTGTTATGAGGACATAGATGCATAACTTTTATTAGGACAGAGATATGATTAATGATTAATCAGGAAACAATCATGAAAGCTTCAGAGTTGTGGAATAATAGACTCAAGATCAGATTTTTAAGGTCACTGTCATAATAGCAAAGGGATTCTTCAAACATTGTTACAAGCATAGAACAACATTATGCAAGCTAGTCATGAAAGGTAATGACACCCAGGATGATTTTGTTACAATTACAAAGTCAGCCTTCAACACTTTATAGTTTATACAAATCATGACAGAGAAGCCATCATTGGTAAAGCATTTACATGGAATTATGAGAGCAGTCCTAATATCAAGAGTAGTCTTATGATCAGCTACATTATGCAAAGGACAATGTCATAATGGTCATGAAGATCACAGTGGTAATAGTTAACAAGACACAGAGCATCAACAACTACATGAAAGAGGTCGCAAGTCGCCAACAAAAATGAATAAGAATATCTGAATAACAATACCAAACTGTTTTATGACAGTGACGACCATATCAAGAGAAGTAGTTTTTAAATTAAAATATGCATTGAAATTGAAGAAGTCAGATTATATCATGAACTAGATAGTTATTGCTACAGGATAGGAACAAGGCAGTCATGTTTGTTATTAATACTCAAGAGCACAGCGTAGTTGAGTACCATAATGTACATGAAATAGAGAGATCATAAAGCAAAGGAAACGACTCAGCCAATAGCAGGGAGAAGCATTATGAGCTAATAACAGTCATAAGGCTGCTGTCACAACAAAAGCAGAGACATATAACTTGCTGAGTATCCCACCAAAATCAATCACAGTTCAGATTTCAAGGGGGTTGCAACATGTTGAAGAGTTGCTGAGCAACAAGGATACATATGCAATACATCATTTGACTGTAAACATAGCTTTCATTCTAGGCCATTAAAGTGCTAAGGATCTTCAACTTTTTTTTATATTAGGTGAGTAGTTATAATGGAGAATCTTCATTTTAGAGCAACATCAAGGTAACAGTAAACAATGATATCAAGCCACCGTTATAGAAGCTACAAGATGCTCAAGAAATGGTGCAATGTCATATTTTGACAGTGATTTCAAGGGATAACAAGGAAATCCGAAAAATCAGTGATCTCCACGGATTCATTTCAACATTTCAATGACAGTAAAGGTTACATGCCACTGAGCAAAGAAAGAGATAGACTCTGTACTGAATAGTTCCAAGTGTATATAAATATTAGAGCATAATGATGCTACAGTTGTGCTCTTGTAAAACAATGGAGCCCCGGTAAACATCAAGCGAGAAGCCCTCAACCCTCACGGTATCAAACCCTGATGCTTTTTTCAGAGAGAAAAGACATGTAGGAGGGTTTGAAGAAAATCAAATGTAGAAGTCACAGTGGCGAGAAGAGGTGAAAACCTTTAAAATGCTTATGAAATAACAGATGTTTTCAAGAGATGAGCCATGGCAAGTTAACTACATACGAAGCATGAAGTTTATTTGGAGCTTCAGGAGAGCATGGAGAAAGCTCTCAAAGGTCTTTTTAATCCGTAGCCCGTAAAAGAGCAGAGTCCTCGTAGTGTCTGGAATGAAAACCATCAAAATACATACCAGAATATCAATCATTTCCAACATTTTTTCTGAGAAAATGGAGCATAAAGGAAAACACAAAACAGCATGACATATACAGGAAAGACATGGAATGTTTTTCTTCATTATGTCTTCGAAAATGAACAGGGAGCTCGAAGTATAGAAATAGGCCCATGAAGGTAAAACTCACCTATGCAAGAGGCTCCAGAATTTGCAACAAGATGGCCCTCGAAACCTTCGAAAGCTTGACCTTCAATACCGTCGAAATGCTTTCAAACTCTCGTGGTGACTTCTCCAGGTGGTAGCCCAACATTGCGCAGTGTTAAAATGAAAAAATGAAATGGAGTATAGTGTTATTTTTAGCGTTGTGAAATTCCTAAATGGCTGACAATGTTAGGCTTTTTTTAGCCTTTATTTGATAGTCTTTTTTTGCGAAAATAGCCCCGTGAGATTAATGAATGGGGCTTTGCTTTGTAAATTGTTTTATAACATATAGAATATTTTATAAAGTAATCTTTTATAAAATATTATATATGTTCTAAGATAATCATATTAGCCATGTAATAAAGAGTTTTCAAATATGGAAATAAGCTTTCTAAAGTGAAATTAATATTTTATTTTTGTACTAATTAATAATATTATTAAATAATTCATAATTTACTACTTTAATAAACTTTATTATATTAATAATATTATAAAGTGATATTATCACTTAATAGATATTATTAATATAGTCAACATTCATTAATAAAATTATAAATCATTTAGTAAATTAATAAGGGTATAAAATAGATTTTTTTTTTTAAACTTTTAAAAGTCAAAGGACATATTTTTGCATAGTTATGACAAGCCTTAAAGTCATAAGGATAGGATTGGAAGTTAGATTAAGTTATTGCATTTTAGGGGCTCTTTATGAGATGTTGAGAGCATAGTTGAAAAACTCGGTCTCGGCAAAAACTTGGCGGGCCCAAATTTTTTGAAAAACTCAGACTCGGCAAGAACTTGGCTGAAAAATCGGCAATAAATCAGCACTTTTATCAAACATTTGAAAATATATAATTTCTTAAAATATTCTTAAGAAAACACACATGCACCAAATTGTAGAACATATACTGATTTAAAATTTCCATCATATATAAATTAAATTTTTCAGTTAATACATAGCAATTAGAATTTAGTAAATCAACGTAGAGTCATATACCAAAAAACAAGTGCAACATCTGAATAAAATTGATTTCAATACATATTGAAGTCCAACTTCACAAAACTACAATCTCTGAATACATATTAAGTTCAAGTTTTATTTAATAGTATCAATGAAAATGAGAAATCATAAAGTGCATCTACGACTAAAGCTCAAAAGAGATTGTTGGCATTGGGTGGGTGGTTCTGAAGTAGTTGCAACATCCTCAACAGGTGCCTGAATAGGTGCCTCATCCATATGATAGGTGCCTCAACAGATGCCTCTGATGGATGACCATGCTCGCGTTCCTCCTCACGTGCTGCCATTTCAGCATCTCAATCATCCGCCTCCATCTCCGTCTCAGCTAGCTGATCATCGGTCATAAAAGGATCCGCATCCACATCATCACTATCAAGAGTAGTGATCCAATCTGCTGAATATGGATCAATGTCATCCATGTCAAGTGCTTCATGTGAAGTCTTCCCTTGCACCTTCTTCTCATGCAATCGAAGGTTGTAGTGCACATAGACAAGGTCATTCAAGTGCTTTTTAGTCAACGTATTGCGCTTCTTCGTATGAATGGACTCAAAAATACTCCAGTTGTGCTCACAACCAGAAGCGCTACAAGGATGTGATAGTATGCGGATGGCAAGCTTTTGAAGATTAGGTGTTGTGGCACCATAATCTTCCCACCACAGACTTGCAAAGATAAAAAATGTCATTTATAACTTAGTAAAGATTTCAAAAAACTTGAGTGAAATAAATGATATTATAATATAATAAAATTAAACACCTTTTTTTTTTTTACCTAGTTGCAAGGTGTATCTCCTACGTTTGTAATCAGGTGAAGAAAACAATGGCCCCTCAACCTTCTTATAGCTTTGCAACTCATCAAGTATCAGGTCTCCAAGGTTCTCATCATCAACTAATCTTCGAATACATGTGTCCAGGCCAACCTTAACCTCTGCATCTGCTGGGAAAGTGTCAGAGAAATAGAACTTTGGATTCAAGTAGTAGGCAACAACATGAATATGTTGGTGGAGTTGTGGATTCCACCTACGATCGATTATGTGCCATATGGGTCCATATTTGTCTCATTTGACTCATACAAGTGTTCAATGACCTCTTTGGCCTTATCCATGGCCTCATATAGATACCCCATGGGGTTTTTATCCCCATCCACCATTCTTAGAACCCTCACTAACGGTTCCGACACCTGGACATAAAAAATTAGCAAAATTAGTGAATTGCAATGTCTAAAAATTAAATAATAAATCATCAATCGAGATTTGAAAACTTACATTGATGGTCTTCTCCATGATCTTGGCAAATCCAACATAAAAAATGGCTTTCACAACCTTCTCTACTTTAGGCTTGTCTGCATAAGGACTCTCTAACCATTTCTCACTCACAAACATCCGCTTTAGGTTGGGCAATGTAGCTAATATGCTCTACAAGGTGAGAAAATTAGTAGCAAAGCATGTGACCCCCGATCACACAAGCTCCTTACCATCAGTGTGTTCTCTCATAAGATTCAAGAACCATGTGTGGTTGTAGATGTACTTCGTGATTTTCCTTCCATCTTCAACAACCTTCTCCACCCAACTCAGTTTCCCTATGCCCTCAAGGAGTAAGTCAAGGCAATGGGCAGCACAAGGGCTCCAAAATAATGTCGTATGCCTAGCCATGAGAAGTTTGTCAGCTGCCACATATGCAGTTGCATTATCAGTCATGATCTGTACGAAATTACACACTCCCGTATCCATCACCACTTCATCTAACATTTTGCATAAAGTCTCTGCATTTTTCACTTGATCAAAGGCATTAATTGATTTTTAAAATACTAATTGTCCCTTGAAGCAGCTAGAAAGTTGATGAGCATTCTATTCCTGCCATATGTCCACCCATCGGATATAATAGTGCAACAATTATGTTCCCAAAATTTTCTTTTCTCTTCCACAATTCGATAAGTGTTTTGGACCTCTTCCTACAACAATGGCCCACTCACCTCATAACGACTTAGGGCCTTGAACCTCTTACCAGACACGGTCATTGCAGTGACCAATTAATCCAAATACGGACTACATAAAGCGTTGAAGGGAATATAGTTGTAGATCCAAAATCTAGCAACTGCTGACTTTGTCTTGTGTTGCATCTCTTTGTTCCATATAGGGCCTTGAAATCCAGGTTGAGCACCAGGAGTGTTACATGGAACCCAAAAGTCTGCCAAATTCCCACCCACATTTCCTATTCCTCGTATCCATGGCCCAATGGAAAAAGAAGCCCCTGCACCTATTTGCGATCCTGCAGAACTTAAATCTCCCATTGAGGCAGCCATTGCCTCTGTTGTCCTCTTTTTCCCTGCCTTCTTTTGCTCATATTCTTCAAGGCTTGCTATAGCCTCCCTTGTAGCCTCTTCGGGACAATCGTCACATGGTGTAATATCATGACCTTCAATCTTTCCAATGTGATATTTTAGTCGAGTTATGCCCCCAGACATCTCCTTACGGCAATGGTTACATTTCACATCTCCTCTCTTTGGTCCCGGTGTCCCATGTTTCCAAAAAACATCCCTCTTTCTGCCACCAACCATTTTCTACAGTTATTGGTTGTGTAAGTCTACAAATGCAAGGATAAATAATCAGAATATTAGCTATCCAAGTCTAAGATCAAATATTAGCTAAGTTTATGAAGTGACTGAGATCAAAACTTGTGAGAAGTTTAAAGAGGGTAGTCACCAAATAGTTGTTAGTGTCACTTGTCAAAGTCTGAGATCAAATATTAGCTTAGTTATGAACTTATGAAGTAATTGACATTAAAACTTATCTAATTTTTAAAGAGGGCAGTCACCAAATAGCTGTCTAAGACTGAGATCAAATATTAGCAAAGTTTAAGAAGTAACTGAGATCAAAACTTATGAGAGTTTTAAAGAGGGTAGTCACCAAATAGTTGTCACTTGTCAAAGTCTGAGATCAAATATTAGCTAAGTCTATGATTGTATTAAGTAACTGAGATCAAAACTTATCATATTTTTAAAGAGGGCAGTCGCCAAATGGCAAATGGTTAAGTACGAGATCAAATATTCAAACATTGGACTTTGATAGTAGTAAATTAACAAGTTACAATACTATTGAAATTTGAGATGCTTGTTAAAGTTTTAAACTGAAGCTTCCATTAATATTATGAAATTTTAATAAAATTATTAGTCCATTGTTCCTTTGCGTTTACATATTATAGTGCTAATTTTTAAACAGTTAAATCAATATTAATAAACAATAGGTGGCTCTATTCTGGAATGCAAGAGCAGGGATATAGCAAGTTAGTAACTTTCAAAGATAAGCTTTAGCCTTTAACAAATACCTGTCAGTTGTCTGCAGTGTGGTGGGTTGCTATTGTCTCTCCTTTAACAAATTTTCCACGAGCTCCTCGCGTCTTTCCATGGCTATGCTTGGTGTCATGTCTAGACTCTACACAACCTCATGTCTTTCCTTCGTCACATCTACAGACTCTGCAAACGCAAAAAAAACAATAAACATCATAAACATGAGAGCTGTCAAAAATATCAGAGTTGTCAGAGCTCAAATACTCCTCGCAGTCCTCAAAAATAACACCATCATCCTAGGTGTCAAAATCCATAGTGGTATCTACAACATCCTCCAATCTCACACTATCCACAACATCAGCAATAGGCTCACATAAAGACTTGTTGTCCAGTAAATCAGACCTTATATCGCTAGAATTACTACCAATTGATGTAAAACTTGCATCAATGGTAGTGAACATGTCATCAGCCTGATCTGTGTCACTAACTCTAGTAGGCTTAGGATGTTGAAACTCAGTACCACTACCTGCCAGCAAGACAGGCACATCCACATGTTCCTGCAAAGAATCTCCACTCTCAGGTGGGCAAATAGGACTAGTGGTTGATCCACTAAGTACACGAACATCTCCACCATAATCCGCAGCTACTGAAAACTCATCATGGAGATTTCTGGATGCCTCACCTGTATAAAACTCACCTCTCTCCTCATCTTCTCTATGAAGAAGACCTATTGAACAAAGAAACCAAATAATCCGTCACCTTATTGACAGTTGCCAGATTTGAAAGAATTGCATTAAGTCTTTCCTAACTTTGCCTTGGTCTCTCCATGTTTTTCATTATGGCATTTGTCTGGTGTCTGAGAATAGACATACTGTCTAACTGGTTTCCATGTTTTCTAGATTTCTAGTGTCTATCCATAACTGCAAAACTAACTAAAGTGTTGATCACTTAAGTCAAACAATTAAGCTCAATGAACTCCACCCCAACAGGATGGCAGGAAATCACTCTGATACCACAAAGGCTCAACCACTATGCCAAAAGACTGACCTAGTGGTGAGGGCAGCTACCCAGGGAGTCAAGGGTTAGTGGGGGCTACGTCCCACTTTCTGAAGCATCTTGGTGAGCACCCCAAACACGTGGGAAGCACTACAGTCCCTGCACCTATGAGACTACGTCCAACATGGACATTACATTTGAGTCTCAGGCTTGAAGAATTGTAAATTCTTCCAAGTTTATCAACACAGTGAATTGGTGAAACACCCGACTAATTATGTCAGGCATTGGCTTCACTCAGAGGACAGGATTGTTTGCATTGTTTGCAGTGATTGAAGAATTAGCAAACAATTAATCTCGGTAACATTTTTTTCAAGGGCAAAGGATTGTTTTTAATGCAGATCGTAGCCATGTAGAGGTCTACATTTGGAAATTCTAGGTAGTTGTAGGTCACTAAGAGAGGCGACATTCATAAATTAGAGGCTACAATTTATTTTCAAGGGCCTATGTTTGGGAGTGAGGGCTCGTTTTGAGTTGTGAGAGGCCCCAATTACTGGCTGCTAGCATTTGGTGACAATTGTGGAAATTATTTGAAGGCGGTGATACATTCATTGAGGTCTATGACTACATACAAACAGTTACAGGTTCCATTGTCATTTTAAAATTAAATAAATTTTGATACATATATTTGTCATTGTAAATATTTCATACAGAGATAATGAAAGAAGCTTGTTTAGTGAATAGTTTGCTTAGCCTTTTAATTCCAAGTATTGTTAGTTTGCTTATTTCATATATTGCCAAAAAATACAAAAAAGCATAAAGTCTGAAAAAGCACAAAAAGCTATAAAATCTGCAAAAACAATACCTTCAATTGTTAGTGAAATAGAGGTAGATGTATGCACCCTAAAATGGTCGCCTAGACTTTGGGCCCCATTTTATTATTTTATCAATTTATCAAATCCCTGAATCAATATTTTCAAATATCAACAATATCAATTATATCAATTCCCTTGATCAAA
>MU225661.1:128283-139812 GCA_018584345.1 Thuja plicata | reverse complement strand
TTGAGGGTTGAGTCATCATTGGAAGGGGCCATTTATTTAATTGATTATAAGCCTAAGTCACATTATTATAATGATACTTTATTATAATAATGGTTTTAAAGGAAGTTGTTAAAAAAGAGTTGTGTTGAGTGGAATTCATTTGGGAAACTTTTGTCAATGGAGGATTATAAATATGACCCCATTTGATGAGAAAAAGGCATCTGATTATTTGTTTATTGTCTTTGTGACATTCTTGAAGGTCTGATTTTTCATGCCCTTGCTGAAGTATAAGGGTCTGATTTCTGAGTGGTGTCTTTGGAAGTTTGTTGTTGAAGTATAGCCAAATTGCAATCACTTCTCTACTGTATCTGTTGTGGCTGAGAAGAGAATTTATTTGCATCTTCCATTACTGTTCAACTGTGGCTAGGAAGATATCATGGTGCTGAAGAAATTTAGTGATCCGGGTTATGGATTTGAATGCCCTTTATATTTGTTGTTGTAGGCATTTATAATCCTACTATCCAGGGGTTAGAAATTTGTAAATGTTGCTGGTGTTTTCTCTGAATACCAGATCTGGGCATAAGTATCTTAGTTTTAGTATCATTATTGTCTGCAAATGAAGTGCTAGCATACTAAAATCACAAAGGTTTGGGTTTGATTTCATGCATCTCAATAGACAGTCTTTGGGTGTTGTTTGTGACTGAAAATTGGAGGGAGTTAGAGCTATGTACAGGCCGCCTGTGATTGATAAATTACAACCTGCATCTCTTCCTTGAGGGCTGTCATGAATGCCATCATTGGCATCATTTATTTTTGTTTCTATCACCTGTGGAGGTCAGACACTTCTTGCACGTGGGGAAATAAAGAGCTCCATCTTCCACATTTTTCAGCAGACGTGGGATTTCAAAGATTAATAACAGGTTCCTTTTTATGTATCAAATTTTGGTTGAAACAATAATAAATTTGGCAATTGAGGGATGACTATACTCATATGTTTAAATGATTGATTTGATGCACATGTTCAAGATATATTTATTGCAACTTAATTTCAATCAATCAATTTCAATTATAAATTTGCCTGAATAGTTAATTTGTTAGAAAAATTGAGTCAGAGCTAGACAGGCTCATTACATTAAGGCATTTTGGATTTGGGTGTGGAGATATCTCTACAAGTGCTATTCAATGTATATTCATTGAATGTAGAGCAATGTTCATGTACAAATCACAACGATAACCTTGTCGGGGCTATGGACGCCTGACCGGCAACGAGGTTCTATCCAAGATGCTTTTGGAGTACGGATGTCAAAATAGATAACTAAAATAGATCTTAGGAGATTTTTGATGGTATTATTGAGAGGGAATGAATACACTTGCACACAGGTGAGTAATGGAGGATGAAGGCTTTAAGCTCAATTTGTGGTTTCTTCCAGTTTGAGTGCATTTCCTAGTTGTTTGATAGGTGAAAAGGGAAATGATCAATGGTTTTGGTTCCAAGCAAAATATATCCTTGAAATGTTCAAGAACATTTCTTTGGGTGGGTGCTAGATGTTGTGAGGTTTTCACACCATTGCCCCATTGCAAATGGGGAACCCCTCTTTTTGCTTTAGCAGTAGTAACAGTCTTAGTTGGTGGCAATTTTCAAGTCTCTCGGTCTAAGGGATAAGTTTGAGCAACTTTGGCTCGCTAGGGGCTCAAGTTAGTCCGGAATATGAGTGAGAGTTGGGCCAAGCTAACCAAGGATATGGAGTTGAAATCAAGGGGTTTGTGATGAAATGGGCTAGAATCTTTTGAAAATCCTTGTTCCATTTTTAATTTCATCTTAGAAAGTCAAGAAAAGTTGTGGGAGATAACACTGGTAGAGGCGTGAAGAATCCTAAAATTTGGCTAAGTCTAGAATTTTTAGAAACTCCCAAAATCTAAAATATTTATTATAACTCCTATGAACTTGAAACCACTCTCAAACATCCTGAAAATATTTATATAAAATATAACTTAAAGTATAACTTATACTTAAATGTTATATTTTATATTAAACAAAAATCTCCCTGAGAGTGCTTAATCAGTTTGAGAATTGATGAATGAAAAAAGGGAATGAGACCAAGTTAGAAACTGACGTTCCCTAATTCCAATGGGAACAAGAGCAGATCAGATTCCAAACTTCTCATGTTCCCAAATGTTAATGACAATCTAAATCCCGCCCTCAAATTATGGCAAAAGCACCATTTCATGGGCATGGAATTAAGGACAAAAAATATGTTTTACTTGAGCATCATCAAATTTATAACATCTAAAAAACCAAGATCTTCATTAGGATGTGAAAATCAGGGCCAAGAGATCGACCACAATCTAAATTTCAAACAAACTTAGGACCCCAAATGAAGCAAATTTGGTCGTGAAAATCAGACAAATATGAAAAGGGAATGTAATTGCTGCAAGTTATGAGGGATTGAGAGAAGGTCGGATTCCAACCTTCCCTCATTCTATTTGGATTGAGATGAGGTCGGATTCTGACCCTCTCTCATTCCCAAACATATAGCATCGAACCATAAGAAATTCGCCCCTCATCTTGAACCAATTTCAGAATCGCTCGAGCATTTTTTTTTGGTGATTAAAAACAAGCTCTCCAAGACAAAATCAATTTCATTCCTTTCCTTGTGAGGTCTAATTTAGCCTTGCAACCATGAAAATCTAAGGATGAGGTTGGGAATTGCCAAAGGGAAAGGGAGATCTAAGTTTTTAAGTGAAGGAGAAATGAAGGTGGAAACAAAATCTGAAGGCAAAATTATGGAATGATATAAGGTCAGATTCTGACCTTCCCTCATTCCAGTGGGATTGAGACAAGGTTGGATTCTGACCCTCTCATCTTCCCGCATACAAATGAAAAACATCAGATCTCCACCATTTCTTACAACGAAAGATGGCCAATCCAACAATGGTTGCCCCTTCTAATCATAGTTAAATTTTGCAAAGTATAAATTGTTCTCAATTCAATCACTAAAATTTGGATTCATGCCCAGGTTGGCCTTAACCAAATGACATAGTTTTTCACCCCAAGGCGCCTATATAAAGGAGGAGGTTCATTTCATTTGCAATCTCACCAAGTGAAGATTGGACTACTAATAAGAAGGCAGCGAACCCACCATAAGAGGGGCAATGATTTCATGATTGGGAAATCAACTTTGAGAGGATATCCAAAGATAAAAATCACAAATTTCGCAGGAAATCAGAATTTGGAGCTTGCAAAAGGAGAAATCTGGGGTAAAAAATAGAGAAATCAGAATTGAAGAGTGTAGAAGAAGATGAATCTGGGTTGAAACAAGAAAATCAGAGCTTAGGAAAATCAAAAGTCTTAATCAAATTGCTTTAATAGAGGAAAATTTTTATCTAGATGCAATTTCAAGTAAGCTTTCATATTTCCTTCATGTCATCTATACCTATCATTTTGTGAGCTGAATGTAAATTCTCTTTTTTTTTTTGCAAGGTAACTATGAAGGAGAGGCTTGGAGAGTGAAAGATGATAGCAAGACCAAGTTCAAGACTTCAGACAAGGAGTTGGTTTGAGATCAAGAAGGAAAGGCGAAGATGCTCATGGACAAGCAGGATGATGCTTAAAGTTGAAAATGCAAACTCAAAGGACAAGATCAAGATGAAGCTCAAAAACAAAAGAACAAAGTTACAAGTCTACAAGTGAGAAAATTATCACCAACTTGAATTTCCTCCAGAAATCCAAGATTTGAAAGATCCAACTACATGAAAGATTTCATCACCAAGAGGATCATGGCCAAGAAAATCAAGATTTACAAAACCAATAAGAGCAATGAGAAGATTTCAAAAATGAAAGATGGAGAAAATTTGAGAAGATAAAGAAATTTGGGAATATGCCATCACAATTGAGGGTTTTATAATGTTGAGTATCATGAGATAGTTTTTCATCACCAAAGAATTAATCAAGTCTATGAGCTCAAGATGTTGAGGTGGCGCCCACTTGTCTTTAGCCAATCAAAGGGCTCGAGTTACACGTGTTCAAGCACATTCAATCATATTATGCCAGATGTACATGTGGAAGGCATCTAGTGCCTTTACCTTATCTATTTTCTCATTGGCCCTCAAAGCATTGTAATTTTCTTATTGGCTCACAGGGTGGTGCCTTCATGTAATTGGATAATAGTGGTGGCAACCTTAATTAGGGTTTGTAGTGGATCAATCTTGGCCCTTGATCTTGAATCTATCTTGGCCTTTCATTGTAATTGAGCAACTATAAAAGGCCAAGGCCTTATCATTTGTAACTCATTAAAATAGATTAAGATTATAGAGTAGAGTAGGAGGAGACTTGTTGAAATTGTTGCCATAATGCTATCAAAGTAATTGTTGATTCATTGTTGGTCTTCATGGTGGATTACTTGTGTTGCTTTGGAGTATTGCATGGTTTCTTCAATTCCTCACTTAAGGTATATTAGAAGTAATGTTTAGTTGAATGGAAATGATTTTGGATGCATCTTTGGTGAACTTGCTTAGACCAAACCACTAGCTGCTTGTTGATTGTAAGTATGCCTTGCGTGGTTGAATGACATAATTATGAGCTTTACTTCGACTATGGCTTCCACATTGACTGGTGTTAATGCAATGGTGATAGTTTGAACATCTTACATCTACCTTAGGAGATTGCACTAGCTTGGTTGATGTCAATGGCTAAACTAAGTCTAGTAGAGTCACAAAGACATCCACAGTTTCTTGCATTCTAGGAGTGGATTAGCTTTCTAACCCCTTTCCTTTGCAATTGTTTGGTTGGAAGAAGTTAAAGTCAAGTTGGTATCCATTGAACAAACAACGTAAGTCCCTTTGTGAGAACCAACATATCACATCATTAAAACTGAGTGAAAGTCCACAATAAGAAGGAACCTTGGAGTTGTCTCATTTGATCACACAATCCATATACATTGTTTAGTAAATGAGCATCCTTATTCAAGAGAGAGTTGGAAATTTAGTGTTTCATCTTGGAATACTAAGTATTCGGTTTTGTATGTTGTAGTGGAACAAAACTCACATCAACACATCCCAATGCAACAGAAAAGTGGGAATGCCATCAACACTGGGAGAAAGGAAAAACGGGTCAAGGGTCGCAACTGTGTGCCATCCTAGAGAGAATGCTTGCGGAATCAAAATTAGGATGCACCCTAAAGACATGTAGACATCATTATCGATGCGAGTGCTGAAGAAAAGAAACAAGAACACTCGTAACCTAAAAAAAAAATAAAGGAATATTGGAGCCTATTAGGGGAATATATGGCTCACACAACTTATCGCGGTAGATAAATCTACAGTTTAAAACAACATCATTTTTAACAATTGCACTTAATATTCCCAAAAACTATGGGAACCATAATTCTACTCTTATTCCATGTAATCATAAAGGGTTATATTGCTAAAATAGAGCCATATTATGTTAAAGTCATCGACAAATTCATTCACTGGTTTCAATAGACTTTTTATAAGAGCTTGCTGAATTGAAATAAATAATATAATTGTTTATAGCCCCTACACTCCGTTCTCAAAATTGTTTGAAAGTTTTATAGAAAAAAGTTATGAACAACTTAACGTGGAAAATTACAATTAATCACTACATATGTAAAATGTTTACAACTATTAGTATGTGCAAACCACATGGTGTGATTCCCAACTTTTTGGTTTAGTAATCTCCTACAAAATCACCCCAAAATGACATGCCTAGCTCATATTTGCACCACCTCTAGTTGACTTCCTCAGCACTCAATTTTGTCTTTTTTCAATGTTTACTCAAAATATGTATTTTAAGGAGGTTTTGGGGTTCATTTTTTCACCTACATGCCAAATTATTTCCAGTCTATAAATTTCCTCAGCAAAGGGGGGATGACCACACCTTATTAATAAAATGGGTGCCCATCAAGTTTATCCATTCCATTCCTATTTCTTTAGAGTTGTCTCTCACTTGTGGGAGAGATGAGCAGCTTCATTAATGCCTTATTCTACTATTTTTGGCCTTTGGTGAAAATTTTAAGGTATTTTTTTTATTTAATTTAATTTTTAATTCTTTCCCCAATTTCTCTACTACACATTTTCCCCCTTTGTATTTAATTTTTAAAACGATTATTAATTATCAACATTTATGCATACTTTGATGTTCATATTTGTCAGCATTCTTGTTATTATACATATTATTTTATTTATTTATATTTACACCTACTATTTGGTTAAGATGAACATGTCAATTCCTAAAATAGGGTGGTTCACACTCAATCAACTAAGCTAAATAATCAATCAATGTGCTGCCGATAACTCTTATAGCACTTCTAGGAAGAGGTAAGTAGTTTAGTCAACTATCATTCATGAGTGTAGTGACCAGCTAAAGGTCTAAGTCACAAATTGAATCTAGTGGGTAACGCAGAATTGGATGATCCATATAGTTGCGATTCAACCGTAAGGATTTAGAAGCAAGATTAAATGCCATCGAGAACATTTTCACAATAGAATTGCTAAGTTTTCAGTGTTGCACCTTTGCACCTTCAAAACTATTTCATTTCTCACAAACATGTCACCACAAGAGCATTAGTACTTGGTTAGTCCAAAAGATAATATACATGTATAAATACAACCATGTCATAAACTAAAATAAAACCAAATAGTCTGTAACCTTTTAATTACTCACCTAATGTAAGAATTGATGATTAAAATATTAATTCTATGCCATTAATATTAAATCTCTACAAACATCAATTTTTTTTTTATCAGGTATAGTTTCACATTAGGGTTCCCGTGTTAATCCAAATTTCATTAGAATATCAGACTTCTAATAAAAAAGAAAATCTAGAGTTTGTGGAAATGTAAGGTCTATTTTTGAGGCTATATATAGAACAAAATTGATAAAATATTTTTTATTTTTGAAGGCAATTATTTTAGATTATTTTGTATTTTTACATCTGTCACAATTCGAGCTGTTAAATACAGCATATACACAAACACGTTAAGCATAAAACTATTAGAAATAAAATATTTTCTTCTTATAACTGTTCTGTGAGATTCTGATGGTCCTCTTGAAAATGGTAACTTTAGCAAAAGTATTTGAACAATGAATCTAACGGTATGTCCTTTGCTTTGCAGACACTTCTTTGGCCATTAATTGTGGAGGAAATCCATGGAATACTTACGAGGGGGATACCAATTCATTAGGCCCTTCCTCATACTTTTCAAGCTCTAATGGGAAATGGGCAGTCAGTAATACAGGACATTTTATGGATGCTGAAGACCATAAATGGATGGTGGCAGGTGACAACTCTCAATTTGCTGAAGGAATAAACACAGAACTGTATGGAACAGCGCGGTGTTCTTCTAGCTCCTTGAGATACCATGCATTATGCCTTCAAAATGGACAGTATAATGTACAACTCCACTTTGCTGAGATAGTAATAACCAATGGAACAACATTTCCAAGTCTAGGAAGGCGCGTCTTTGATGTTTATATTCAGGTATATAACAATATACTCTTTAGACTCTTCCTATATGCTATCTAGGTTTATTTCTTAGTGTTTTCAGTAATTATTTCACTGTTGACAGAGACCTTTTACAGCATTTCATTATTGATAATGTATTGATCATCGGGGTTATTGGTGTTAGTTTCTTTTTCTGTTTTTTCTTTCAGTTTTCTGACAGTTTCTATTAAAACTTAAGGCAGTTCAACTAGTTTATCACTGTCTTTTAATCTTAAAAACACTTTCTCCATTTGCATTTAATAATATAAAAAAACTATGCAAGTGGGAGGAATCAATAAGTATTCCAACAATCTCTCCTGTAATTTCAACCACTAATAGCTTTAACACAAAAACAATGATATCTGATCTATAAATCTTCTCCCAATAACATCTATAGCTGACGTTATTTCTTCGTCCGACTTGTTTGGGCTTCTCTCCTACCAGAGTGTGGTGATCTCTTTTTGGACTGTGTTTTGCCTGGTTATTACTCTTTGAGGATCCATGCTTTCTTGCCTTCTACGGAGAGAGCTAACTTTCTCACACGATGTCAAGTCGGTGGCTTAGACCTTTTACAAGATCAGTGATCTCCTTCAAACAACTCAATTTTTTTCTGAACTGTGATTTTACTGCTACTTTAAATTTGGTATCAATAAATTTGTTTTATCCTCCATCAACATCCTTACTAATGAAGGGCTTCACCTTTTTAGAGGCGGTTTTAAATATGACAGATTATGCCAGATATCTTTGACTTTGATCTTTTGTTTTTCACCTTGTTTAGGAGGTGGCTTCTGTATTGAAAGTAGGCTTGACACTTTTGGCTTCGAAAATATTTCACCCATTCAACTTGGGTGGCTTCCCTTCTGCAAACTGGGGATTTCTTCACACTTGGACCAATGCTTTGGCCTTACCTGTATTGTTTGCTAGTTTCTTTGCTGCAATCTCTTTTGAGATAACATATACCTAGTGGCAAACACCTTTTGTCCTCAGCTACAGCTGGATCTTACAATTTCTTCAATACTCTAACTTGTTCTTCAACCTCCCATAATCTTCTGCTTCTTGAACCCAGATAATTTTGTGAAACCTGCTCTGATACCAAATGAAAGAAATGAAAGATTGAAACACGTATAATTTGTTCTATTGATTCAAGAAATTATAAGAGCTTCTTGATCAAATGATCAAGGATCATATTAACAGATGACGGGTAAATTACAATTGCCTCATTATATAGAGGTCTTAGACACATCCAAAGACTTCTAGAAACTTATCATGAAAAACTTGCATTGTTATAAAAAAGCAAAAGAAACTAAGAAAACCAAAAGCAAAAGCACATGCAAGCGGGAGGAATTAATAAATATTCCAGCAATAGTTTTGTGTCATTTCCATTCTAGTTTTTACATCCTGTTCAGACAGTGGTATTAGAGTCAGGTTTTCCATTTCCCGTTCTTATTATCATGCAAAGTGACAAAGCTTGATGTAGGAGCATCTTGGGCATATAGCAATCAACATCAACCAAAAATATTCTCAGTTTGTTTTCTTCAGTTTTAGTTTGTGTTTGGTTTTCAGTTTTGGTTTGGCACACTCTAACTTCTCTCCATTCAGCTTTGCAGTTAGTGCCTAAACCTCTTAAATGTCTATACTCTCATTGGTTCTTGGGGTCGTGGTTGTCAAGGCTAAAATAGAAATGCCTCAGAGTAATGTTGTCCCATAAAGTATCTCTTTGAAGAAAATGCAATTGTCTGGTGTAAAGCCAATCTCTACAACCTTTGTCAACATTTGCATGGCCTTAGCTTTGGAATAGGGCATGGACATCCATCAATTCATAAAGAATTTTGTCAGATGTTGTAGTTGCATTTGCGCTGGTACTATAGACATGTATGCAAAATGTGGAAACATAAATTGGGCATGTGTTGTTTAACAAAATGCGTCAAAGAAATGTGTCTTGGACTGCAATGATTGCAGGATATGCACAAATGGACTTGTTGAAAAGGCTTTATAAGATTTCAAGCAACTAGAATTGGCAGATGTAAAGCCTATTTTTGCAACCTTTATCAGCACTTTGTTGTCTGTATGGTAGTCTTGGAGTAGGGTACGAACACCCATAAACACAAGGCCTTTTGAAACTTTCAAACCAATATAGATTGACAGGTTAAACTGATTTAAGTGAAATTAGGTTTAAAGTCAAATCAAGCATGAAGCGATAAAGGGAAAAAACAACTATGTAATAAAACAACTATGCTTTGGCTCCAATTTATAGCCAAATGGGAGGGGAAACCGAAAAACCACTTTTGTTTTCCCAAAACAAGGGCAAGAACCACTTGCGAAAACCCCACACCTTGGAGAATGAATAGCCAAGAGACATAATAAAATAATAAAGCTCTTCAAGCGACTCCTCCTTGGGCATGAAACCCAATGCTACTGAAACTTTTGACACTCTCAGTGCTCAGCAATTCCCGGTGACTGTTCAGATTGGCAAATGGACACCTTTTCTCTTCCCAAACTTGGGTGCCTTATACATGACCCTTCATGTCTTCATGTCTTAATATGGACATGGGAAAGAGTGTATTTTTTCCATTTTAAGTTTTCCTTATCACCTCTCTATGTCCAGCTCTTGAAAATGCAATTACAATTACCCATCAAGTAAAATGATAATAATTTTCTCACATTTTAGGGAACACTTTCAAAGAACACAGAGACATGTGAATGGCTTAGAATTGTAAGGTAGGGAACACTTTCAAAGAACACAGAGACATGTGAATGGCTTAGAATTGTAAGGCAATGTCACCTTATCCTAACATTATCCCACTTGACATTATACATTGCAATTACATGGAGAGATGCATTAAAAATAAAATCAAGTATAGTGATCAAGGTCCACAGCCTTCTTGCACCAAGAGAACTTTTTTGTGGTGACTAGCTTTGTATAAGAATCTGCAACATTATCAAATGTATCAATTTTATCTATTAAGACCTTATCATTCTCAACCATCTCTCGCACAAAGTGATAATGAACATCAAAGTGCTTAGTATGAGCATGATACAATGGATTCTTGGCCAAATAGATAGCAGTTTGGCTGTCACATCCAATCCTCACAATCCTACAACAAAAACTAATGCTAATACCAAATCTCTGTAACCATATTGCCGACTTAGAGGCACGAATAGCAGCCATATACTCTACTTCAATGGTGGACAAAGTAACTGGTTTTCCTCTTGCTCATCCAACTCACTGGTCTTCCAATCAAAGTAAACATCTAGCCACTAGCGGACCTTTGACTGTCCAAATCACCTACCCAATCAGCATCAACAAATCTCTATATGTCCAATAACTTAACCACATCATCAGTACCGTGATAAACCAAATAGTAATAAGAAGTACCTTGCAAATATCTAAACATATGTTTAGCAAAATTTCAGTGCTCTTTACTAGGATTAGACATAAGCCTCCCCAGAACTCCCACTACTTGGGCTATATCTGGTCTAGTGCAAACTATTGCACACATTAAACTGCCAATGACACTAGCATAAGGAACCTTAGACCAATCATCATAATCATCGTTAAAACTCATCTTAGTACCAACCAGAAATGGAATATTAAATGGCTTCCATTCATGTATATTAAAGCTTTGCAAAATAGTAATAAAATACTTACTTTGGCTTTACAAATCTTTTTGTGAACCTGATATCTGCTGATTCCATCCCAAGAATGTATTTTGCACCCCCCAAGTCTTTCATATCAAATGTACCAAAGAGTTGAGGCTTGAGTTCTCTAATTATCACCTTGTTGTTATCAATAAAACATGTCATCAACATACAGGACAATGATTAGTATCTAATCATCAATAACCTTACAATAAAAACAATGATTCTTCTCAATCCTCATATAACCCAAATTCATTACAAAAGTATCAAACTTTTGGTACCACATGTTAATGTTTGTATCTTCAGTCGTATGATCATTAGAATACATATAATATATGTTGATTAATAATAATATAATATATATGTTATATTATTATTAATCATATGACATTTAATATTTAATATTAAA
>MU225661.1:113300-123661 GCA_018584345.1 Thuja plicata | reverse complement strand
TAAAAAGTGCTTTTTAAAAATTTAATAATATTATGTAAATTAAAATACAAATCTAAAATATAATTATGCTAGAATAATTTAAGTTTCAATAAATTTAAAATTTAAATTAATTTTAATAAACGTTAATTATTGTTTACATTTTGATAGAAAGTCATAAATAAAATTAAATTTTAAACATAAGTCAAAATTAAAATTTAAAAATATTAAGTAATCATATGTTATATTTATTTACATGTATTATAATTAAAGTAATTAAAAAAACTTAATTGTAAAAGTATAAAATATAAAAAAGTATCACTCTTTAATTAAAAAGATATATATATATATATATATATATATATATATATATATATATATATATATATATATAAAATTAACAAAATTTGAATTATATTTATTATTAAGTAATAATTTAAATATAATATAAATATGTAATAATGTACATTTAGTTTTAACTTTTATCTTTACAATTTCATACTTTAAAAATAAATTAATAAAAGATTAATAACTTTTAAAAAAAAAATATTTGTTTTTGTCTTCATAATATTATAAACTTAATCATGATAATTATTATTATTATACTATTATCCCCTTTGAGAAGCATCAATTATCAACATTTTAACCATATTATTATTTAAGCACGGTTCTATAATATCTCGTGCCTTCCTTCACAAAAGCAGCGGGGTGAGCGTTCCTCTCTACCAAGGCCTCTAACTTATTGTTCCGCGTAATTATATTATATTATAAATAAATAATGATATTTTAATACATGAATATAAATATGAAAATTTTAGATATCTCAATAATAAATAATAATATATCAAAAGCTATCATTATTTATGTATATATATAAACATAATATATCAAATGATAATTAAACACCCATGCTAATGGGCTAGGTGTGATTAATTTATTTAGACACCTGAGACCCAAACGCTTAAAATACACCTCCACACGGGTATAAATAAAGGTGTTCGATCAAGGCAAGAAGGGGGGGAAATCATCAATCATGGAATCACAGATGGAATCAGCAATCAATATAAACAGTCAGCAGCCAAGCAAAACCGAACAACAGGAGTAGCGAATATTAGCATGCTGTAGACTTCCATATATTGTGATGAGAATGTTGGGGAATCACAGTTTGTGCTCGATATCAATAATTACTGAGCAAACCAAATCATCCGACTGTCACGGTGGTAAAGTGTAAGTCATTCATCTTGTTGTCATATATGTACGGGGAGATATCAATGGAATCCAACGTATATGCAGCGTTGCATATGACAAGAGATGATCAAACTGCGGTAAAAGAACCAGTGAGCGAGGTCTATCAACCAAGCAACAAGTACATTGGATTCAATTCTCCAAGCATAAATTCGAGCAAATACATTTCTTGACTGTAATTCAGTCATCCATCAAAGGAAAGACATAGCCATGGTTTCAGATTGACACAGTAGACTTCTTCATTTCGATAAAGGAATTAAACAGCATTCCAATAAGGGAAGTGCAGGTCACATAAAGCCACCATCCCAGTTATTAAATGCAGGTCAACTTAGGAGGAAGAAAATTAATTTCTTGAAAGAGTAACAATTGATTGAGAGAGGATCTATACATCAGACCTGATCAATCATCTAAGAGGAGGTATCTTATGATGATAATAATCATTTATATTTACTTATTTCACAATCCAAGCTATATGCTTGGAGGGCATTCTTAGTTAATGTCAAGGATGATCCAAGCTCTACTTGGTGGAGGGCAATTTTAGTGAATGTCAAGGATGATCCAAGCTCTACTTGGTGGAGGGCATTTTTAGTGAATGTCAAGGATGATCAAAGCTGTGCTTGGTGGAGGGCATTCTTAGTGAATGTCAAGAACTATCCAAGCTCTACTTGGTGGAGGGCAATTTTAGTGAATGTCATGATTCCAAGTTTGGAATCTAGAGAGAGATTTTGATAATTTCTTAGATACCATATATATTGGTAATGGAAAATACATATGCATATGTGATAGACGGATACACCTTGATGGGTATCCATAAGGCTTGCAAAGAGATGGAATCTCTTCTCAAGACTTAAAACGATGGATAAACCAGTGTTGGTTATCCTACAGGCCTTAGTGGAGATAAACCAAAATGAGATGGTGAATAATTGAGGACCGTTCTAGTTTTGGACATAAGCCAACAAGAGGTCCTCACCGGAGAACTAGGAACCTAATTTTGGGCTCTTCCTAAGGATTAGGTGGGAACTAGTTGGGGATTAGAATATAGTTTTTTTTCATTGGTGTATATATATATGTATGTATGTAAAATCTTTGTAAGAAATATACTAACAATTGTTGCAAGTTTTCACATTAGGGAATCAGGCTACAACCAACCTAGGAGGTGGGGACATTACAAGGCATCAAGCCTAAACAAAGTCCCCATATGAGTCCTTTTAGCTATCACCAAACTTAGTAGAGGCATCAAGCCTAAACAAAGTTCCTATATGAGACCTTTTAGCTATTATCAAACTTTCTCTTACCAACCTACAACCAAACTTTTCAAATGTCATATGCATTCCAAATTTATTCAACTTGGATACAGTAAGAAGATTTCTTGCAAGTCCTGGAATATGCAAAACATAATCAATGGTTTTTACCCTTCCATCATTGAAAAACAACTTTACCTTTCCTTTATCAACACTCCACTTTGTATTGTTGTCACCAAGGAAAAACATCTCCTCCATCATATGCTTTTTAAGAGGAAAACCACTCCTTGTGAGGAGTCATGTGGTAGGAGGCAAGGCATGTGAATCAATAAGCCAAACATCATCACTAATAGTGTTATTAGAAATGGACAAAACACCAAAATCATCTTTAGAGGAATTTTCTCTAGAGGAATCTACATTCCTTCACATGCCCTCTTTCCCCACAATTGCAACACTTGCTCTTTCGAGGGGTCTTCAAATGTCCTTTAGACTTCTCCTTCTCTTTATCCCCTTTAGGCCCTTTCTCTTTGGACCTTCCATGCACATGCAAGGCATTTTGGAGCCAACATTCATAGGCCTTCTCACCTCTTTTGAAAGGAGTACGGTAATCAAGCTGCCCATCCTTGAATCTGTATTACCACTGCTAATAGCAATGATCAGATTTTTCCAAGATTTGGCAAACAGCAAGAAACAAGATATATTTATCTTCATCTTCTAATTTGACATCAATCAATACAAGCTGACTTATAATCACTTCAAAATTATTCAAATGATTTGTAATAGATTCAACCTCTTTCATTTTCAAAGAATAACCTTCTCTTAAGATATAACATTGAAAGATCCCCTTTCTGCCCTGAGCTGAGATTTTCAGATTTTTCCACTTGCTGATTGGAGTTTTAGGGGATACTTTTTGGTGTTTTGACTTGCTTTTTGTTTGCAGGGATTTGTTTAGGTTTAATGCTTGTTTGGTTTTCAATGAAGGAATGATTTTGAATGCAATTTTGAAAGATTTATTTCATCAAAAGGACAAACAACATACTAGGGGTCCAACGCCTAGCCTCGAAGTGAGTGTTTTATTAGATGAATTCTGATTTACTACAAAATAATGGCGTCCAAGTAGAACTAATGCCTCCAATGAGTTTTATTTGCTTCAACTATAATTATCAAAAACAATTATTGAAAGAATTGATGAATCTGCTACCAATTCCTCCAAGTTCCCAGGTAAGATCACTGAATTTACCTTTCCACCAAGAATTGCTCATATCAATCACATATGCCTAGATAAATCTGATAAATCACTTTATTTGCTGATTGCTAATGCTGACAATGAATTTCCTTTCTTATTCCAACCCTAGTCACTGCCGTATGAATTATTTGATATCCCAGCTGCCTCCGAAATGGTACAGCTAGCTAGGAGACGCCACGTGAGGGCTGGAAAGAGATATGGCTGCCTTAATTGCCTTCAAGAAACTGATAAACCTCTTCGATCTACATACAGGTTCCCTGTAAATGCTGAAGTCAATCTGAATTGAAGCCCAAATAGGAATTGTGGGTGAATTCCTCCATCTTGTGAATTGGGGTGTCATCCAATTTCACCTATTCTTCAAGGAGTTTTCGTTCCTCAAAGTTGCAAAGCTGCTGAATTGAATTGCAGAGCTCAATCTCCAAAAGCTGATTGTAAAAATGATTCAAAGATGCCCAAAAAAGGACTCCAACATGTTGCTTTATTGGCCTCAAACCCTAATTCGTTTTTAGGGTTGCCTTGTGTTTTTTTTATTAAATTGTTTTTTTTGTTTTAGTAAATTTTTTGTTTTCTCCTTATGTCTCCCTCAACCCCCTTAGGCTCCATTATTATAAAATTAAGTTATTTTTAAAAACAACTTAACTCATGTCTCCTAGGCATCATGGCACAAGGGGTGCCCCAACTTGTTACTTTATTATAATAATATAAAGTAACATTATTATTTATTTATTCCAGCTAACTTAGGAAATATTACAATATTTTCTAAATTATTCTTAAAATCCAAATCTAGACTCAGAATTCAGAATTCAATTCCGAGTGAAGCCTTTGTGATCATTAATGATGCCCGAGTCCTACAAGCCAACTGACAGTTCCTCCTAAAAACTAGGGACTCGCCCAAAAAAAATAGGAACCTCTCTCTAAACACCTATAACTACTCAAAAAGTCTATGTTGTTAGGTAATACGGTAGTTAGATAGTTATGTACCGAAGGTAGTCAACGGGTGTGACGGTTCGCCTCGCACCCCTTCGGTATGGATATGTACTTAGTCTCTCGATAGAAGAAGACATGGGTTTTGTACGGGAATACATTTGCATTGTACACAACATTCTGAAGTAATGAAACATATCTGAAGTTCTTTATATATCACTGTGTATGCTTTACTTTCCTGTATGTATCTGTTAAATCTCGTTTACCCTTGAGGGCAAACATTTGGCACAGTTGCCTAGACATACTCGGGAAGAGAAAAGAATAGATGGCGCACGGACATAATGGGTCTACTAGTTGCGGCATCCATCGTAGGGAGTTTTAACATCTAGAGGTTAAAAAGCAGAGGACACTGTATAAATAGTTATAATGAGTTTGCGTTAAGTTTTGATGCCCAATCTTTTAAATAAAGATAGGAATAAGAAGGCACTAAACGATGAGTGGGAGGCAGCACAGAAGGCTTTAATCTTTGAGAAACAAATAGAATGCCAACGAAGGCTGAGGCAACTTGCCGGAGGGTTGACCAAAGGGGACCCTAGGAGTGTTAAGGAAGGTGCACAGGTCAAAGGAGAGCCGTACACTTCGCCAGAGCATCAGAGGGTGCGAAGCAGCGAAGAGTTGCTTGAAGAGACAAGGCTAAGGAGGGCCTTACTGGAGGAAACTAGAGACTTGTTTACGAAACTACCTATTACACCACGTACGGAGACCCAAGTTGGAGGTATAGACAATTGCGATAGGGGAGATCGTATGACCGAAGGTGCCACTGAAGCACATGCGTTTGACAATCAGGAACCTTTGTTTGGGCCAATGACACCACACACCAAGGTACCAACAAATACTCAAGCACAAGTGCAAGTGCTAGTTATCAATACCACGAACACCACCAATGCGGGTATAGGTGCTGGCACAAGTGGTGCAGGAGCACAAACACAAAATCCACTACGGGTGACAAGCCACCCCAATGGAAACCAACAAGGAGAAGTCACCAAAATTCCACGGAGATGGAAAGGAAGATCTAGTACGACATTGTCATATGTGCGAGACAATCTAGTCTGTGAATGGAGTCGCCGACCAGGCATAATGGGTGAAACAGTTTCTCACCAAACTCAGAGAGGTAGCCATCGACTGGTACTCCGATGTGGACAAAACAAGGGTAACCACTTGGGACGAACTCAAGAAAGAATTCCAGAAGGAGTTTCGACTCCTCAAGGATGACAATGAAATTGTTTCAGAGATATACGGTACCAAACAAGGCAAGGAGACTGTGCGGGCCTATGGTCGTCAACTGAAGGAGTTAGTCAGAAAAATGGATAGCCAGCCAGCGGATGGCCTGAAGAAAAGATGGTTTGTGGAGGGCCTGAAATCTAACCTATGGAGGAAAATGAAGATAGTAACCCCCATCTCATATGAAGATACCTATATCCGGGCGATGGACTTGGAGAGCAAATAGAAGACCTCCAAGAAGAAAAGAAGCAAGTCCTCTTCTAACAAAGATGACACTCTGGACAATGACAGTAGCAGTGATGGCGAGTCAAAGAAAAAAGTCATGGCACTCCAAAATGACATGGAGAGAATGATGGAGTTCAAGACCTTGAAAGGGGGTACTAGCAAGGGGGAAGATGACATGTGGTGTATAGACTGCAAGGAAAGCGGCCATACGAAGGGGTCGTGTCCCAAAAAGGCATTTTGTGACATTTGCCAGATCATGGGCCATTCCACAAAGGAATGCCCATACAACATTAAAGTGAAGAATCAACAAGTGTTATTTACCCAAGAGCAACCATCTACATCGGGCGCGTACAGAGGCAACCAACACGGTGGCAGAAGGGGCAATAACAACAACACCAACACAAGGAGTTGACTACAATATGACTCCACGGGTCGACCGATGATCTAGTGCTGAGCTTGCAATCAGTGGGGCCACTTTGCAAGGGACTGCGACAAGGGCGACACCCCGTAGAAGCTATGCCGCTGGTGTGGTCCTGGCAACCATGAGGATGCCAACTGCCCAAAATTCGGGGTCAACTATCTCAACATCGAGGGAACCACATATCGGAACCTTCGAACAGAAAAACAAAAAGAAACATGGGAGATGGCCACCACCTCGGACCGGAGGGAGGCAAAACAAAACATTTTGAGACAACTGCTACATGTAGAGGTACCGGTGAAACTCTACAATCTCCTTCACACCATGCCTCACTTGGGAACGATGTTGTTGGAGAACTTGGCCCCGTAGCCAAATATCACACGTACGAACATCGTCGGAGGGTCTACAACTGACCCGATGATACTTGCTATAAACAACGGCAGGTACCTGGCGGTCATTGAGATGGGCATCCTTGGCACCATCTTGACAGACACTATAGTGAATGGAGGGTCAGGAGTGAACGTCCTTTCGGAGGGTATCAACTTATTGGGGGCCCCAACCTTCAACTTATTGGGCGCCGATTAGCAGGGTATCAAACCCCTCAGAACGCTGATGGCACAACAGGTCACCATTGGCTCTTAACCATTTGTACTAGACTTTGTTGTGATACCTTTGAAAAAGAAGGGTTAGGATGCCATTTTGGGTTGAGGGTGGCTGGTCATAGCAAAGGTAAACCACAATTGGAAGAAAAAAGATAGTTAGATAGTTATGTACTGAAGGTAGTCAACAGGTGTGACAGTTCGCCTTGCACCCCTTCGGTACCTATATGAACTTAGTCTCTCGATAGAAGAAGACATGGGTTTTGTACGGGAATACATTTGCATTGTACACAACATTCTGAAGTAAGGAAACATATCTGAAATTCTTCTTTATATATCACTGTGTATGCTTTACTTTCTTGTATGTCTCTGTTAAATCCCGTTTACCCTTGAGGGCAAATAGTTTCTTCTCTGCTTAGTGATCCCCCGGGTGGTCATCTAGTCAACTGCTAGTTCTCCCTAAAAAATAGGAGGCCTCCCTAAAATATAGGAATTGTTGTCTAAAAGTCCAAATCGGCTTAGAGAGCCCCTTTAAAGCTCCATGATCCTTAGAAAGAGTCCCCTAACCATACTGTTGACCTACGAGAACTCGAATGATAGATCAACCTCTACTCATCTACCTATCACCTAGAAAGGGGACATTACAAACATATTGGACAAAATTTTAGATTGACAAATTATATTATCTATCTCGTTCCACAACTTATATGTGGATTTTTATTTAGAGACATTCAAGAGGATAGAATTGGTAAGAAACAACCAAATGGTTACTCATGTCTTCTTGTCCAATTTTTTCCAAGCATCATCCATCATATTAGATTCCTCTAGTTCCTTTTTAGGTGAAACTGGCAACCACTGATCTCGTTCTTTCGAAAGATCTTCTATCTTCAGTTCCCACATCTCATAACTAGTGATATTGATTTTCAAATCTGCAAAATCACACAACAAAGCTCCCACAGTAGCAAAAAACCTTCAAAATTTAAAGAGAAAGGTGTCCCCACCTCAATAGAATTGTTAGCTCTAATACCAAATGTTGAGAAACAAGGTGAAGAAAGCTTAAAATATCAACTTTCTTATGTGATCACAAATCTGAAATAAACATTTGAATCTTGATTTCACCATTCAACATAAATATAAAATCCATAAACCAAAAGAGACTCCAGATCTACGCGGGGAACCCTTTATATAAGAAAACTCCACCAAAAAATAGGGCAAGTATATTATTATTCTTCAAAAGAGCGACCAACAATTATACACTTCTCCAACTAAACCCGAAACTACTTGGAAACCTCAAAGTAATTTGTAATAAAACAACCATGCCTTGGCTCCAATTTATAGCCAAGTGGGAGAGAAAAAATACTACCGTTTTCCCAGAAAGGGGTAAAAAACACTTGCAAAAATCCCCATCCCTTTGAGAATGAATGGCCAAGAGACATAATAAAATAATGAAACTCTTCCAGTGACTCCTTGGGTGCCAAACTGTGATGTCCCCATCTTTGCACTAACATTATAAATTATAATAGCAATAAAACACTTATGTCATCAAGGAGTGCAAACCTTGAACACCTGTAGATAGTTAGAATGTAATCAGAAGTATGTTGTACATTGCAAGTAGATAGTTGGAGTAATAAAGTATAAGAAAAATCGTGTAGTCTTATAAATAAGACAATTTGACCTTAGCAGCATTAAGAGATATGAGGAGTTAGATGACAGATATACACATCAACACCATCATGGCAATAATCATCATGCCAAATAAAGGTAGGAAGTAACGTGCTCATAACATCATAAGGATAAGTCATCTTTATACCAAGTAAGTAGAGCATCTTCATTGGATTCAGTTGATCAGTCTTATATGGAGAAGATACAAGTGATCAATACCATCATAATACATCGGCACCTTCATTATAAAAGTTAGCAATCAGCATGACCATCAAGAAGATGACATGAATATCATATCCAAGACATCATGAACATCCATTAAGTAATATCGTTTTGATGCAGTTTTAGCAAGGAGACTGGTCAAGGATCATATAATCATCACGATGGAATAGCAATCAACGAACTAATCAGAATTGGTAGCCAACAATCATATAGAAGCAAATTCTCATTAATATCGAAACATCTTATCACTTGATTGATTAAGACTGCATATCCAAGAATGATCACGCCTGAACACCAAACAATGACTCAAGTAATTGATAAGATCAACTACTTTGATCATACTGATCGTACATAAAGATATCATTATGAAGAGGTGCAATCCTTTCTATTTGCAAGGTATAAGAGGGAGACCATCTCACTCCAAAAATCAATTTGGAAACCTTTATATCTTCTTTGTTGTAATGAGCCCAGCCTAGCTCTGCTATGAATTAATAGATTTTGCAACCACAAGTAATAAACTTTGCCAGAACATATCTCCTTATTTATACAATCAACTTTAAAATATAATTTTCAATCCAAGAACATTATTTCCAGCATAATTATTATTGAAACATCTGGTCTTTTACTAAATTCCAAATTCACATGCACTTTCTTCAATAACAATGCTAACTCCCTTGGACAAATCAAAATATACTTTTTGTATTTTGCAAAATAGAATTCTGAAATTAAATAATGCCAATACCAAATGACTTAGCAAATCTTAAAACCAACTACTGATTGAGTACATCCAAAAAAATACCATTTCGTTTGCAGTGGACTTGAATCAAAATGCTTCCTTGACATATTGTAATGCCTCCACTAACTTTCCTCCTTGCTAGCTAGCCGCGGGCTGCACAATCATGTTAACGACTCTGCATACTAGCCGCGAGCTATTTCCCTTTGTCCACAAAGTCTGGACATTGCACGCAGCCTCTACACATTGACTGCTATGTGACTGCGGTTTGCTTCCACCAGCAATGCCGTCACCATCCACTTACAAAGCTTCCCTAGAGCAAACTCACGACAGTCTGAATTTCTTATTCGCCAAAATCTGCAAGCTGGGAAGAATGTATATTGCCCACCAATAATGAAATTCGATTCACAGCCAACAACACTTGTATTCGAAATCTGCAATGTCTCTTCTCTTCCAGACATTAACTATCTTCAATCGAATTAATAATTCGATGATGCCATTCCAACAGACATGAATCACTCTCCCAAATAAATTCGCACCCTCAATGTGCATGAACAATTTCATAATTACTTCTTCCTCTAGTAACAGG
>MU225661.1:52553-62584 GCA_018584345.1 Thuja plicata | reverse complement strand
CCCTTCACAGCCCCATCAAAGTTAACCTTCACCCAGTCTTCAGGGGGCAAAGTCCAAATTTCCAAAGATCTCTGGATGATATGACTGTCATTTCTGTCAATTTCCTTCTTATCTAATTTTGACTCAGATTTAAAGGTAGAGAAATTTTCTTCCAGCGCCCTACAAATTTGGTTTCCAACCACTTCAAGAGAAGCCTGCTTTTCTCTGAAAATCCTGTTGTTGCGCTCTTTCCAGATTCTCCAGCACACATGAGGAGGGATGAGAAACCATAGGTCTTTGTCAATAAATTTCTAAGGCGGGTAGCTCCATTGAGCAACAAAATCCTGCCAAGAAAAAGGAAAAAACCAGCAGATTTACCATTTTCTAAAAATGATTTCCCAAACTTTATGATTATAAGGGCAATGGAGCATAATATGATCACAAGATTCAGAGTTTTCAAAACATAGACTACATGTATTTACAATGTTTATACCCCTCCTTGAGAAATTGTCAAGAGTCAGCTGTTTATTTTGAATCAAGAGCCAATAGAAGAAATTGATTTTAGGTATAAGATTTTTATACTAAACAAAAGAGCAGGGAGGCCTTTCTTTTGTATCTGAGAGTAATTTAACTGCTGAGACCACGGTATAATTGCAATTAGCAGTAGGGTTCCACACTATCAAGTCTTGAATGTTATCTTTTATGTGCCAAGTCTGAAGCTCATGCTAGAGGGAAATGAGACTTACATCAATTTATCCCAGGTTCTTCCATTTGTTATCTTGCCAATAATCAATAACTTTTATACCAATAGATTCTTTGCTTCTTTCAATTATTTGCTGCCATTCTTGATTGGTGGACAAAGGCTCAGAGTGGGTCCATTCATCATCCCAGAAATCAATTGTGCAACCATCTCCCAGCTTCCATCTTTTTCCTTTCACAATCAAGTCTTTGGTAGATTTTATACTATTCCAGATGAAGGAGCCATTGTATTGTTGTCTTCTCCTATAAAGTTCTCCAAAGAATTATTAAGGAAGAGGTACTTACTTTTGATAATAGAGTTCCATTCTTTTTGTTCTCCATAAATCCTCCACAACTATTTAGCCATGAGGGCTTTATTAACTTTTTTGATAGTCCACAGACCAAGAACTCCCAGTTTTTTAGGCTTACAAACTTTTTCCCATGAAACAAGGCTCATTCTTTTCTTTTCCTCAACCCCAGACCAGAGGAATCTTTTTTGAATTTTTTCAATTTCCATAGCAATTTTATGAGGAATTTTAAATAAACTCATAGCATAAACAGGGAAGTTCTAAAGAGTAGACTCCAATACCTGGAGCTTTCTTGCATTACTGAGAAGTGCTCCTTTCCATCCAGCAAATTTGTTGTTATATCTATCAATTAGAGTCTTCCAGAAGATTTCCAGAGGATTGGAGTAGAGAGGTAACCCCAAGTAGGAAGATGGGAGTTTCCCAATGATGCAGCCAAGAATAGAAGACATTTTCTTTTGTCTTTCTTCAGGGCTATTTATGAAGAAAATGGAGCTCTTAGTCCAATTGACAAGCTGCCCAGTAGCCTCAGTGTAAATAGAAAGACCTTTCTTCAGATTCCTGGCTTCTTTAATTGTCGATTCTCCAATGATAAGAATATCATCCACAAATTTCTCATGAGAGAATGAGTCAGGCAGAGGAAGGTTGTATGCATTTAAGTTATAGTGACTTTTAAAACATAGATGCAATCTCTTCGAAAAAGCCCACCTTCTAACTCAAAATGCATAAAAGTAAGACTTTAAATAACATATACATGTTTGAATATGCATATATAAGTAAAAAGTTCACTATTTGATAGAGATAAATTCTTTTATATGCAACCTTATGTTTTTTTAAAAATGACTTGATGTGCAGACAAGATTAAAAAGCTCACCGTCATTAAAAAAAAAAGAAGCAAAACTTCACAGAATGATGTGAAATTTTAAAATGAGATATTAAATCGACCTTACATATAAAAACAATTCTTAATTCGTGTAGTTGATAAGAAAAAATCCACTTTTTAAAGATTTTTGCAAGACGTGCAATCTGTCTGCAAAACGCCACTAGCAAGATGCTTTAAACCTCTATAACTTGAGCTAGACAAACCTAATTAACGCCTAAGATAGCTCAAAATGAGCAGAATTGAAAAGACTACAATCCTAAGACAAAAAAAAAACCAAAAAAAACACAAAACAAAGAAAAATGAAAAAAAGACAAGAAAGACAAAATGCTCTTAAGAAGTAAAATCAGAGGTGAATCAAGGGATGACTGATTCCCTCGAACCAACTTCTTTCAAAGTATTGAAAACCTTAGAGAGAACTCCTACCAACTACAAGAAAATTGCGTAGGGTTCAATTTTGTGAAGACAAAATTGAGGACAACAACTTCATTGTGGCCGAAATCCAAAATAATGTGGAAGCAAAGGGTAATCTATTCTCTTTAAATATGACAAAGAGAGGAAGAGCTACTCAAACCCCAGGTATAACATTTTCCATTGGGATTTTGGGCTCTAAAGTAATTGATGAATTGATAAAATATGTTTTCACTATTCTCTTTGCTTTCTAATTTTTCAATATTTTTATTTTACATATGCTTGGTGGCAAAGTTGGGGTGGAAATACCCCAAATCTCAAAAAAATTGCCCTTAGAATCTTATGTCAGCCTTGTAGTTCATCCAATTGTGAATGCAATTGGAGCTTTTTTGAGGCCATCCACACGAATAAGAGGAACTAGTTAGCTCAAAAAAACCTCAATGACCTTGTCTTTGTGCAATATAATCTTTGGTTGTGCATAAGGAAGGCATAGGAAGTAGTAATTGGTCCAATTGATTTGGACGATATAGATCCTTACAATGATTGGACAACACAAGAGCAACCTCCATTGTTTATAGAGGATGACATCACTAATTTCGAGAGGCAAGCTATGGAGGAGGGAGGTGGTTATGGTTTCACACTAGATGACATTGACTCGAATGAGTTGAATGAGTGGGATGAGGACTCATTGTCAGTGCTAGGAGGAGTTGGAGAATGAGCCACATGCACCATCAAAGATATTGAGCGAGGAGGCAGAGTCGTGCCCAATGCAACCTGCTAGTTCTAGGACTAGACCCTCTAGTTCTACCTCTCCCTTTTTTTTTTCTAGAGCTGGGAAGAGGAACATGTAATTGCAATAATGTATTTACTTTTAGTTTTATAGAAACTATTTACTATTTTTCTTCCAGGCTTCTAGTCATCAACATTCCTCATGAGAATGTGATTTTGTATCTTCACATTGAATTTTGCAAAAAAATGCATTTCTAATTAAACTTAAGCAATTTTTTAAGTTCCCAAGTTTTTGCCAAAAATTGGTCGAGTTCTTCCTGAATTTGTTTTTTTGGCCTTGGAAAGTTTTTGGCTTTGGCGAATTTTCCAACTATAATTTGAGGACATTCTTTTTATGAAGTGTTTGAAGCTAGATTGTTTGTTAGAGTTTCTTTTACTTTAGTTCTTGTTATGGTTTCGCTTTTTGTACAATAAAAATTGGTTTTGTTTACAAGGAAAATGTTATTCAAAGGAGCATGCAATAAACAATTAAAACACACTCAAATCACATCTTCAAAGCAACATACAAGATTAGACAACAGAAGACTAAAAACAAGAAATTCGAACCCAAGTATCCACTCGTAGCCTCCTTGATACAATGATTCATCCAAGGTTGATTGGTTTTATGTGTGCTCATGAGTTCGTTAGCATAACATTATGTAGATGCTCCATTGTTGCTCAAGCTTGCAAAGGAAGCTTATGGAAACTCAAGAAAATGCTCCAAGATGATAGTTTAGTTGCAAGTTCCAAGTTGCATAATTGGTAATGGAATGCAAGAATTTTGGTTAAGTGTGAAGGAATTGAAATGGAGGGCCAAGATGGAAAGGAGAGAATCAAGTGTGGAGAATAGTTAGGCTTCCCACACTCCATGGGAAGTTGACTAGTGTCAACTTTAGTGTGGATGAGAGGACATTGGGGGTTGGAGGAAGATTTTCCATAAAGGTACTTCTTGTCTTCACACTCCAAAAGGATTTTGGGAAATGAAACAATACTATTCTTTAGAGGGGACAGAAGTGTAAGAAACCCATGTGGGTCCTTACCACATATAGTTGGCATTTAAGGTTGAGGTGGAGAAGGGGTTGAACTTGTTGTCTAATGCATATGATTAGGTATATGCACATGCTAAAAGAGGGATTAGACTAAAAGAAGGATGATTAGAAGACAAGTGAGAAAGATAGGAGGAAGTGATAAGAAGAGAGAGAATAGGTAAAGAAATTTTTAATTCATTTTTATTCAAAGTGGGGGAAGTGAAAATTAATTAAGTAAATGAGGACATTTACTTAATCAAATGAGAAATTAATGATGCAAGTGGGCTTTTAGGAATGTGTAAGTATGGGGTCTGTAGCAATTTTGAATTAATTTTAATTCAAAATAGAGGAAAAGGGGTAAATAAATTTAAATTAAATAAATGTATAGATTTATTTAATATAATGAGATGTCACTATAGGTAAATTAAATTAATCAATTTACCTAAGACTAGATGAAATGGGACATTAAATAAATAAATGAATTATTTAATTAATACAATTCTACAAGAATAGTTATTACAATTTAATTTGATCAAATGTTTAATGAACAAATTTAGGTGTCTACATTTTGCCTTTCATTGAAATGACGTTAAAATAATATTTTTTCAAAGAAAATGAAATTCTAATGACACAAAGAATTAGGAGTGAAAATATGCCCTAGACGACAAAAAGAGAAATGAACTAGGTGGTGCTCTCTTTAGAGGGCGGATGACAAAAGAATGGGCTTGGACGAGCTCTTGAAGAGAGACTCGGCATGACACAGAGAGTGTAGGAGAAAACTAGATGAGAAATGAAGACTGTAGGTGCAAAGGACATGCAAAGCAGACTCTATATGAGGAAATGGAAACAAATTAGCGTTTATAAGTGGACCATATATAAGAGAAAGGTCACTTTTTATCTCTCATTTTTACTCACATAGTTGGAAATTTGGTGGAAGGAGAGGAAAAAGTAGCTACAAAGGAGATGAATTCTGGACAACGAGAGAATCAGGTGGACATTGTGTGATGCGTGCGACAGAATCCCTGGCGGGACCCTTAGGTATGTGCTTTGAAATGTTGTCTTGCATGTGTTTTGATGCATGTTTTTGGGTTTTGAAAGGGAAAATTAGGCACAAGAGCCCGAGTTTAGAAATATTTGCCTAATAAACAAACCAAATAGGAAAATACGCTAGATCACAAGCATATTCACTGGATTAAGACAAGCGAATCCACCAATCTAAGTAGCAAATCCACCAATCTAGGTAGCAAATCTACCAAGCTACACAAGGAGGTTGTTGGAGCTGACGACTCAATTCTGCAAGTTTAAAGAGGCAAATTTGCCAAACTAACTGGCATATCACTCAACCAACTAGCATATCCACCAAAGTAACAAGCGGATTCACCAAACCAACTAGAAAATCTATAAAATTAATAGGTAGATCTGCCAAAGCAACTGGCATATCCGCCAAAGTAACAAGCAGATCCACTAGAACAAAAGGTGTATCTACCAATCCATAGGATGGTTTTGCTAGGTATCAGGGTTGCTTCTACTATACCAAAGTTGCAAATCTACCCAATGAGTAAACAAATGCTAGATGAGTATGAAAATTTGTTGAATGGGTGCTCAATGATTGTGCTAAGCATGATCAATTTTGCTAATGGATAAATCACATTTTCCCACCCTTAGAGCATATCCACTAGAATAGGATTTTGACCGACACTAGGCCGAATTGACTTGTTTGGCAAAATAATGTCTATTACAAACACAAGCACAAGAATAGTTTTTCTTGATATGAACTAAGTGGATTGGGCATAGATTAACTCAAGATGATAACACATAACTACTTTCAATGAGAAAACACTCTGGAGCAATTACACCTTAAGGATGGAATGAGGATGCTTTTTGGTTGTGGAGATCCCGCAACAGTAAAATACCATAGATGAAATAGATAGATAAAGATTAGGTGGCGATTGCTCTCCTAACATGGCGCTGACACACGTCTCTTATCGCAGAGCTTGAAAAATTGTGCAACCAATATATTTTCTAGCTCATAATGAAGGATACATGAGGAGTATCTAAGGGGTATGATTTGCACACCTACAACCACCAAGCATAAGATTTTGGGCTTCTAATTATAAATTGGCTCATAATAATTCTGCAAGGAACACTGTCTGATGCAGATGTTAGAAGGCAAGCTACTAAAATCTTTGGCAACCATTATCGAATGACCTATTATCAGATTGCACCCTAGCTATATGAGATGAATTGGAAAAGCTTTCACTTGTCACCCTTTTATATAGTGGCTTGAAGAGAAAAACTGATTGATGACAATAATGATGTGTTGAAATCCCAAAGAAGCCTCTATCTAAAAATGAAAAATTAGGGCATTATTTATATGTTTGTCTTACAACCAAGGTACATAAAGGTAGGGGGAGAGGATATTTTGTGTAAAAGGTAGGTCCACCCTAAACAAATTGTGCAAGCGCACCAAACACTCAAACCACATGTTCATTTCTTTAAGATTGTTTTAGCAATAACCACATGCAAATGGTTCTACAAGCACACAAGTTAATGCTTTTGGGGGCCTTCAATAAGAGAAAGTGACTTTTCCACGAAGCTAAGTCAAGCACCACATGGAAAGTTATCAAATTAGGCCATCAAAGCATAATATAACATTCTAGAAAATAAATGGAAAAGAAAAACTACTAATGCACAGGTAAGATCTGCCAAACAGAGGGAAATTTTCCAAACTATAGTTCAACTCTACCAATTATAGGCAAAACCACCCAAATGCAAGGGGTATTGACCTATCCATGTGACATATCTACTCAACCATGCTTGATCCATGAATTCAAGGTCAAGTCCGCTAGTTCATGGTTAGATTTTCCAGTTCATATTGGCGGATATGCTAGTTTGTGAAAAACACAAAGAATATACCTAAGAAGCAAATCCACCCAACTAGGATTGACAGATATGGTTTTTTCTGAGGTTTTATGAGATTTTTCTTGGCTACATAGGTCACATATCCACCCTACCATAGTGTAGATCTGCCAAATTGTAGTGTATCTTCCTTTTCACAGTGTGTATTTGCCTTTTCGAATAGGTATCTAAAAAGAGTTCCCGAGGCATATCTTCTGAAGTGAGTGAAGAATCCAAGGGACAAGGTAAATATTCTAACCCAATCTATGATCTACAAATTTAAAAGTGCTAAAAACACCAAGAAACATTAATTGTGAACCTGTGATGTGGGTCTTGTTACCCAAATTTCCCATCCTGTCCAAATTTGGCTACAAGTGGACAAAATGAGGCTCCCACAAGGGTAGAGCCCAGCTTGTATTGATTCTGACGATGTTTCCTGGTCTTTGCCTTGTTCTCTGCAATTGTTTCTGGTCTCTATCTAAAACCCCTAAGTCTTGTTGAGTCATTTTCAAGCTTAGACCCTAAACCCTTCAAGACTTGTTCTATTTTCAAGTTACTTTTCCAAGTAACTTAAGTTCTTTTTAAGTCATGTTCTTTTTAGTCTTGCCTTGTCTCTTAATCTCGCAATCCCAACGGTATATTCTTTCTTGTTCAGCAACTTGGCACGACCCTTTATCTCTTAATCTTGAAATGGAAAAGAATATGCTCTTTTGATCTGGAGATTTAGTGCAAGTCGTAGATCAAGTTCTGTTCAAGTTTTGATCTTACGGCTATCTCCTGATCTCATAATAAAAGGTACAAGTCATGGAAGTTCTTGAGATTCAACACAGATCGTTAATTAGGTTCTAATCCTATGGCTAGTGCTAGATCTCTAGATAAACTCAGGGGTTAAGAATCCATTCAGTGTCTCAGCGATTGCTTGATCTCCACATCTCCAGATAGACCCGCATTAAGATCAAGTCAAGTAAAGTTAAGATGTACTGGCCAAGGTTAAATTGAGAACTATTGATGTAAGATGGTATTAGGGTTGTCGCATAATCTCTGAATAAACTCTGGGATTAGCATTTTATCTAGCAACTTGGGGTTTTCTTCAGTCTATGAATCTCCAGATTTGATCATTGTCAAGCAAGGGTAGCTCAAAGTTAAGTCAGGTTTTCTAAACAAAGATCATGGCCAAGGATTGAGATTCAATCTTGTGGTTGGCGTTGAGTTTCTAGATAAATTTGTGTCAGGCCTTTCCATCCAGAGACTTAGCACAGGTCGCCGATGTATGTCTTGATCTTGTGGTTGTTGCTCAATATCCAAATATAGACAGTGTTAAGGGGATTATTCAGTGACTTAGAGATACAAAGGATTTCAAGCGCCTAGGATTAAAGACCGGTTAAAGGCAAAGATCAGACGAGAGACAGATTCGATGGTCGACGCTAAGCCTCAATGGCCAAGATGAAAGAAGTTAATGTTAAAGGCATTGCAGCATTGTGCCACGTGTCCAGATAAGGTCAGAGATTAAAAACAAGATAAAGATAAAGAAAGAATCTACTACTATATTTTAAACAAGAGATCAAGTCTCATTTTGAGCTGTCGATGAGACTCTCTGTGCCACCTATGACCGTTTATGTTTAAATTTAAATATTTAAATGTCTTTCTCAAAGAGTTTCATGGCGGTGGCGATGTGTTCCAGGTCACAAACAAAGTAGATGGATCAACCGACTTCTCTGCTCAAATTTATGGTGATGGGAGATATCTTCATGACTATATATGATCGTCTGAGATATTTCCTAAGTGTATTTAATGGAAAACTTGATTTCTTTAGGGTTTCTAAATTTTTTAAGGAATATCTATTATAACCCTAATTTTCCCTGATCTGATTGGATGGATTGACTCCTGAGCCTGTGTGCTAGGGGAGGTTGTATATAAGTGTTTTTAGGTGCTTTTGTAGTTAGTTTTTAGGGGCTTATGCAATATTTTTTGTGGCATTTTCTCTGCCCCTAGATTTTCATATGTTTGTAATCTCTCTTTGAAGTTCAGATTATGCAAGACTCTTTGTGACATTTTCTCTGCCCCTAGGTTTTCTTGTCTGTATTTCTCTCTTTGAAGCATAATATAGTGGTTAATGTTAGAGAAATCTTGGAGTTCTTGAGCCCTCTTTCTTTCTACATCTTTGTGCATTATTGTGGGTGATTGATTTAGATGATCTTGTGGACTTTATTCATTCCCTGTCATTTTGTCTCATCTATGTGCCTAATTTCTAGAGTGAATGTCTGCTTGTAGGTCATAGTCCGTGTCTATTACATTGAATATGCTATTGTTTGTGAAATCTTTTCTTTCCTTGAATAGCATCTTTTCATCTCAGACCTCTCTATGAAATACTTATGCAAGCCTATTCAAGAAGTTGTGCTTGCTTAGATCTGAGAATTTCATGCTAGTTCTTAGTCACTTTGTTATGATTCATATCACTTTCGGTGTATCACCTTGTAGGTTAAGCTTTTCTTTATTTCCCTTCAGTTCTCCTTTTATCCCTTTTCCTCCCAAGTTTACTTTTCATGTTTAAAGAGCTTAAATGGGTGATTATCCAAGAGGAACAGGCGTAAAATCTAGAGATTTCACTTTAGTTAGCATAGGTCCCAGAACCTGGAAATGATTCCCATGTTATACCAGATCATTAGGCTTACGAGTCTAGTAGGGTGAAAATTTGGTGTATAACAGGTCTCACCGGGCGTGCTAGAATGTGCACAAGAAAAATGTGATCTAAAGAAGAATGTAATTGTTCAGACTTAGAATTGTCACCCCAACTCAGGCATTAGGGATACATGACAATTCCATCCTGACAATGGAAACCTCCTCTAGTTGTGGGTGTACTATGATTGAGAAGGAGTCTCCAAATTCTAGGACGGTTCTTATTATCCTCCAAAAATCTGACAAGTAGGTTACAAATAGTATCTCCAAGGCATCAAGGAACAATGAATTCACTTTGAGCCTTTTCTCCAAGATCTACAACTTAATGGATACAAAATGCATGAAAAA
>MU225661.1:21233-44245 GCA_018584345.1 Thuja plicata | reverse complement strand
TGATGTCATTCTGAAAAAAGTTTTTCTCAGATTCAAGACCTAAAAACCCCTTCAGTTCAGATTTTTATGGTTCTACAAACAACAATACTTTGAAAATGTAGACTAATAACCATATTTAATAAAAGATTTCATAAGGACATGTCCCTTTGATATTCTTTATTCAGTGGATGCTAAGGTATATATTTCTGTTGTATTGATGTTATTTGGAAATGTTCAGCTTTGAAAGCCTGATTTATGTATGTTGTTTTGGTTCATGTATTGCTTAGATCCAGTTGGATCTAACATCCCTTTTCTCTTCATGATGCAGGACAAGACCCTAGACCTAAAATGTTGAGCTGACTCAAGAACAAACAAAAGACACCATGACGACTGGATAGAGGAATAAAACCAACACCAAATGCAGACTCTCTACCATATAAGGCAATGCATGGACCCCTACTCATGCCTCAATAATTCTTTCTTCTCTATAATTACCTCCAAGTTTTGAATCCAACAGATGTAACATGAAACTTATATGCATACTACATTCAGTTTGAATGCACAATGTAATGATCATTTATGAATTTGAAATTGTGAAACTGATCAATACTTAGAATACAATTTTCTGATAGTATGATTGCAATAGCAAGATAATCTTACCATCTTTTGAATAAAAAATGTGGAAAAGATGTGTATTTATGCAATATTTTATATGTATGATCATTAGATTTCAAAATGTGCAAATTTAGGGTAACAGTAATAAAATACTAAAACACACTCAAATAACAACTTCAAAGAAACATACAAGATTAGATAAAAGAAGACTAAAAATGACAAGAAATGCAAACCTGAGTAGTTATTTGTAGTCTCCTTGATGCAATGATTCATACAAGGTTGATTGGTTTTATGTGTGAACAAATTCAACAACATAACAGTATGTAGATGCTCCATAGTTGCTCAAGCTTTTAAAAGATGATGATGGAAACTCGAGAATTGCTCAAGAAATCGCTGCAACATGATAGTGTAGTTGCATAAGTTTCATGTTGCGTAATGGGAAATGGAATGCAAGAGTTTTGGTTACTTGTGAAGAGATTGAAATGGAGGCTCAAGATGGAAAGGAGAGAATCAAGGGTGGAGAATGGTTAAGATTCTCACACTCCATGGGAGGTTGACAAGTGTAAACCTTTGAGTAGATGAGAGGAGATTATGGTTTGGAGGAAGATTTTATGTAAAGGCATTTCTTTTCCTCACACTCCAAAGGAATGTTAGGGAAAGGAACACAGAATATAATATTCTTTGGAGGCGACAAAAGTGTAAAAGACCCATGTGGATCCTTACTGCATATGGTTGGGCATTTCAGGTTGAGGTGGATAAGGGGTTGATTTTGTTGGCTAATCCATATGATAAGGAATGTGTGTGTGCTTAAGGAGAGATTAGACTTAATGAAGGATGATTAGAAGACAAGTGGGAAAGTTAGGAGGATGTGATGGGAGGAGAGACAATAAGTGAGGAATTTTTAAATTCTTCTTATTCTAGGTGGAAAAAGTGGGGATTAATTAAGTAAATGATGAGATTTACTTAATCAAATGAGAGATTAATGATGCAAGTGGGCATTTTAGGAATGTGCAAGTGGGTGGCACTTGTAGGAATTCCAAATTAATTTTAATTTAAAATAGAGGAAAAGGGATAAAGAGATTTTAATTAAAAAAAATCATGGATTTATTTAATTAAATGGGATGACACTATAGATAAATATAGACATGGGAGATTCAATAAATAAATAAATTATTTAATTAATATGAAGACTCTAGAAGAATAGTTATTATAATATAATTTGATCAAATATTTAATGATCAAATTTAAGTGTCTACGGGTTCATCGAGGGATATAAAAATATGGAGGAACAACTTCACCCAAAGACATGTAGAAACCGTTAAAGGAGTCTGTGCATTTTTCTTCATTTTTAATATAGTGTTTGTTTGACAATAATTTGCTCTTATTTGTTCCATATTGTAGATGCTAAACTTGTTATGTTCCTTGAAGATCTACCGTATACATCTTAGGATATAGTAAAGAGAATTGAAATGCTTAGTGATGCTGACATCATTGGTTCAAGAGACTTTGGTATAGTCTACAAATTGGTCATGGACAACAATAATGCATTTGTAATCGAGACAATTCAAAATGATGTTCTAAGATCAGATTGCCTATTTGAAAGAGAGGTTGAGATATTGAGAAGTATCAAACATACAAACCTTGTGAATTTTCAAGGTTATTGTAATTCTCTATCGGCCAAACTTCTTATATGTGACTACTTGCCCCTGGGAAGCTTACATAACTTCATGGTTGGTATTCCAAAAATTGCTAAATTTCATTTCCTCAAATCCATGGATAGAAATACAATATTCATCTTGTTAAAATAACCTCCATATTGGTAGAACCTCGAGAATCATAGGTATGTATAAACTGGAATTCTTGATTAAATATAACAATTGGAGCAGCTTAAGGTTTGGCTTATCTACATCATGATTGTTGCCCTTGTATTGTACATCATGATGTTAAGCAATATATTAATGGATGAGAATGTGTAGACACATGTATTGGTTTGGTCCCACAAAACTCCTAGAAGATAAAGAATCCCATGTGACCACTATAGTAGTAGCCAGTTTTGGTTATAGGGCTCCAGGCATAAGTTCTCTTACTCTTGAGTATGTAGGGTTTAAGAAATTCAACACTATTAGTTATTCACAATGACCTATATTTGATGAGTAGTGATTCACAATAATATTAAGATTTTCTCATACACCTTGTTTCCCTGATGTGTGAAACAATATAATATCTTTAAAGTAGGCAAACAATAGAGAAATCAAATGTATACAGCTATGGAGTTGTTCTACAAGAGTTTCCCAGTGCAAAACAACCAACATATCCATCATTTGTTGCCAAAAGGCTTGAATGTTGTTGGATGGACGGGTCTTTTATTTTCTAGTTCATTAGAGAAGAGCTCCTATCAACACATAAATATAGTTTGTGTCTTTCTTTGTGGATTTTGACATTGAAATTGTCTATGCAAGTGAACACACTATTGTGGGAGAATAGGTTACAAGAAATGGTTGATTGAAGCTACCATCACATCTCTAAAGAAAGCATGAAATAAATTCTAGAGATTGTGGTGAGCTATATAGCTTCCATTCCTAAGAGCATCCAACAATGAATCAAGTAGTTCAGATGTTAGAAGCAGATATCATGTCCCCATGTCTTAGTAACATTCATAATTCTAATTCAGAATGATAAGCTCAATGCAACTTCATTAGATCTATTTTTCCCTACTTGTACACATTGTTTATTGAGTGTTGTGTGATTTATAAATAATACTAATTCTTGAAAACCAACCGTACAAAGGAAATCTATAAATCTAGTGAAGTAGTTTGACATCAAGGGAAAGTTTGTAGCCTTTCCTTGATAGTAGTGATATCCGTTATCAGGTTAATAGTAGTAATTTGAACTTTTGTACCTTTGTTATAGTATCATTAATACAAATGTTTTGTTTGGAGCAAAAGTTTTCCACTATTTATACAAATCATTCTCATGACCTATTATTATTTTTGGCTTTCTTACTCAAAATATGCTTTTCGGAGCCTCCAACTTATTAATCATAACAATGTTGTGTTTGTTTAATGAGATTTACTAATGTAATACTAATAAGTGGTGGTGTGGTGCTCAAAATCATTGATTCCAAAATATTAGAAATTGTTGATTTTTTTATGATACGCTTCACAACACAGAATAAAGTACCATGTATCCTATCCTCTCTTGAACAAGGAAACCTCAAATACTAAACAATATGTCAATGTGTGATCACAATATGGAAACCCCAAGGTTTATACTGCAAATTAGCGACTTTATTTTGGATATAATTTAGTTGAATTTGATGTGATATTGTTGGTAACACACAAATGGATTTACATCATTGTTCTTGTACTTAGTCAATTATTTTCCCTTCAAAGTAGCTAGAACTTAAATTAAATTGATTCAAACTTCAAATAAATGATTAAAAGGAAAAAATAAATAAAGGGGGGGGGGGGGGTTATAGAATCAAATCCACTTCATGCACCTAGGAACAATGATGATAATGGATGATGCATAGATAAAGAATTCCTTAAACCAAGATTTGCTTCATCATGCATAAATAACTACACAAACCATGATGTGATCTCTAAAGGAAATGAAGAATTTTTTTCGTATAGTAGACATTCATCTAAATACCCAATACTAGTGCAATTCAAATGAACATCCACAATTAAACTAGTGCTTAAGTGGGTTCAGGCTAACCATACACTGCAATTTGCAATCAACAAACTAAAAATTATATGAACTAAGGGATTCACCACATATCTCCACATTTCCCCATTAAAATCCATAAACTTAATTAAACATTGAGAAGTAGAAACTATACAAAATCTAAAAAAACACACAAAGATCCACCATATCTTCAATGAACATTGTTTATTAACTTCAACATAGTCTTGGCAACGATTTCTAATCTCCTCCTTTGCTACTACTTTCTCTAAGCTTCGATCTAATGACTAACTCTTTAGAAATGATAAGACCAAGATTTATAGAGACCTCTTAATTACAAATCAAGGGCCTAAATTGATTTGAAATTAATGTCCAAGAAAATTTTTGGGAAATCCAAATTAGGGTTTTTTACAACCACTACTTAGAAATATTAAATGTTGTAATGGCCCACTAAGGAACCTGAGAGGACAACACCAACTAACCAAACTAATAGAATATATATATATATATATATATATATATATATATATATATAACCACAACAAACCCTTAACATGATAATAACATTCTTCATTAAGTTTATAACACAATCTACAAATTACATTAAATGAAGTAGAAATTAAAGATGTGTTATCTCATTACTCAAATTCTATCAAACATAATGCAAAATTAATTATAAATTATAGGTTCTCAGTGGGTTCCCTAATGTTGCTACCTAAGCAACATATGTATTCATCTAGATACATCATTAAATGAGAGCATAAGAAATGTAACATAATGTTCATTAGATCTAGGTACATTTTATGGCACCAAACTTAAGTGTTCCTATATTCTTTCTCTTGTCATAACATCATTATCACAAGATCATTTAAGATAATCGATCTATCTATCACTGAACTAGTCATTTCCTTTTTCCCATAACATTAACATTAATTAACCACAAGGATAACTAACTCTAACTCACATATTTTGATTTCCTTAGACTATGTTCATTCATTAACAACATCATCTATCCTATCCTTCAAGTACATTGATCCATTACATCTACATCATTACAAACACATTAAGTAATCAATTTCAATTAACTATCTTTCTAATTCTAACTTGACATTCTCATAACCATATAGATAATCTATCTCATCACTAGTTACTAATCCACATTACATAATCAGATTTACATCAATAAACATTTATAGTAATATTATTCCTAGTCTACACATTCCATTTTTCACTAAATACTAATACATCAATCTCCTCCTAGGAGTATACAAATTTCATCAACGTATATACATGAGTACAATATGGCATAAGACAACAATAAGTACAAGATGAAGATTTCTAATGTAGTATAATTGAAGGTACTGGCATAAGATCCATCCACGCAACACGAACAACTAAACCTCAATAAGAAAAATTCTTACCACCCAACCACGTGGAACTCGGAGGCCCACTCCTACCGAGCTAAACAGGTAGACACCAAGGCCCCACACCAAAAACAATAAATCCAAAATAGAATACAAGGTGGTAACCAATCACCAAACAAGGCTAGGAAAAGCAAGGAATCACAGATTACTAGAGGCAAAGCACAATTCCCAAGAATATGACTCTAGTATGCATGTAGGAAGAGTTTCATCACACAACCTCTTTCTTGGGGTGTCTTGGACTAATTCCTCTAGACTTCGGCGCCCAAGACACTTGGGTTGTACTAGATTGATCCCTATGGACCTTGACCCCCAAGTAGACTTACGTGGAAACGAACAACCTTTCATGAGGACAAGGAAGTTCAATCATGCAGTCTCAAAATGCATCTTCTCCCACTCCCATCTTAGCCTATACTAGCGCCAAAGGCATGGGTGATGCATGAAAAATATCTTTTTTAAATGTTTATCCCACCTAGTTCATTTATTATATTATCACTTGAATATGAAACTTGTCAATGGGTTGTCCTGGTACTAGGCACTTTAGGGCCCCACCCCCCATTGAGAGTAACTCAACCTACCATGCACCTAGGTTCCCTTTCTTATATTCAAAACCATATAGTGGAAACTTATTTGAATCATATAAACAAGAAATACATAATCTTGAATTCTATACATCATTATAATCAACATATTTTGGTTTAGGAACATTCACATTGCCCTTTTTTCTTAGACAACGCTAAACCCTCATCAAGAATCAAGCCGAATCAAATCAACATCATGGAATTCAAACATATTTAATCCACACAAAATTAGGCATAACACTACCCTACAGAATATCCAAGACTGAGCAAACATAATATAAAGCAACCCTATTACCTCTAGTTTATACCCCCAAACCCTAATTTTGACCAATTTTGACTAAATAAGGAAACAATGCAATTGACAAAGAATTAACACAATTGACTGTATTTTGTAACACATTTGACATAATTCTACAATGCAAACAACATATTCTTTCAACACAACTGCTATAATCAAGCAACACAATTGACTGACAAACCCAGGCAGTTCAACACACAAAACGGTCTAATAAAATGCATATAATAGGGCTTTAATTGACCCTTGAGAGAAAAATCTAAGATAGATCCATTTGAGATTTCATAGTTTCCTCCCCAAAAAACCAACTAATTGAAACCATAGGATCATTTTAACATGTGCAAATAAAACAAGTCTAGAAATAGGTCCAATAAAAATAGGAAAATATAACATTGACATTGCATCAAAGGACATAATCATTTATAGATTCTCATGAATTACAAAGAACTATTTTCACACATAATAACAACATTAAAAGAAATATGTTGGTTTTTGACAACTCAGCTTATCACATGGGGCAAGTTTTTCTTTGGACTCATGATGGCTCTGTTGTCACTGTGTTTTCCTTTGTGTCTCACTTTGTGGGTTGCTGGCAGTGTGCTGACAATGATTTCTTTTGGCACTTGCATTGTAAGTGGTCAGTCATGACCTTGAGCTTTCCTAGTGCCTCACGGTTTCTCTAGTGACAATAGGTCTTTAGTGGCATGTTGTTGTCTGCCACCACTTTTTGTATGGTGGTTTTTTGTCCCTCACAGCCTCTGGTTGTATTGTTGTAAAGGACCAACCCCCTATATAAGATGCTGCTTAATTCAAAAACATTAAAAGAAATACAAAATCATTGTTCAAGCAACTAAACAAGTAATAGATGGAGGGAATTAAACCTCTACCTAGGGTCTTGTGGATAACAACTTGAAGGAGAAGATGAAACAAGGGGACAACAATCAAATCCAAACTCAATGAACAACAATCCAATCACCAGTCATCTTCAAGGCAAACAGAAAAGCAACATGCAACAAAACTCCTTCTCAATGCAAAAACACAACTCTCAAACAAAAGGCAACAATCTTCCCTCAATTTACTACTCTAAACCCCAAATCAATAACAAATTCTTCCCCAATTTTCAGAGAAGTCTCCCACGCAAATCTCTAGCAAAAGCCCTAAGAAAGAATGAATAATCAACAATAAATTGCCTCTTGAGGAAGTTGTACGTGAATCAACTAATTTCCACTACAAAATTTGAATTAAAACTAAAGTTTCCTTAAAGTGACATAACACATACCTCTCACAAAATCAATATAAATCTTTAAAATATTTTATAATTCATCCTCCCAAATTATTAATTAAAAATATAACATCTCTCCGCAATTATATTCACAAATAAATAGGAAGTATTGAATATTATGTCATGCTCCTATAACATAATCATTAATTTATAATTAACAATTAATACTTTACATGTATGTACATACATGTATGTATGTATTTAAATATATATCCATATACAAATACCAATTACTATTTAATAAATAAATAATCACTCAGGAATATATAAATGAGGATATAATGAATCAATATATACCAATTAGGACATCATTGAAATTAAAATATTAATGATCCACTAATGACCAAATATAACAAAGCCAAGGCACTCACATCTTGAAATATAGATCAATCAATATAACTACTCCAAATAACGATCATCGTCCAAAACCAAGAAACCACAAAATCACATTAATCTAAATCATGAAGCATCCGCAAATACCCTAAAACTACAATAAATACACACACAAATCAAACCATGCACAACTAGGTATCAGGTGGGTTAGGATCTGTCACATTGACAATACGACCAGTAACTCAAGATGATCATTGCTCTTCAATCAGAACGATAGCATGGGCTAAACTCAAGTGGGCCTTGGTACTATCTCCCTTCAACAACCATTAATCATTTTAAGGGCACGCTCAGACCTATAAAGCCAGGTGAAGTTAATGCCTGATACCTGCAAACTTGCATCACAAAGATTAAGCATACATATGCATATATACATCTCATGGAAAACAGTACAAACAATGAAGGGGATTGAGACATCGTGCGAGCCTCACAAGTGAGGATCGTGACTTTGTCTCTCATCATACAAACACATATGGAGAAATGAATCATAACATATATAAAACATAATCACATCTTAAACCATCATTAGCAAAATCATAGGTTAGTCCATAATCACGAGTCATGAAATAATCATCATCATGTATTACTCATATAATCATAATCGTTAAACATAAGCAATGATCCTGCCAATGTCTATGTATCCACCAAATCTAAACTCATCTAACCACATCATAATCAAGTACTAATGTCATAGAACATGATAAGTAGTCCATCGAATCCGATCATTATCCTAAAAGTCTTGAACGCACACTTATACTGATATAGAAAGCATGCAGAAGGGTATTACATAACATAAGCAATAAATATTACTTATACTGATAACTTACATTCACATAAGAGTGGGCATAAATGTAAATCTTGAATGCCCTTCGTTGTGGTTTGTTGGTCTGAACTCTGTCTCTTTTTGGGGGAATTGTTTGTTCCATTTGGATTGAAAGGTGGTGATCCACAGTAGTATTTTTGTCCTCTTAATGCTCTATCTTTCGCTAATCTTGTAAAAGGTTTCCGGTCCTTTCAAAACTTGTTTTTACTTAATCTGAACATAAGGAATAAATATAATAGCATCACTATGTCCATATGATAATAGCATCATCAAATATAATAATATGAATTAATTTCAAATTAGCTACAAAAATAGATTAGATAATTACCCCTATGTAAACTCCTATTGCAATATTGTACTCACATATGCGAAAAGGGAAACATAGAAAGATCTTACAACATCCAATAGACTCAACCTAATAGCAACAAAGTATAAACTCGGGATCATGATATCTACTAGATTGTGTTAGGTTTAGAGAGGTGTTACAAATCTCATCTAATGAGATAATTAAATTGCTTTGAAATACATATCCTTTAGAGGATGAACAAATGTGAAAATTCATTGCAGTAATACATTAAATGTCTTCTACATGTTCACTTGTGACAGAGTAAAGTTGAATGAGCTTGGACATGTCCACATGAATTTCTTTGATTCATTGAAGATGACTGAATGCCACCTCATCTTGCACGGTTCTCAAAGTTTTACCTTCTTCATCTTTGTTTCAACTCCACTTCTTTGTTACTATAAAGAAGTCCCTACATCTCTAGCAATATCTCTTAATACTCAAAATTATTCCTTTCGATTGAATGTGATGGTTCATATTCCCAAATTGCTTTATCTTCATGAATATTTTTCATTTTCTTCGATTTGGAAATCTTCTCCTTGAATTGTTCTTGTCTTGACATCTTAACCTTTTTCTAGTAATTGTGTCCTTCATGTTGATATTGGATTTCCAAAGGAAAGGAAATCCAAGATTGGGATAGCCTTCTTCAATTGTAGAGCTATACACCTCCCTGTGCAACTTGTTCTTTGAATTCCCCCTTGAAGTGGGAGTCTTGCCTTGTAGATGTGAAACTGGAAGATGGACGATATGTAAAGAAGAGTGGGCAGATAGAAGATGGTGTTATTGTGCCCAAAAAGCGGTGGAGACCAAATGCATTACATCATAGATTGTGCAGCCTACAAGGATATTCAGAATAATTATAGGGATACCCTAAAAGTGAACACCTTGAGAAATTTGTTTGAAGAGGAAAAGATCGCAAAGGTAGCAGATTTCCTGATCAAGATACACAACAGAAGATCCAAGCTGCAGAAAGAGAAAAAGATCTAGTGATGGGGGCCTGCTGCATTTTTGGTTTCCGTTTGCTCATTTTGTTTGCTGGAGCTGCTCGTAGGTCCCATAGGCTGCTTGGCTTCATAAACGTTATTCAAAAACTTTCATTCATTCATTTCCTTCATCATCATGATGAATGTCTTAATGTCACCTTCTTGGTATGTTGACCTCTTCCTTCTGTTGCAAACTCTTCCATCCTCTTTATGATCATCATCATTCCAACATCTTTCTTGCCTCAATCCTGAAAAAGAAAAGGGAAACATTTCAAATCAAAGTCATGAATGAAACACAAGAACTTAACATATTTTATGATGAATACTTCTTCAAAGAACAAGATTTAAGCATGAACTAAATTTGTGTTCGAATGCTATTTTGAAATCTTATTTGGAATTTGGAATTCGGATTGGGAAACTCCTTGCGTTCTCTAATTGGCCTGAAAACCCCCTTCTGTAATTCTTGCGGCAAATCTAGAAATGTACTTTGAATTTTCTTCGCTTGATATAATTCACACTTGATTTGATTTTGATCCACTTTAAATTTTGGATATTCACCTTTGTTTTCTGATTTTGATTCACTCCTCAATCTGCACTTAGATTCTTGATTTCTACTTTGACAATCAAAATCATCCTTGGTTCTCAATTTTTCTTTGCCTTTGATTAGAAATTGCCATCTCTGCTAGAAACTTCGCTCTATTTCTACCTTGGATCTCATTTTCTAGAAATCTTCTTCAAATGTGATTGACTTTCATATCTCTGCTCGTCTTTTTCACCCTTAATCAGACCTGAAGGAATTTTTTCGAATTTGTTTGAGACAATGCCTCAATGTAGCCAACCCATCATGCATGACAATTTGCATTTAAATCTCTCTTCTTGTCTTTGATCAAAACTCACCCAGGGATTTTGAATCACCCTCTTTCTTCTAGTGGGATTAAGCCATGAAGCTACAAATCGTCTTTTTCCTTTGGCACAATTGTGGATTTCCCATGGCATGCTGGAAATGCAAACTAACTTGGGCGGGTTTACAAGGGGAAGCTAGAAATGTTTTGGACTTGTGCAAATTTCAAATTTTATATGGAATTGCAGTGAGTTTTTTCTATCAACCCCACGCTTCTTCTCTTGAACTTTCTAACTCCGCCATTAGTCGTCTTCAATTTTGAATGCAATCTTTTTCTTGCCCTTCATTTTACCTCAAAATGTCGATGTTCTTCCATGGTGAGTTTGAAAAAAGAAGCTGGAAATCAATGCTTGAGACAACCTTTTTCACTTCTTCACTTTGTATTTCCTTCTTTGGATCAAAATTTAACTTGCCTCTCTAATTTCACCTCAAAATGGTCACGTTTTCTATAGGCAGAATTCAATAGGTAAGCTGGAAATACTCCAAAACTTGGGCACAAATCCACCATGAAGCTGGAGATGGGCAAAAATCTTGTCTAAGGCATGCAAATGTGAAGTGCTCGTTTGATTTCCAATCAGAAATGTAGCTATTTTGCAAGAATTACTATGTATTTCTATTCTATCTAAAATTCTCAAGCACTTTTCACTTTCAAGTTCTTCTTCATTAGCATATTTTGAACCTAATTAGCACACTTGCATTTAATCCTTCATAATTTTCACCTTTTTTTTAATTTTTAATCCTTCAAAATTTTCACCATTTTTTTAAAATTTCACACGTATTCTCAATTTGAATTGATTTAACTTCACATTTCTACAACCCATCTTGTTCTACCACAAATTGACATCCTTAAGACCTCGGGGGTAACAAGATTTAAACATCATTTTGCAACCTACACAACATTTTGCAAGATTTTGACAACTTTTATACTTAGTGAAACTTTCACAACTTCACCCTCTATTTCCAACTCTATGTTGCCATTTAGACACACTTGCTTGAATGTGAAGGAATCAATGAAGGAATTTTAATGACATCCAAGAGACCAACAGTCTGAGGGACCAAGAATCGTATGCTCACCCATCTTCATGTTCTTCTCAATGTTAGCTCTCCTATTACGGATCTTTATCAGAAAACAAACAATTTTGTGAAGCATTGCTTATCTTTATGTGGATTTGGGGTAAAGAATAAGGATTAATGACATTAATTGACTATGTCATATGTCATCAAAAGTTGCATCTAACAACAATGCTTAAAGTCTTTGTTGATCTACAGTTGCTCATTAAGTCTTTGTTGATTTGTAGTTGCTCTTGAAGTTGAAGAGGCATATTAGCAACTTGAAGAAACAAATTAGCACAAATCATGTGAGTTTCAATATGAAGGGAGAAGATCATGTTAGAGAAAATAGACCGTAGTGAAAATTCTAGGAAAAAATGATTAACAATTTTTTTATTAGAAAAATTAATGAATTTTAAATATTTTTATACATGAATATCAATGTGAAATACTTTTGATTTATGTCATTTAGATGACCAAATCTATGAAGCTCTACTTTCTTTTGGAAGAAGAAAGAATTTAACATTAAACTAACTCCCTTAAGGGTATGATTTTATATAAGTTTTACTAATTTTACAATGAAAGTGGTATGTGTTTCGTCTTCCTCGCCATCATTTTTAGGGTTATCATAGAGGTCTTTTCAATGGGTTTTATGTGAATGTTGGCATACCAATTTTTTAGATTATCTTGTCACTTCAAGTGACATATATTTCTATAGTTATATTTATTTTGTCAACCACACAAAATATTCTCTTACTAAATTATGTTTTGCTTTATTTATTTATTTATTATTATCCCTCCAATATATTATCCAAAACATATCTTGCTATTGAGGTAATGATTGCACCTTGCTAGTTACAAAAAATTAATTTGTGTCTCCATAATTTTGTGATCTATCTCATGAATAGAAGCTTTGATACCAAACTAATGGAAATAAAACCCAAATAAATCTCACACAAATAAACTCAAACAATCATATTTTAAAGTGCTTTTCTTTCTTTAACATACTTATTAATTAAACAATTAATGGTGGTATATTTATAGAATGGGACAAAAATTTCAATGATACAATCATTTAACCCTTTATTATAATTTTGCATGCCATTCTTTGATAGTCAATGTATTTTGACAAGTAAAATTTTATTATATTTTTATCTTTATTGTTTTTATCATGTAAGTTATAAAAAATATTAATTTAACAAAAATATTTAGTACTTATTTAAGGATAAAAATGTATATTTTATTCATTTAATATTTTATTTTTATATTTTCTTTTGATACTATTATAAATACAATTGTGTATTGTTTAATGTCTTATTTTGCAATTGTTTAGTTTTGGTAGTGACTATAAAAAAACATTGAATACAGTGATGGTTAAGCACTTAGTGGCTTGTGGAAATGGCACTATCTCAAGTAATACTTAAAAAGTTGACATTACATTTTACATGGCACTATCTTTTAAGTTGTATTTAATGTAGTAATTTGTATTAACAAGGCCAATTTGAATCATTATTGTACTTGTCATAGGCAATACTATTTGTGTCAATTAGTGAATTAATTTCCACCAATCAAAACACCTTTTTTTTTTTTTTGAAAATAATCATAGTTTCTATAAAGTTTCAATTTTGAATTTTGAATTTTTCGCAATAAAAAGATTATTTATTTCAACTATGATTGGTTCAAACAAATTTGTGTTATAGAGCCCTTTTTCGGAGGCTTCCTCCATATTGCATTTTTTTCTACAAGATTTTCCGCATGCACATTATAAAATTAAAATCTTAAATATAAGAAAGATTAATGTTTTCTAATAATTCTTTACATTAGGAAAGACTTATCTTTCTTAATTATTCTTTATGTTTGATGAAATACTAATATTTATTAGTAAATCTTTATATTTTAGAGAATATTAATGTTTCCAAGGAATTTTCAAATATTTTATGAAAGATTAATATTTCTTAACAATTTCTTATATTTTAAAAAATATTAATATTTCTTAATAATTTTATATATTCTAGACAAGACTAATCTTTCTTAATGATTTCCTAAGTTAAGTAGCCTAATATTTTTGAATAGTTCCTTAATATTTCATAACTATCCTCTATATTTTAGAAGAAAAACTAATCGTTCTTGAATTTCTCTATATTTAGCAAGACTAATATTTCATAACAATTTCTTATGTTTTAGCGAAACTAATATTTCTTTGTGATTTTCTATTAAAATTAGTATTTTGGTCATTACAAAATTAATTATTAAATAATTTCTATATTTCAATTACAATGTACTATAAGACAAGTACACACCACTAAGTGACACTTGTTATTATCATCTTCCTTACTAAACTATAAATATCAATTGAGCTTCTAAGATTTTTTACGTTTACGTTTGGTTGCGGGAATTAGGAAATGTCGGATTTGATCAAATGCTGGAAATAGTCAAATCATGGATTTGATATTCTAGTTTTTCCATTTCTAGATTATAGTTTGGAGTGTTTGGTTCACCCAGTAGATGACTGAGGAGATGCATAAGGAATTTTAATTGTTTATTTCTTTTTATTTTTAATATGTTGTGTATATGTGTGTATATATACACACATACATGTGTGACACACACACACATACACATATGTGTGTATATACACACATACACACATGTGTGTATACACACATATGTGTATACACATATTTGTGTATATACACACACATGTGTGTGTATATATATACACATATATAGGTGTGTATAAATACACATACACACATGTGTGTATATACACATATACACATATGTGTATATATACATGTGTGTGAATATATACACATGTCTATATATACACACATACATGTGTATATATACACATATAAAGTGTGTATATATACATACATACACACACATGTATGTATATACACACACACATATACACACGCGTGTGTGTGTATATACATACATACATACATACAAGCTTTCTGTAGTGTTAGAAGGAGCTCATTTCAATTCTAATTCCAAGTTTTTTTGGAAGATATAAATGCTCATTTTGGGGCAAATTAGAATTAGAAAATCACTATTCTATTTTCATGGAGTCAACACAAATATTAAATTTGGCAAATCCAGAATTTGTTAATTCTAATTCCACTCTAATTCCTACAACCAAACAGGGTTAGCCTAAATCGGCCAGGGAATGGAGGAGAAATAATGTTGTCATATGCAGGATTCTCAATGGAAGAAAATGACAGTGCCTCATGAGGGTCCGAGGGGGCTAGCGGCATATCATGGGTGGGCCTAGACGTCCACATTTTTGGATTTGATCAAATTAAAACCCCCATGACTGAATGGTTGAGCCAGCTCACACAAAGGTTCCTGATGGGCTCATTAAGGACTTTGCCACATGGAAAAAGGAAATATAGAGCAAAAGGTGTACCTAATCGAAAGGGGAGGCATTGCAAATTGGTGACCAAACCACCACAAATCGCCTGCTAAGTCGTGTCAAAGAAAAACTGAAGAAAGCAGGAGATTGACATAGATAAACTTGACTTCTACGTCCCTGAAATCTTGGAGGATTCAATAGACATTGGCAGGGAGGGGGTGACTAAGAAAGTCTGAATCCTTGAAGGCAAAGTTGATTTTCTGATAAATTAAATCTTGCAAATGGATAATGGGATGCAAAACATTGCCAAGTTGAGGAGTAGAATAATGTATGCTACGGCCACAACATTGTGTCTTCTCTATGAAGATTTAGAAGAAAATGCGTTAACTGTGAGCTACAGGACTTCTTGCACCAAGAGTGGCTTTGTGTCCTTAGGACTGCCAGATGTAGGCCAAGGGCCTAAGTCTGTAAGTCACCTCTGTTGTTCACCCCCTATAAAACATTTTACTTATTTTGTTAACTGTTATCCAAGTGTAGGTGTCTTATGTCTCTTTTGAACTGGTTTAACCAGATGTACAACCTAGTGGCTATTGCTTTGTATAGAAGCAAAAAATGATCTTGGCGACATTTTTACTAATTTTCGTTTCAATTGATTAAATAAATTTTATTATTTAATTAATTTGTGTCTTTCCTCTTAATTTAAATTTCAAATTCATCATTTCCCTTCAATTTCAATGATTGAATAATTTAAATTAATTATATAGTCTCTAATTTATATTCTTTAGAGATTCCCTAATTATTCTTCTAAAAATTAATTAAATAGTTACATTGTTATTTAATTAATCTCTTTTCTCTCATTTTAATTAAATAATTGTCTTATTTAATTAAAATATTCTTCATTATTTTTACTACAACAATTAAGTGATAATTCCAATTACTTAACTGCATCTTCTAAAATTAAATAAATAACCAATTTATTTAATTTTCTATTTCTCCAATATGAACTAATATCATGTCCTCATGGTGTTGCTTAAATGAGCTTTGTGCTTAAATTTAAGCAATAGAGTGTTCCTATGCAAAATAAAATCTTTGGAAAAATGAAAATTTAGAATCTTTTCGTATTTTTGTGGAGCATCTATTTTTTAGCAAATAAAAATAAGCTATGGGAAAAATGGGGGGGCTAGAAATATGCAGCAACTGCTTATTGAAAAAATTGACACATGTCTTCACCATTTTTTTCCATCTCCTTTTTATTTGCCTACAATTTTGTTTTTAGATTTATTTACAATAAGAGTGACTAAAAATTTGATTTAAAAATAATATTTAAAATATTGCTTAAAATTAAGCAGCAAACATTATCATCCATGTGGCCACTAGCTCCACAAATTGTGCTACAAAAAGTTGAGTAGTTGTTGCTAACAAATATAAGCTAAGCAGCACCATGGGGACATGCTATAATTCTTCTGAAAATAAATAAATTTATTTGTTCCTCCCATGCACAATTGAATAATTTTTTCAATTTATTTAATGCTAATTATTCTTTCACTTCCACCTTTCCTAACTGTCACTGACTAATAGTTCTTCTTCCCATTCAATTTAGTCTCTTGTCCAATCAATCTAGTCTACTTCCAATCAATAAAGTTACCTGTCCAACATATTTTGTCATGGGACCACTTAACTGTCAATTAGTCTCACTTCTTTGATCAATCAAATCAGTCATCTATTCAATCAAGCCTACTCACCTGATCAATCAATTCTAGTTATCTAATCAATCACCTAGCTTGATTGGAGTCCAAAATTCTATATAATGATGTTTAATTCCCATAACTTTACAACCATAATCTTGAATTCTCATGTTGTCATACTTGAGCAATTCTGAAAGCCCATATTGCATTGAGGAGAGAGCCAAGCGAGAGCTGATTTATTGGTTTGCATTATGATTTCATTGATGATTATGTCATGCATTTCAATTGTTTGTTTGTTATTCTCTCTTAAATAGGAGTTAAAATTTGCATTAATCTAGATCTTCATGTGGTTGGATCTTACTCAGATTGTGCAAATTGACAATTTTACCCCCTATTACATTTGGTGAACCTGATGTAAAGCACTTAATGATTCTAATTTTTCAATTTTGATTTTAGTGCAGACACGGGGGCATTCATTGATTATTCGTCGCAATCGCATGTTTCAAAGCCGCAACTATTTTCTAATCCTCGCACTTGGTCTGTCTTTTTTGATTATTTTTGGGTTGTTTCTTTGTTATTTGCAGGATTATTAGCCGCATCTGTATATTTTAAGACACAATTTCATGTTCTTGATACATGACTATTTTTTATTAATACCCTAATTTTCTTTGTTCTGACATTGCTTTATTCTGTGTATACATGATTATCATGCACAATTGAGAATTAAATGATTCATCTGATTTGAAAACACAACAACTGTACCCATAAAATGATGCAATTATAAAAAACAAAGTCGTCATTGTTTTTAATTTGACATAACTAACTAATACAGATGCCCAAAAATAAGAAACATAAAAAGGCCAAATTGAGGTACCCTTCTAAATACAGAAGAAGAAAGGAGGAAAATCGGGTTAATCAAACCTTTAGATGCGCAGTTGAATCTGAAGAACATCAAAAGGACATTAAATTTAAAGAGGTCTTCAATGGTTATTTTTGAAAGGTATTGGATTATTGTAATAAGTATAATTTGGTCATTAAGATGAGTAATCTCCATGTTGATGATTTTTTTTTTCTAGATCTAGGGATTTTGGTTACTAATATCTGATTTGCAGCTTGTGGCGAGGAAGCAACTTTGATGTGTTATAAAACCATTTGCATTTCGTTTGGGGCTTAAAATGAACCTTTTTCTTTTTTGTCTATTTTGGGATTAATTAATTAAACCTTTTGTCTAGTGTGTCTAGTGCGCTTGCATGCTTTGTTTAGGTTAGTTGCGCTTTTTATTTTTTAGAGGCTTGTCTGGGGATTTCATCACCCCAAGGGACAACTTCAAAATAGTAAATCCCCCCGACCGCTATATAAATAAGACTGCGAGTAAAATTTGGTTTTACCCTATTCATCTCGGGCTTGGTGTGGCTAACTAGAAGGAGCCAATGTGGTTGTGAGAAACCTCTATACACACTTCAAAAAACTCAGGCTCATCTCATCTCTAACTAGAGAAAAATGGATTGCTTGTAGCTTCAAGGTCCTTTTCTTATTCTCATCCATCCTCTGTGGACAGTTCATTCTTTGTGAGTAATAAATAATATTCCTGTACCAATCACAGTGGTCAAGGTTATAGATAAAAGGTCTATGTTCTTCCTCTAGGGTATTGATATGGTTTTCATCCAAGTTTGTATTAGCCATCAATTTGGCTAAACCCACTCCTCTGACCAACTTAGTGATTTGAATTTCTATATTAAATTCTTGAATTCTATTGACCCATCTACATCTTTTTCTTGACACCTCTTGTTGAGTGAAGATGTCCTTAACTACTGCTGAGGGAACATAGGCTACTACAATAGCACCTATCAAATAACATTTGAAAGCTTTCAAAGCCTTCACCAATGCATAGGCATGTTTTTCAATTATATCATATTTAAGCTCTGCAACTTGTAATCTTTGGTGAATTCAACCCATTTTTTGTCATTAACCAATATGTTTTGCCCCTTGTTTAACCAAGTCACTTTGTAGGGATAAGCATGGAGTATTTTTTTTAGCTTCAAATTTTGCATTGCCTCCTCTGAGATTAAATTATTGGTTGATCTGGAGTCTATGATGATTCTACACACCTTGCCAAGGATATTTTATTTGATCCTAAAGAGGGCTTTCCTCTTCTTGTGGTCTTCTTTACCATGCTCTTTAATTAAGACTCTCCTAAGCATGAAAATCTCACCTTTCTCTGAGTCAAGAGTGATCTCTAAATGTTTTACTTGACTCTCCTCTTCTTGGACATAGGCTATCTTCTTCTCACCATGTGAGGATGATGCTTTGTCTGGACATCTATAGGCAGGGTGTCCTATTTTTCCACAATGGTAACATTTCATACTAGCAAAGTATGAACCTCTACTAAAACCTCCAGTCCTACCTCTTCCACCATTATTGTAACTCCTACCTCTACCATAGCCACCTCTATTGCTTGGCTCACTTACTTGTTCAATCAACTTGGAGTCCCCTTGGCTTTTATGTTCATTTATTCTACCACTAGAACCTCTTCTATGTCCACCTTTGAAATCTATGCTCCTCCTCTGCCTCTAGAGTTAGACTCTTTCTTCTTCTTATTCCTTTCCTCCACCTTGAGGGCCATTTGCACACAAACATGGACAATAGTGAGAGTAAAGAGGCTTAGCTATTCTTGAATGCTCCATCGAAGCCCATTAAGGTATCTTGCCACTCTGATGCTTTCCTCTTCATGTACCTTGGACCTAAGACATAACTTTTGAAACTCCTTTGTATAAGAGGCAACATCCATCTCCTTATGCCTGAGATTTTGTCTCTTCTTGTGTAGTTGAATTTCATAATCATCTGGTAGACAGCTTTCTTTGACCTTAGTCACCATAGCCTTCCAATTCACTATAGGCTTCTTTCCTTCTCTCTCTCTCTCTATTCTTGTAGGAACTTCTACCAAGTTAGGGCTTGTCCCCTCAACCTAGACTTCGCTATCTTCACTTTTTGGGCCTATGTAATCCCATCACATTCGAAGTGATTCTCCATACCTTCAATCCATTCCATAAATAATTCTGCATACATTCTGCCAGTGAACACAGGGATGCCTAGTTCCAGTGCTTTACCACTCAATTATTTGAGGGCTTTGAGGAAAGGTTCCTCTGGTAATGGTGGGTCTGGTTTTGGTTCTACATCTTCTTCTTTTTGTGCTTTTTCCTTGCCTATATCATCCTCTAATTGATCCTTCACTTTGTCTGCAGTCTCTGCAACTTCTGTTATTCTTTGCTTCATTTCCTCCATAGCTTCCTCTAGAAGTATATTACTCTCTTTTTTCTTGGTCAAATCCCTTTCCAAATTTGCATTTGTCACCATGGTGCTCTCTCCTATTGATTCACTCACCTTTGACATACACTACACTATTTCAAAGCCTTTCAATGACTTTGATACCACTTTGATGGGGAGATTCCACTTTAAGTGCTCACTTGCTCTTCCCAAGGCTCTTACTTAGCCTTCCTTGGGAAATTTATCTTTACCCTAACCAGAGGATTCTTCTATCAATCCTCTACTCCATTGAATCTCTCCAATCAACTTCAAACTCTCTTCACTCCCTCACAACCTTCTATGCACTCATGGGTCCTATCCAAGCAACTATGTTTCAATCCTTCTTTGGTATGGTAATTAGGTGTCCATCCTCTTTCTCCATCACTTCCAATAGGTTTTAGAACCCCTTTCACCAATCTTTCATGGGATTTTCAATCGAGTTCTTGATTCCCTATATTTTAGGCCTTGTAGCCTTTTTGCTCAATTAGGCCTCCTAAATTGGCAAAACTTGAATTTTCTCCCAAAATTTCCTTAACAAGTCACCAAAGAAGCTTTCAATTCTTTCATATTTCAACCTAGGCTTCAATATTTTCTAGGTTATAGCTTCCTTAAGTGTTCATACACTGTACTTTCAAGTAACCCCTATTTTTAAGGGCTTTTAGGGTCTATGGACCAGTTTGCAACAAAAGGGTTCAAAATGTAATTAGATGGACTCATCTAATCCTCTTCTCTCGACCACATGACCTTGTCACATGCCCCTACACTCTCCAAATTGGGATTGGCCCACACCAATCCATCTAACCATTCTTTTAACCTCTACAACTCTACAAGCTCCTAGTAGGATGGATCTGGACCCGCCTGGGGCTTGCTTGAAAAAATAGCTCCTCTACATAAAAAAAAAACCCTAAAATACATATCTACCAAGTATTTACAGTGCTCTTCTTGATTACAAGTGACCATGGTGTTCCAACCATTGGAAATCAAGAAAGAGCCATTTCTATGCCAACTACTCTGTACTGGACAGTAGCTCTGTCAAAACAAAATAATTTACAACCTACTAAAAAAATGTACAAACTTCAAAATATAATGCCACACAAATGGTCTATAAAGACAATACTAAAATTTCATGCCATTAAAGTTCACCATTCAATCCATTTTGTGTGGATGATGGTTCAAAAAGGTCAATGTGTTACAAAACCAAAGAATTTCTTGCTTTCTTCAAAATAGTCTGTACAATCTGATGACCAACCCTTCAATTAGGGTTTTCTTAGGATTATATAGCCCTCCAACACGTGTTCAGACCATAAGATCAGGTTCTTACCTCTTTAATGTCCATTTGTAATTTTTTAGGAAAGTTGTCATGACAACTTTTTAAAGTTGCAAAGTTGTCATGAGCAAGTTTTGCAATTTTTGCAATTTTGCCTCTTCATTACTCCTAAATTGCATAGTTTGATTTAAAATCAACATATTTGGTCCAAAACCATGTCTAGACCTCATCTAACATCTTTCCACTCAGTTTGGAGTCTGGTCCACATTTTGACCAACTTTGACTCTCTTAGCTCTTAATGTAAAAATAGACTAGTTAGGACCTTTTTGGACTAAACCAAAGACAAGAAACTAAAAACTCATATTTACAAGACACTCACACACACCTTGGGACTTCATCTTAGTCCTTATTCACTGGTGGTTGGCTAGAACCACCTGGTGGTACCCTAAATTTTGATAATTTAGAAGTCCCAATCCATTATCAAGAATCATTTTTCTCCATAAAAAAAAAAGATCAAAGGAAGGAAGCTTTATGACACAAATAAATAGAACTAACTAATCGAAGCCTTAAGAAAATGCTGGAATTTAGACCTGCTACAAAGATGATTTTGACAGAGGATAAATATGGTCAAATTTTAAAAATCTAAAAATGACCCAGTTCAGGAAATCAAATTTCCTATCTCCAGCAGGAATATTATCTTTTCACAAGGTGTTTTGGATTTTCGACCAAAGCCAAATCCGAAAGTTAGGTAGTTATTTTTTAGTTAGTTTATTGTTTTTTCAAAATAATTTGTAATAAGAGTTGTGTCTTTTCACCCTAAAAAGGTGTGAAAACCACTCAAACACATATATATATATACATAATGTAAAATGTAAAGAGAACAATATAATATAATACAATTTCACATATTTGGATAGTTTTTAATCAACAAGTATAACATGGACCTGGATGTACTATTTTTTCAAAATTAATAAAGATAAGTCTTTTTTCTTTCACATGTGTAATAGTTTCATTATCATTTTACAATTAGTCCCTCGAATAAACCAATAGAA
>MU225660.1:324676-335519 GCA_018584345.1 Thuja plicata | reverse complement strand
TGTTTGGTGATATCTACTCTTCAAATCTATCTTTGTGAAGTACTCAACTCCACTCAAGCAATCCATTATGTCATCCATCCTTGGTAAGGGAAACCTATATACTTGATAGTGATATTATTGATAGTCTAAGAATCTATACACATTATCCATCTCCATTTTTATTTGGTGCTAGTAATTCTGGTACAATACACGGGCTCAAAATCTCTTGAATCAACCCCTTTTGTAACAATTCTTGTACTTGTATATTGAATTCTTCATTATTTGTTGGAGTCATTCTATGGGCTGCCTTATTTGTAAAACTGGCTCCAAGAATCAAGTCCATTTTATGACTAATATTTCTTATTGGTGGAAATCCATCAGGTATATTATCATATACAATATCTTGAAACTCATCCAACAAATCTGCAACTTCCATAGGTACATCTTCTACATACTCTTTATCAACTCTTGGAATTAAATAAAAACACACATGTTCATGCCTCATGCCTTCTAGAGGGCTCTCAAAGTTGTGGATGCAAAAACCGACCCATTTAACCCTTCAAATACCATTGTTTCATGTGTTACGACATTCTTTTGGGCAACCATTTGTACTTTTGGTATGAGCCTCTTCTTTCCGCTCAGGTTCACATCCACATTGCCTACAATTTTCAAACCTGAAGGTAAAACCCTTGCTGATTTATCCATACTGGAACTGCTTGGCTGCAACTGTGCCTTCCAATGCCCTTTTTCCTGTTGAATCCATAATAACGAGTTTTTCTTAAAACCCTCTTCGGCAATAACTATCAACAACAGTGGAAAAATTACTAACAACAACCTTGGAAAAATTCTTCGTACCCGCGGCTCTCTCTAGTATTCCTGTTGCGACCTTGTGTTGTATTTTTTTTGTTTTGTTCTGGGGCTATGACTTTACTTTTCTTTTAGACGGGTCACGGATTTATATTTTGTTTTCTTAAGGTTGCGACTTAATATTTTTTCCTCAAGGTTGCGGCTTTATATGATTTGTTTTTTTCCATGGGTTGCGGCTCTATATGTGACGGTGGGCAACACTGTATGGTGTTACCACCGTCCGGTGGTCCCACCGTACAGACGTCCTCAGGAAAATTAATTTTATTATTTAAAATTATATATATATACATATATATTCCTAATCTAAGTCACCTATGGCGCTTCGATGGTCGTCCCGCTGCCCCCACCTCTCATGGTAAGGTTTTAATTTTGACCCTTTGATCACCTCTTGGATATCCTTCCCATCCAACATCCACAACTTAATTGCACCATTGTCACCCACTTCTCAGACTATGTACGGGCTGAGCCACTTCGCCTTAAACTTTCCTGGCTTGATCTCAGTTTTTCCATTATACTTCAATACTAGTTGTCCTAGAGTAAAGAAGACCCACTTGAGGTGCTTGTCATGCCATTCTTTCTACCTCAACTATGCAACCTTTGTAGCCCATTGCACCATCATCGAATACTTGTCCTATTTGTTTAGATTATACAGTCTTTCCCGCAGGCTCTCCGTATCCCACAGTCTATTCTCGATTGCTATTCTCAAGCTTGACACCATGAATTCCACAGGAACAACTGCCTCCTTCCTATACATCAACTAGAAGGGCATTTGTTTGGTGGTCACCTTGTATGTTTTTTGGTAAGTCTATAGAATTGAGTATAATTTTTCTTCCAAGTCCTCTTTCTCGACCCCACATGACTTGTATATCACAGACACTAATATCTTATTTGTTGCTTATTCTTGTCCATTATCTTGAGGGTAGTATGGACTTGACAAGGAGTGAAAAATCTTAAACTTTGTTGTGAGCAAACAAATGACATGATTCACAAAGTGACCTCCTCTGTCACTGGTCAACAACATTGGGATGTTGTACCTTGTGATGATTTTCTCATATATAAATCTCATCGTGCTTAAGTCTAAGTTGTCAAGTAAGGCTCGGGCCTCTGCCTACTTCGTCATGTACTCGGTCGCCAACATAATGTACCGACACCTCCGAGCCCTACTTACCTTCATAGGTCTGATAAATTCCAAGGCCCATCGCTCAAAGAGTTCCTGTGCATGTGAAGGATTTTGAGGCATGAAATCCCTCTTCAATGGTTTTTCAGCCCTTTGACAGGTGTCACATCCCATGACCCACTCCATGGTGTCATTGTGCAATGTGGGACACCGTAACCCTGGTAACTGTGTGTGTGTATTTGGGTACCTATTGAAATCAACACAAACACTCAATAGGTCATTGCATTAGTCCAAATGGTTAGATAAAATGTTCAAAACCACTAATATTGGCCTATTGCCTTCTAACTAGAAAGAGTGTGATTAGTTGCATATTAGCCCTCAGAATATGCTACAAATCAGTGACCAATGCTATTCTAGCATGAAGGATTTAATTCAAATTTAAGGTAAAAAGATGAATAAGCATGTATTCTAGCTCTAAAGGATGAAACTAAAACAATGCAAAAGCATGGAATAAAGAGTGGAATATGATTCTAAGAGTAATCCAACAGCATAAGAATGTAATTTTGATCTAATGTGAAGGCTTCTTTGCTCTCAAAACAGGCTTCTATTTATAGAAGAATGGGAGAGAGAGAGGGGGGACAAGGTTCATTTATGAATTAGAAGACCCATAAATGAATATATAAGAGCCATTAATGCCCAAGGCATTAATAAGGCATGGGAGAGACATTGGCTTAAGGTCTTCGTATTAATGAAGGCCTTAATGAAGCATGGGAGGAAGGCTTGAGAAGGTGGACCTTAAGGAGGTCAAGTTTGAGAAAGTGGACTTTCTCAGTGGGTTGAGTTGCTAAGTATTCCTTAATGGAATGTGACAACATTAGGAGGTGGTTTAGAGTAGAATTTAGGATTAGGATTAGATTAGCATGGGTGAATGGGTTGAGAAGGGTTAGAACCCAGGGTAGAAGTGGTTGAGATAAGTTAGGTTGGGGTTTAGGGGAATATTAATAAATGAAATAAATTTATTTAATTCATTTAGAAATATAGGAATTAATTATTTAAACAATGAAATTCCTTTTTAATAATTAGGGGACTATAGCCATTTTAATTAAATTAAATAGGCTAGGGGAATGGGTTAATTGCAAGTGGGTATTTGATTTAGGGATTTATTTAATTTCTTTATAATTAAATACTATAGCCATATTTGATTTTGATTTGATTTGATTGGTCGAAATTGATTTGAATTATATGGCTATAATAATTAATATAAATTAGTGATAAAAATCACCTAGGATATTAAATTGATTTGAAGAATTATGTCAAGCAGTAACAGGGTCGTTTGGACATAATCAAGGGTATGATCACACTTAGGGAAAATAGGGTCCATAGTTAGAATAGACCAAATTTAGGTGGTTACATTTGCCCCTCTTTGAATTGATGTGTGGGCAGCGCATTGATTGAAAGAAAGTTTTTGATTTTGACTTCAGAAATATTGAGAATTCCATTCTTGGTTGTCGAACGAAATGTTGATGAGATTAGTCTCGCACTTGATTGAACAAAACTAATAGAATTGATTTTGAACTTGGTTGTTGTCCAAAGATCAATAAAAGATTTTAAAAATACCTATTCTAAACTTGGTTGTCGTCCAAAAATTGATAATACTAATTCTAAACTTGGTTGTCATTCGAAAGCCAGTATGAAGCTGCCAGGAGCTTTTAAAAATCTTTTTAAAATGAGGAAACATAAGATATCTAGCTCATGAGAACCAAAGCTTTCTATCCATCAGTTCCGACTTTAGTCAAGGAAATTGTTATGCCCCTAGTTTGTTTGATAACGAAGTTATTTTGATGTTGTTTCGAGCAAAAATTTAATTGATGATAGTGTGATCATGCCCCCTCGGGAAAAAAATCAAAGCAAAAGAAATAAAATCCCTCAGTTGAATAGAACATAACACTTGCAGGAAGCGATAAGGCCAGAAAGAGTGGAGTAGAAGATGGTGTGTTTAAAAATAAACACACGTTTATCAAGTTAATTACGTGAAAATATGAGTGATAATGATGTTTAGATCAAGATGTATGATGAAATGTGCAGTATTTACCAATGTGGTGAACAAATAAAGCAAATTCGCAATTTTTGAAAGTGTCGCAAAATGACACTGTGCTGCTGAAAACGTCGTAGGCACCTTCGATTTGGTTCCCGATTGAGGAAAAAGAGAACATAAATGATTTTGTAGTTGTCTGGGAGGAGTTCTGGAAACCCTAAATGTCTCAAAAGACCCATATAAGCCTCCAAATTGACCATTACACTTCATTTTCACATTCAGCTATAGTAAATCAGAGAGCTCTGCAGAGAAAATGGTGGTCCTCGTGAGGAAACATCGATTCGAGCTGAGCCGATGACACCAGCGACCAGCCGACTACCCACCACCGATAAGTACCCGATAAACTACCTTGTGAAATTTGAATTTTTGAATTTGATGCATTTTTGTGAATGTTAGAGCCCTTAGAAGGTAGGATCGCATCCGGTTTTTCCTGGATCGTATCCGGTTTTTCCCAGATTCTGCGTTGCATCCAGGTTTTCCCGGATCGCATCCAATCTTGTAGATTTATTCTTGTTTGTAGCTAGAATCCATCAGGGAATCACATCTTGGATTTCGGGGATCGTACCCCGCATTTAAGGTCGCATCCTATTTTTCTAGGATCTCATCCCGTATGTGCAATCGCATCCTGTATTTCCAGGATCGCATCTGGTAGAAGACTTAGGTTTTTAATTTGCTTTGATCTATTTGCGTCCTGCGAACTTGAAATGACTTAGTAGAGTAGGAATGTGCCCTTTGTTGTAGATAGAATGCTGATGCTTTACTGTGTTGTGAAAAATTAGGCCCAGTTTGATGTAGTCGCCTTTCGAGGTACGTATCCTACGCGAGTTCTGGCATTGTCTGGCCGATTGTCAGATGATAAGAAGACTACCATGATCCGATGTGGATTGTGGTCACTGATAGGTTTACCCGAGATTGGGGTAAACCAAGGATTATTGAATGCTCTAGCCAAGAGATGGTATTCGGAGCACAACACCTTCCACCTACCCACTGGTGAGATCACTGTGACACTCGAGGACGTTTGGAGGATCTTGCGCATGCCCATGGTTGGACATGAGGTTTTTTTTTGAGTCTAGAGCTGGCGTGGTGATCGGGACTGCTCAGAGATTTTTTCAGGATGACAGTATAGATCGTAGATACCTGTCCTGGGACTATATGGTTGATCATTATGATCGATTAGCTATATATTTGGCTGGATTGGTAGGCGGCATCCTTATGCCAGACAGAGGTCAACATGATTTCTTGGTGGGCTGGGTCAGTATGGTGGAGCAGATGATCATCCACCGTCGACGGTTTGCCTGGGGGAGCTGCATATTAGCTCACATATACCGTGAGCTCCACAAGATTGTATACCACCATACTCATAGCATGACTGTGGGTATATTGATCCTTCAGATTTGGGCCTGGGAGCACATCCCTGTGACATGGCCGATTGTTGACAGGTAGAGGGCACCGGAGTAGCCCTATGTGTATATGTACGCAGGTCTCTTACAACAGCCCCACCTGGGCAAGGTTGAGTATTGGCATCGATTATTCGACGATATGATAGAGGTCATATGGCGACCATACCTAGATTGTGAGGTATGGACTTCTGATGCACGACAGGTGCCTTTCTTATGTCAAAGCATATATTTTATTGGGCGCACGAGATATATTATTGAGCACTTCTTGATCACCAGAGTTCTGAGGCAGTATGGCCGATGACAGGGGCGCACAGAGGATGTGGCAGTATATGCTCGTATCAGAGATGAGGTAGCTGAGTGGGGGGCACAACTTACTTATGATGCTGCCTCACAGGATATCCGAGATATGGTGGCGATAGACTGGGATCCTCGCCCAGATGTTGAGGATGCTGGAGTGTCAGATGGGTACGCTATAGAGATGCTTCAGCATCCATTTCCATGATTCACAGTGCCTGAGGAGATCATTCATCGTATAGAGGAGCCGCTGGATTATGAGCCCGAGGATTGACTTGTCAGGGGGAGAGGCGGCAAAGACAGAGCACCAGGGAGACATGGGGGCCGTGATGGTGGTAGAGATGGAGGCAGAGGCGGCAGACATCCTCCCCCAGATGATAGGCACGATGGTGATGACAGGGGGGAGGTGGAGAGGTAGTGGATACCGACGGTCCGAGTGGCAGTGGGCAGAGATGACAGAGATATAGATTTGTAGCCCCACAGAGAGATCCTAGCCCGTTACTTACTCCAGAGCAGCAGAGACAGTGGAGACAGAGAGTGTAGGAGAAGGATCTTGGTAGAGATGAGGACCCTCTATCTAGGTGCGAGCAGGAGAGAGAACAGCTCAGAGCTCAGATCACAGCCTTGGAGGCTAGGGTTACCACTGCTGATTCACTTTTAGCAGACAGGGATAGAAAGCTTGAGCGACTGAGAGCTAAGAGGGATACACAGGCCTGAACAATAGTCCATCAGGGATAGAGGGCGACATACTATTATGCCTTGTATCATGCAGCAGTACCAGAGGGTCAGAGAGCACCCACTTTTTCTCATATAGCGCAGCAGTCAGAGGGGGCCATGCCATCTCCAGCAGCTCTATTTATGCCACCTCCTCCTCCTCCTCCTGACCAGGGAGAGGGGGTGGGCTAGAGTTGATATCTTGCACCATTTTTTTTCTTTTGAGATTATACATGTATATCTAGATCCTACTGAGATCCCCTTTTTGTACATTACATTTATTCATATATATATTTGATTCTCTCTTTTTGGCATACTGATTCTCTTTATGTGCACTGATACGCTGTATATTATTTGATACACTTTATGTTGTGATACTCTTTATGCTCACTGATACTCTTTATGCTTTGATTTGTATCATGTTTGTAGTTTCTGGATTCTGACATGTGTCATGTGGTAAATGTATCCAATTTGCTTTCCATAGATGTGGTAAATGTATCCGTTGCACATGTAATGATATCTTGATCTCGTGATGAGTTAGTGCATAGATGATAACATCATTTTAATAAAGTGGATTGATGAGTATAGTAATGATATGAACAAATGGTATCTATGTGAAAATGCAAATGTATGTTTCTTTGGTTTTCCAGTTATGTAAAAATATATGTATGGATGCACTTAGGATGGAGAAGTAAAAATTCAATACATGGATGTTTTATTTTTGTATTTTCCAGTTTCATTTTTCCAAATGAATGCAAAATGTATGCTATGGATGATATCAGTAATATAAATGGTGTAATTAACTTGATATTTGTAGAAGATAGAAACCATGTTTTGAGCTTAAATTTCCTTATGCTGTTTATGTACTGTTGACAAAATGCATCAGGCAATCTTTAAGTGCAGCTACATGAAGACTCTTAGGACTTGTCACTGATTTAGCAAATATTGCAACATTTTTATCATTATTGGGCGCTTTTGGAATAAATACCATCGAATAGTACAACCATCACTAATACCCACTGATATTATGATAATATGAATACTATATTTTATATTGAAATGTCAGAAATAGACTTAGGCATCAAGGCATAGAAGCCACGATAAAAATAGTCACCTTCCTTTTAATATACCAGATTCTGAGTAAGGCAAGATATTGGACCCGCAATGACCTTGAAAATTCATATCCTTGGGTACATTATGATTTGTATACCTTAGTGAGAATCTGGATCAGAAAACAGACAAGGAAATCGTGTCAAACTCACCGTAGTTTACACATAACAAAGATCAAGATTATGCGGCTGTTCACCCATAGTGGCAGCTCTTACCATAAACTTCCAAGTTAGGTGAGATTTATAGGATCATGTGAAACAATCACCATATGCAGAAATTCAAGAAAACATTATGCCCCCAATCCTTGCGACTCTTTGTCTTTGCACAGACGTCATTGAGTAACTAAGAAGACATAACAAATCATTAATTGAGAATCAATCAGATAAAATTCATAATTACTTAGATGCCCATAGGTGAAAACATCATCAGGACATAAAAGAATCATAATCAAACCATGATCAAACTGTGTGTTTTAAGTAGTAATTGTTCATTCATCCGTCAAACACAGTAAAGATTCATCAATCAGAAATTTAGAATATAAGAAATATGGTGTTCCATGTCTATGCCTTGATAGGATAATTCATTCATGTTTTCGATCCAATACAGATTTGTAGGAATGCTGCAAATGTAAATGTCATGTCTCATGTCGTCAAAAGACACCTTTGTTTTGAAAAGTGACATTGTTTTGCATGTGTCAAGAAACATTGTGTCTGTGAGGCAAACCCGCCTAGAGAAACCTAGCAACCACGACCAACTATGCCAACAAAGATGCCCCCAGTGCAGAATGACTTATTCCTAGGATATAAAGATAGACAAATCCCAAGTGAGGACACGATAGTCATGTAGGAAAATGAAGTCAGCGTATGAGCACAGGCAAAATAATGAAGGCCTAGTATCAGTAGTGCATTGATAGATGGAGTGCAGAACACAAGCGATGCCTGATTGCCAAGTTTTCACCACTTGGAAAGATCTTTTTCTTTCTTTTTTTGCTACTAAGATGCTTGTTTTACCAGGTGCTCATCAAGGCACTTTTTTTCTTTTTCAATTTTTTTCTATTTTTGTTTTTTTGAATGTTTTTGTAGTATCAAGGTGCCTGTTTACCAGGTTTTCACCAAGGATACCCATTTTGTAGAACCTTTTCCACTATTTTTGGATTTCTTTAGGATCAATTTTTTGAATGTTTTTGGTATTTTGCAAGAAATTTTTGCTGTACAGGCTCTGCTAGCTGAACATTAAGCGTAGAACTGCTTCAAATGTAGAGTATTGATAGGATCTGGAAGAATGTCTCCCTCAGGTATAGCTAATTGATAAGCTCCAATCCCAAAAGTGGCAGTGATAACATAAGGTCCCAGCTAGTTACGTTCAAACTTTCCTTACTACTCTCTGTTAGGCTGGTTCTTAGGATTCTCTTTCAGTACAAGGTCCCCCACTTCAAACTTGCATGGTTTAACCTTCTTGTTGTAACCTTTGGACATTCTTGCTTGGTACACCTTGAGGTGATCGAACCTGTTCACAGAGGTCATCAATGTCTTGGTTTTTAAATTGGCCCCCATTGTCTGTTACAATTGAAGAGGGTATCCCATATCTACAAATAATGTAGTTCAGAATGAACATAGCCACCTGTTTGCCAGTGGCTTTGATTAGCGGCACGACTTTGACCAACTTTTTGAAATACTCAGTGGCCGTAATGATGAACTTGTGTCCAGTTGAAGAGTTAGGATATATCTATCCAACCAAGTCAAAGGCCCATTGCTGAAATGGCCAATGTGTTATAAAAGGTATCAGTTCTCTGGCAGGAGCATGGATGAGGTTTCCATGTGTCTGGAATTTAAGACATGCTTTTGAAAATTGAATAGCATCTTTCTCCATGGTAGGCCAATAATAGCCTACTCTGAGCAATTTTTTAGCTAATGAAAAGCCGTTCGAGTGTGATCCACATATACCTTCGTGGATGTCTTTTAAAGCTAGATCAGAATTTTCTAGTTCTAAACACCAAAGAAGTGTAATGTCAAGACTGCGTCAATATAGGTTGTTAGTTATGAGGACGTAACGTGATGCTGTCCTAATCAGGGGTCTTTTCTCATTTCTAGATAGATTGGCGGGAATGGTTTGGTCTAAAAGATAGGCAATGATATTGGCATAGCATGATTGATCTGGGGTATTCAAGGCATATATTACCTGGTATTTTGGATTGGCAAAGGCGGGATAGGATATTTCTTCCACCAAGAAGTCATAGAGAAATTGATGTTCCTCTAGTTGTAACATGGACGCCAAGGTAGCCATAGCATCTGCAGCTTTATTCTCTGATCTTGGTATTTGCTGGAAGGTGACGAAGATAAAGTATTTCTTCAAATCATCAACTATTCGCTTGTAGGGCATCAATTTTTCATCTCTTGTTTGATATTCCCCAGTGATTTGATTTATAACTAGTTGGGAGTCACCATATATGTGTAGCTCAGTGATCTTCCATTCTATGGCGAGTTTGAGGCCATTGACCAAGGCTTCATATTCTGAGATATTGTTGGTGCATGGAAACATTAATTTGTAAGATTTGGGAATCTTATATCCTTGTGGAGTAATGACAAGAACCCCGGCTCCAGATCCTTGTTGAGTAAATGACCCGTCAAAGTACATCTTCCATGGATGTTCGGTGAGATGCATGATTGTTTCATCAGAAAATTCAATTAGCAATGGTGCATCATCCTGGAGCGGTGAATCAGCCAATTGATCCGCAAGTATTTGTCCTTTGATAGCTCTTCGTTCAACATATTCAATGTCAAACTCACTTAGAATTAGGACCCATTTTGCCAAGCGACCTGTTAATGTTGTTCTGCTTAAAAGATACTTCAGAGGATCAATTTTAGCAATGAGCTTGATTGTGTGAGAGAGCATGTAGTGTCTTAATTTCTGTGATGCGAAGACAACTGCTAAGCATGCTTTCTCAATAATGCTATAATTGAGCTCATAAGCAACTAAAGTTCTACTAATGTAGTAGATAGCTCGCTCTTTCTTTGTTTCATCCTCTTGTGCTAGTAATACTCCTAGGGATGTAGCTGTAGCTGAAATGTATAGGAGCAAAGGTTTTCCATGAATAGGTGCCATAAGAATAGGTGGAGCAGCCAGGTACGCCTTCAATTCCCTGAAGTTTGCTTCACAGTGTTCATCCCAGTTGAATGTAACCCCTTTATGTAGTAGCTTAGTAAAGGGTTGTGCCTTATCTGCAAGTTGGGACATGAATCTCCTGATAGACTGGAGTCTTCCTTGTAG
>MU225660.1:285585-308199 GCA_018584345.1 Thuja plicata | reverse complement strand
TGGCATCCATAGAAATGGGAGTTACAATGTAACTCCCTCCTCACCTCTCTATTAAAGAGATGGCTTTCTTTCTCTCACACACATATTAGACACAATTCCTCACTTCTTCTTGAATATCATTGTAAGAGTATAGCTCACTCTCTCTTTTTCTAGGCATTTTTGCCCATTCATAATATTATCACGGGGGTTTTTTTACGCTTTTCCCCCTTCAAAATCTTGTCTCCTTGCCTAATTATTTTGGTGTATGCACTTTGGTTTTGCGTTATTCATGGTATCACTTCTTAGACCTAACTCTTAGATTAAATAATTTCCTTGCTCTTCATTTCATTATCTTTTCTAATAATTTCTGGAGACAGGTCTGCATTTTATAACTGCAGATTTCTAGGTTTTCAGGACACTGTGCTCGATGACAGTGAAAGGCATTACTTCAAAAACTATTTTATTGAAGGTGCTGCAAATTTTATATGTGGTGATGGGAAATCGGTCTATGAGGTAGATTAAAATAAACCAAACAACATACCCATTATGAGAAAATTGGTTTCCTATTTATAAAATCAGCACCCAACTGATAAAAATTGGTTTTGATTATTGATTCTGATGCAAATTGTTTGGTGGCAGAAATGTCATCTGCATACAATTCCTCTACTAAATGGTGCCATTACAGCCCAGAGAAGACTTTCTGCAGGGGAAAAAACAAGGTATGTTTCCTTAAACTATAAGATCACAAGAGTTGGATTAATGTTTCTGGGTAGAGCATGGGGACCATAGTCTAAAGTTATATTTGCTCTTACTTATATGGATAATATCATCTTCCCTCAAGGATGGGATGACTAGAATGATACTACTAGACAAAAGTGAGTTTCCTTAACCCAAAAACCATAAATTTAGTTTAAATCAAACAACGTGAAGAAACCCATTTTCAGTTTATATATTCTTGATCCTTGATTATTGAATATGGCATCAATCATGGGTTTTTTTTTGGTGAAGGACTGTGACTTATGCACAGTATAAATGCTCTGGACCAGGCTCGAATTCAAGAGGAAGAGTTCCATGGTCATTTGAGCTGAGTGATAAAGATGTCGCGCCCTTTTTGAGCAACTATTTTGTTAACGGTGAACAATGGATTGGGAATATGCTGACTCATTTGACAATAGCTACCAATTTTATTCCCAAAAACGGTTGATGAGAACGAGGAAACATTTTTATGAAATTGGAATTTGTTTTCATGTTTATAAAAAATGGATGCTAATTGTTGGGTGCTTTTTAGTTGGTTGCATAGCGAGAGTGTACTCTATCATATGTTAAGTAGTTTTCATTGATCCATTCTTACACCGATTGCTCATATATTCTATTCATTGTATTTGAGTTGATAGTCACGTCAACCGTTTGTTAAATATTTATAATGATTTTGTTTGATATACATTGAAATGAAATTGATTTCCATTGTTGCAAAAATCACTGCTCCATATTATTTTATTATCTGATAATGAATAACATTTATTTTTGGTGTGTTCATATCCAAATCATATTAATGAAATATAAAATTTGTTACAACTATTAAATTTCTCACTCTTATGAAAAGGATAAAAGATACACTTACTTTCTTAGTTATTATATTTCTAATAAAAATAGATATCTTTTATTATCTTTTTAAAAGATTTAAATATTTTCTTTTATATTTGTAAAAGATGAAGTAATTTAAAAATATATTAAATAAAATCTAATATTTAACTAGAATCTTTAAATTAGTTTATATAGAATAAGTCTAGAAATATCTTTCTAATTCTTATATAAAATACAAATAATATGTTTTTTTGCTTTAACATCCAAGAAAAATATTTTCTAGTTTTATTTAAACAAAACATTCATTACATTCATGTTTTCAAAGCAAATTTAATATGAAATATTAAATCTATTAAATAGAAAGAAACAAGTCCATGTTTTCTCTTTTCTAAATATAAACCAATCAATCTAATATGAAATAAAATATTCTAAACAAAAACATGTCCCTTTCTTTTAGGAAACATGTCCCTTTCTTTTAGAATTGGAACCAAATTTGTTATGGATATTAAATTTGTCACTTTATATGAAAAGTATAAAAGAATACACTTTTTCTCCTTCAAAATATTTAAATATTTAATTATAATACAATTGGTAGGATTGTAAGATTTTTAACTTTAGGGTCAAAGAAAAATGTTTTCACTAAAAAATAAAAAATTGATAAATTAGAAAGTTTCAAGCATTAAAATCGTGTTTGCAAAACCACAATAAATTTAATATGAATAATTAAATCTTACCTCTTTTATGAAATAAAAAATAAATAAATCAAATATAAAATTAAATCTTCTAATTAGGAACAATGTCCATTTTGTCTTTTCATAGATATGCTCAATTTCTTTAAGGAACTACTTATATAGGGGTACCAATAAGTTGCAAAATTATTTTTTTTTAAAGAAAATGAGGGAATATTAGCTTAGTAGAGCTATAGGCTCATTAGATGATTTGTAATTTTAGTCAAGTCAAAATTTAGTATTTTTTTTTTAATAATATTACCAAATAATATATTTTCTCCATGAACAATAGCTCTTCCATCTATTACCATAAGTAAATTCTAAACTACATAAACTAAGTTGTCTTAAGTGTAATACTAGACCAAATTGAATAAGAGTCCCTAACACTAAATCATTTTTAAATAGATTGAACTCTAATCCTAAACTAAATAGTACCCTGACCTTAACACATAACAAGATTTACTCCTAACATAAAATCAAACCAAGATGAACCCAAATCCTATTCAGAACCAGAAGCCTTTTTTAATATTGAATTGAACAACCCCTACCTTAACCCTACATCAAATCAAACCCTAAACCAAATTGAATAATAACCTTAATTGTAACCCTTACCCAAAATAAATCTTAAATACAATCAAATTCAAACCTTACTTTAAACACAACCCAAAAAATAAAAATATAATTAATTAATCATAAAACAAAAACTTATATTTTAATATCATATTATAAAAATATATGTTAAATTCAAATATTTGTCTTATATATATATATATATAGACACACACACACACACACACACACACACACACACACACACACTTATGGTATCATGTGTGTTCTTATGTGCTTTGGTGAAAACTTATCTACTTATGTATGCCTGATTACATTTTTGATATACAAGATATTTGATGCTGACTGTTTGGATATGTAGTTGAAATGCAGGTCAGACGAATGAGCAGCCGATCAAGTAGTCTGCAAAGCAATGATGAGACAACACAGGAGACTGCAACAAGAGTTGGTCCCGAACGAGGAATGATTCCACCATTTCAACCACTAGCCATGTCTTTTAAAGATGTCAAATACTTTGTTGACATACCTTCACTGTTCAATAAGAAAAATAAACCCTAAGTCTGACTTATCATATGATTCAGCGAGTGTTGTTAATTAATGGTTTGTTTCACTATGAAGAATTTAACTAACAAGCCTTAAATTTAACTGCAGGACATGAAAGAACAGGGAGTGACTTAAGATAGGCTTCAATTGTTTCAAGATGTTATAGGGGCATTTAGGCCTGGTGTGCTTACAACATTGATGGGAGTCAGTGGTGCTGGCAAGACAACTCTCATTAGTTGGAAGAAAAACGGGAGGATATATTGAGGGAGATATTCAAATCTCTAGATTTCCCAACAAACAAGAAACTTATGCTTGAATTTATGGTTACTTTGAGCAAAATGATATACATTCTCCACAAGTCACTATTCGAGAATCATTAATATATTCAGTATTTAGACGTCTTACAAAAGATGCTGACAAAGAATAAAAAATTGTAATGTCCACAACTATGCATTTTTTTCTTTCAACGAGGTCCTTTATATTGTTGAGATGGTGTAAGGTGTCATGCTACTAAATGAGCATGTTCCAACTTGCAGGCATTTTTTGATGAGTTCATGGAGCTTGTAGAGTTGAACAACTTAAGAGATGCATTTTTAGGCCCACCTGGTGTCTCTGGATTATCAACTGAACAAATAATTTTTTAAAAAATTGCTGTAGAGCTTGTTGCAAATCCCTCTATAATTTTCATGGATGATCTTACATCTGAACTAGATGCAAGAGCGGTTGCAATAGTTATACGAACTGTCAGCAATACTGTTGATATTGGAAGGGCTGTTGTTTGCACCATTCGTCAGCCTAGCATTGAAATCTTTGAAGTATTTGAGGAGGTAAGAAAATATCCAAGTTGAAGGTATCTTATGATGTTAGTTTCAGTGATTGATACTGATTTTTATGTGTGATGGCAACAACACTGATCTTTTTATTGTTACGGGAGCAACAACAATGATCTTTTTATTGTTACAGGTGCCTTATATGGAGCTGTAATATTCTTTGGAGTCAATAACTGTTCAACTATAATCCTTGCTGAATGATGCAAATAGATATAATTCTGGTATGAACCAACATATATAGATTTATATATTTGATTTTTTGTATGATTCTTTTTTCTGGGACCAATCTTGTTGCTGAGTTGTCCTAACAAATATCAACCATTGTCTTGCGGGTCAAGGTGGCACATGCAATTGTCTCCCTTACGTGCATATTAGTACAACTCTATCTTGGTTTATTCAAATAGTCAATCAACAACTTGAAGAACTCAAAGAAGAAGAACTCAAAGAAGAAGAAGAAGGAGGATGAGGAACTATCGAGGTGACCATTGCACCTCTTCTAGGTGCAAGTTGTTAGAGTAATAGGCCTTTTGGGTTATTAATTAAATCATTTTGATCTAATTACTAACTCACCTATTCACTCTAGTTGCTTAAGCCAACCTTAGGGTTTCCCTTTTAGGGTTTCATGATTCCTTTTTAAGGAATCACCTCTTTGTATTTTACAACTGAGATATTGTTCATTATAGCAGATTGTTCTTTTGAATGTGCACATGATGCCTCTTATCTTTTGGCCTCCATATTTTTTTCTCTCTTTTTGTTCTTTTGCTTCTTCCATGTGATAGGGTTATGCATGCAGGTGTTCTTGGGAGATTAGGATTTCACCTAATCTAACATGGTATCAGAGCCATCCTGCGGGTCTCTGTTCATGTTTTGTTGAAGTGTTTCAGAAGCAAGAGGTTTTCAAGTTTTCAGAGTTTTTTTATGTGGATCTAGAGGTGGGCTTTGTTTCTGGTCACTTTGGGCTCAAACAAACATCACAATTGAGCTTAAAGCACCCAAAAACCCTATATTCCATATAAAATTTGTCCATTTTGGACAATGTTGGCTCTGAGGCAAAAAAAATGGTTTCTAGGGTTGTACAGGCACGAAAACCGAGAATTTTTTTTAAAAAAAATCATTTTTTAAGGTTTTTTTGCGTTAAACAAATGTAGCCAGCGTTAATGTTTAAAGTGCCACCGCTCCACCGCGGCCAGCACCACCGACCGCCGACCGTCGGCCCTGCTCCACCGCCACCTGGCCCCCGCCGGCCCAGCACCGCCGGTCCAGCTCCTCTGCCGCCCAGTGGGATTTGAGCCCCGCGGGCTCCTCTTTAACCCAGCGGTGGTCAGGTTGGTGACCAAGGGCTCTGCCCTTCAGCCCCCTGTGCGCTATACGCCCCGGGGCTTGGAATTTTTAAGCCCCAGGGGCTAAAAAATAATTTTGGAGCCTTTTTTGTCCCTCTGATGGTGTTTTTGCTCTATCTAGAGCAAACGGAGGCTTTTTTCTGACTTCTTTATATCGTCAGAAAGATATTTCTGAGCTCTTTTCAATGGTGAAGGTTGGGTTTTTTGGTTCTACCATTTTGATAGTGTTTTTTTTATCAAAGTCTGACATTTGTTTTTGCCTTCTGAGAGCCATATCTTGCTCATTCGGACTCTTTTTTTGGAAAACCAAATATCGTAAAAAATTTGGTTCAGTGAGTTTTCAGTGGCAGGGGTCTTTTATCCAGATTCTACTCTAGGTTCTTTCTCCTCTGAGTTTTTCACTTTCACACCCTGGCAGATTACTTGGGTTCTACAGGTCCTGGGATCTCTACTTCTATTCTTTTGGCTCACTCTTCTTTTTGACTTTCTGAGCATTGTATACTTCTCTTCTGTAGCATTCCTTTTTCTGTAAATGCACTAAGATAAAGTGTCTGCTTTTGCATATCTATGATTTTGAGCACCTTGTGTTTGTTTTTACTCGCACTCAGTTATAAAGTGCCATGGGGGGGTTACGATGTTTTGCCTTATGTTCTCATCCACCTTTATCAAGTGAGTGTCCCTTCCATGAAATTTTCCCCATGATGTCAGTCTAGAAGATCATTTCTTCTACTATGACACCACCCTTTATCCTGTGCCTGTACCTTCTTCTGCACTATGGGTGTTCCTGATTCTTCTTCTTGTAGTTGTTTCTGGCATTGCATTTCAATGTTCCTGTCACACCTCTCCCTGTTCAACATTATGGGGGGGTTCACCTGTTGGTTCTATTGCTTCCTTGGTTTGGTTGAGTGATCTACGTATTCAGTTTTTATTCCTATGTACTAGGCGGATGCAATGGCTAGGCACCTATGCATTTTGGTGAGATGGATAATCTACTTTATAGACACTCGTTCATTCCTACTTTTGGAGGTCACATCTTCGATTGATCAGCTCTTCAAACTTTGTCTTCTCTACCTGGTCATGCACTATTTCAGTGGGGGTTCCAGTAGTTTCTTCTGACAATGTTTGCAGCTTCATGCTTCGGAGATGCTATACATGCTCTTTCTTGTTCCTTTCTTTGGGACATTCCCTAGATTGGAGTTTTTGTTTCCTTCATCTAGTTTATCTCCTTCTGGGGTAGCATTTTCCCCACTGCGTTTTCTCTATTTCCCCGCTTTGCAGAGATTTCTTGTACTTGGGTACCTGATCAGGCCTTTGTTGTTGGGACCCATCTTTCTTGCTTTCTGTAGTAGTCTCCTAGGTTTTAGCTTCTCCCTAAGATTATCTTAAGGGGGGGTGTTAGAGTAATAGGCCTTTTAGGTTATTGATTAAATCATTTTGATCTAATTAGTAACTCACCTATTCACTCTAGTTGCTTAAGCCAACCTTAGTGTTTCCCTTTTAGGGTTTCATGATTCCTTTTTATGGAATCACCTCTTTGTATTTTATAACTGAGATATTGTTCATTATAGCAGATTTTTCTTTTGAATGTGCACATGATGCCTCTTATCTTTTGGCCTCCATAGTTTTCTCTCTCTTTCTATTCTTTTGCTTCTTCCATGTGACAGGGTTATGCATGCAGGTATTCTTGGGAGATTAGGATTTCACCTAATCTAACACAAGTGCTAGTTTATTTCTTTTTCTCCTTATTTCTCCCATCCATTTCCCATGCCTTTCTTATTTATATAAGCTCCTTATAACATGGGTCACATCCTTTAACAATGGTTTCCCACTCTTTCATCTCATTTGTAATTAATAACAATTTATTATATATAATTATATATTAATAATATTGATAATGATACACTATATTATATATATAATGTTATATAATTTTATTGATATAATAATTTACTATTAATATTAATTATTTATTGTATATCATAATAATATAACATTATTTATGGTATTATATATATTTCTTACTAATGACATAATCATATATCATTATTGTTGATTATTAACATAGTGATATAATATTATTTACTCATGTAATTTATTTAATAACAAATATAGTAATTCATATTAAGAATTAAATAATAACTTAATTACAAAAGCAATTTATGCATGCATTCATATGCCAATCATGGCTCATGACAACCCATTTTGTAGAGCAATCCATTAATTAGCTCAAAAGTGTGGCTTCTTAATACCAACTTCTGTCGCTCATTTAGAGACATCTCCCTTGAGAACTGTGAAGTGGAAAAATACTCTCTGATGCTCTTATACCATGATGGCAGGATTTCTATGCATCTGAAAAGTCATTGTTCACTCCCTCCAGCGGTTCTCTAGACTTAATCTGAGATAGCTTATCGACAATTAAATAGCTCTTCCCGGGTCTCACAATAATTGTGAATGTGAACTCCTGTAGTAGCAACAACCATCTACTCACCCACCCCTATATAAGAGGTTTATTCACTAGGTACATTAATGTGTAGTGGTGCATGTAAAATGTGAATGATGTTTCCAATAGATAATGCCTAAACTTTTGCACGACTTACATCATCCCCAAGGCCTCCCGCTCAATGGTACTATAATTCCTCTCCACCCTTGACAAAAAATGACTGGAAAAATAAATGGGGTGATCTAGGCCATGATTGCCTACTTAGGCCAAGGTTTCACCCATGGAAAAATTTAAGGCATCCACATGAACGTGGAACTCTTTGTCCCAATTCAGATATGTCAGAATTGGTGCCCCGACTAGCCTCATCTTCAATTATTCAATCGAGACCCCCTGTTTTGTCCCCCACACATAGGGTTCCCCTTTCCATGTCAACTTGTTGAGGGGATAAGAAACTTGGGTGAAGTTCTTTATGAACCACCAGTAATAGCCAATGTGGCCCAAGAACGACTTCACACCTATGACGTCTATTGGAAGTTCCATCTCCATGACCACACAGACCTTGTCAAGGTCCATCTTTAGTCCGGCCTTACAAAATATGTGCCCCAACAACTTCCCCTGCGACACAATGAACTGATACTTCTTTGGGATCAGTGCCAACCTCGCCTTTCAACACCTCTCCAAACACTCCCCAGAGCCGCCAGATGCGTATCCTCCCCACTGAAGATGGGAATTTCATCCAAAAACTCCTTGAATTCCTGATTAACATCTTATCAAAGATGTGCAAGATTATCCACTAGAAGGTTGCAGGTGCATTGCACAGACCAAAGGGCATTTGGCTGTAAGCATACACTCTGTCCTCCACCACGAAGGTTGTTTTCAATGTGTCATCCTCCGTAATAGATATCTGGTTATATCCATAAAATCCATCCATGAACGAGTATACCTCATGTTTGGAAACCTCCTTGAAGATGGTATCTATGAATAGTATGGGCAATAGATATTTAATGGTCACCGTGTTTAGGCACCTGAAGTTAGTGCAGATTCTGATCTAGTTGGCCTACTTCTTCAAAGATATTGCTATCGGGAAAACCCATTGACTTGTTTGCTCTTTAAATATGATCCTCGCTTTGAGCATACACTCGATCTCATGATTCACCCTTGTTGCATAGTTTTTTTTCATTATGTACAACCTTTTCTGTATGGGCATGACTCCAGATACCAAGGGGATACGGGACACACATTGTTCCAGTGGTATTCCCTTGAGGTATTTATAGGTTCATGCGAATACATTTATGTATTCCATAAAAATCTTAAATCCAGTGGTCTTCGAAACGTGGTTCCAGTCATCCCCTACCAGTATGTTCCAGGGATTAGCTTTGTCTCCAAGATTAATTATCTTTAGGGATGATTCTTTATAATCCATGGGTCTCTCTACATTGAAATCATGTGTCTGGGTTTCACTCACTCGAGCCTCCTCCTCTTTATATTCTTCATACTCCGGCGGGAATACTTCATTGTCTGTTGTTTGTTCCACTTCCTCCACTTGGAGCATATATCTATGGAATACTTCATAATATTCCATCTTCCAATGAAAGAGTTCATTCAACGACCCCGTCTCATCCTCCAAACATTCCTCCAGCTCCAAAACCCCTTCATCCTTGGGTTCCATACAGATCCTCCCTTCATCCATTCGCCCACTCTCATCGTTAGAATCAGACTCTGAAGACGATGCAAGCTCCTCGCTTACCATCTATGTTCGGAGGTAGATGGAAATTTTTTGGCTTCCCTTCTCCATTTTCAAGGTGATATTTTTCCAGTTGTGTGTAACTCTCTCCGCCACAAGCTACCCTCTGCTAAGAGTGGCATCACACCCGTTCTTCTTGAGTGGGATCACAACAAAGTCTAGAATTAAGGGTTGTGCGCCGATGGTGACTTGTTGTGCCATAAACGTCTTGAGGGGTTTAATTCCCTCTCGATATGCTCCTAACAGGTTGAAATTAGGAGGCCACCATGTTGGTTTCCCAATCTTCCTGCATGTTTCCTCTGGGAGGACATTTACCCCCGATCCACCATTAACGATGGTATTCATCATGAGGATCCTCAGGATGCCCATCTCAATAATGACTGGGTGTTTGCTAGTGTTCACCGCCACCAACATGGGATCCATTACGGACCCTCCAGGAACATATTTGCATTGGGTGGTGTTAGCACTTGGTTGGGAGAGAGTGCCTAGCCAGGACATCCTCAGATGAGGTATTGTATGAAGGAGGTCTTGAACTCTTACATGTATCTCCATGTTTAACATTTGTTTCAATATGTTTTCCTTTTCCTCTGACCGATTATAAGTACCCACCATCCTATGTACCTCCTTCTACGCTCTCATCTCCCTTTCAATTTCCTCTCTTTCTTCTTGTACCCTCAACTTCTCCTTGCGGGGGTCTGTGTATGTAACTTGTTTTTCTTGTGCATAGATAATGGTCCATACTCTTTCTTCCCCCGTAGTTTCCTCTATGTCCAACCTGTTTATGCAAGGTTTTGGACAATTGGCATCATCATGGTCTCCTGGCCCACACTATTTGCATAAGTCTTCTGTTGCCTCTTCTTTTGGATAGTCTTAGGAGAAACGCCCCCACTGGCTACAGGCTCTGCATTGGATCACTGGTCAGGCTTTCAAATTGTACTGGATCTGACTTCTTGTATTTTTATTATTATTGTTATTGTTATTATTATTATTATCATTGTTGTTCCTTCCTCCATACTGGTTATTCATGTACCCTCCTGATGATGCATTTTTGTTTGTTTGGTATCTTCTTGCACCACCCGAATTGGTTGGTTGTTCTTGAGTTAGAAGCACTTTCTATCTTCTTTTCTTCATGTTGTAGGGACATTCCTTGGTAGAATGCCCAATCGGCTGGCATGTGTCATAAAAATATTTCTTAGGACACGATCCTTTTGTGTGCTCTTCGGACTTGCACTCTGTACACCAAAGTTATGCTTTGACTTTCTTGTTGGGACCCCCTTTCATAGCTTTAAATTATTTCATCATCATTTGCATGTCTTTCTAGAGGGCCTGCACTTTCTTGATGGACTCTCTGTCACTCCTGCTCCCTTCCGAAGATTTGTCATCCTCGGATGAACTATCCTTGTCCTTCTTCTGTTTGGAGGTTTCTGTCTCGCTTTCCAAATCCATTGCCCTATTGTAGGAATCATGATACGTTGTGGGTGGAACTATCTTCATTTTCTTCCTAAGGGATTTCTTTAACCCCTCGACGGACCATCTTTTCTTTAACCCATCGACCGACTGACTGTCCATTTTTCCCAACATTTCCTTGAGCCGCCAACCATAAGCTCAAACCGTCTCCTTTTTCCCCTATTTTGTGTTTTAGATTTCAGCTACAATCTCATTGTCACCCCTCAGTATCTAAAATTCCTTCTTTAGATTTTTCCACGTGTTGATTTTGATTTTTTCCATGTCAGAGTACCAGTTGATGGCTACTCCTCGCAGCGTGGCAGGGAATTGAGTTACCCACTCACCTTGGTCTGTAACTCTATTTGTCGATCATATGGTATCACACATACGAAAATGGTAGACAATATCCTCCTTCCCATCCCCATTGAGCTTTGATAGTTTTTGTTTCTATGACATGGTTGGTCTCCTCACCATTGTTGTGTGTTGTTGTCCCCCTCGATATGGATTAGAGCCTACATGATGTGTTTGACTACCGTGCCCCTGCATCCCTCTAACACTGATGGAATCCCAGTGTCCTCTCCCTCCTTTGCCTCTTCCTCACTCTATTGATTCCCCCTAGCCTTTGTGGGTGGTGTCAGAGACAGATCCATCAACCAATGTCAAGTCTCTTTAAGAAGTTCTATCCGTTGTCGAGTCTCCTCAATTAGATCCTCCCTACTCCTTTCCCCATTTTCACATCGATCACCTTTAGCCTGGTTTCCTTTGCCTCCATCGAGTTTCTCCTTTGCTAGTCTCCTAATCCTCCATCTCCATTCAGTCTTTTGTTTGAGAATCAAATCTCTCTTGGTGGATCCACACTCTTCTATGTATTCTCTTCTACTTTTATCTTTATTTAACAAATTAGGCATTAATTCTTCCTGTGTGAATTGTAATAGACCATGATAAATATAAAAGATAACTTTTTTATTAATTCATCACTCCTGTACAATATATGTCAATAATATGAAAAAATTATAACAATGTGGGAGTGCCCTCTTTTATTTTCCTTCTTCTAAAAATTTAGTTATTGCTTTGTCTTCGTCGATTCTCATCGTGCTCCTCCTCTTCTCGATGGTTATTCTCCTTGCAGTTACAGAGGATTCGTTGTCATCATTTTTCTCACTCAATATCCCCCTGTCGCTTCCTCTGGGTTAGGGATGTTTTTTCTAGTAGGCGAGGGAGATGGTGCATCAACTGATTGACCGCCAGACTTATTTTGAGAGCATTCCACATGGCACCCTCTAGGACTTCCTCCTGTGTATCCTCTCTCCTTGCATAAGTATCGATCGCCGCCTATAGCAGAATCAAAAAGTCTGACGTCAAGGCATGTTCTCCCTCATAAAGATCTCTAGGTTTGTTGTCATCCCTCGTGGTACCATCATTCTTGAGAGGTTGGACCATTATCCTCCATACGCCATTCAGTCTCCATCACTTCCCAGGTTTGTACGACAACGATGCCAAATTTTTGCTTCACTGGGTAAACTAGTTAAATGCAGAAAGTAAATGTAAATACAAAAAACATAATAGATGTATGCCAGAGAACCAGTTCTTCCATTAATTCATTAATCTCATGTATACAAATGATCATAGCAATATCAAATACATGTAAACACCATCATGCCTTTACTCGAAGGTAGTACATACAATATTTGGACCGAAGGGGTGCGGCGCCAACTGTCACAACCATATCCCAACTACCCATCCTTTGGCCGACTAACTAAATACCAATGACACAAAAATATATCATTATTCCCAATAACAATTTATAGGTCTAGTTCTGCCTAACTCACCCAGATAGACAAACGTTCGACCAGGTGGTCTCAGTACTGCCTCTGAATATGCTCCACAAACTTGGCATTCATTTGTCAAGTCATGTTGGAAAGATTGGAATTGGTTTCCTTGCATTTAATTTTGTTACTACAATCCCAGGATGGGCTACCATTGGCTAGTTCATCACTTGCCTATGGTTCCCATGTTGAACCAACGATGACACTTGGACTTTATCCACCTAGCGTAGCATATTTATCACCATTTGGTCTTCTATCGTAGAGCCTAAAGTGGCCCTTTTTTCTTATTGTATTGTTTTCTAGGAATTGTCATTGGTATCTTGTCTTTGGCCTTTGGGAGTGCTAGATCTTCATTGTCCAGGTTTTTGCGGACAAGCTAATACATTCATAAACCTCTTTTGGTGTTGTAGGAGAGCCCAACAGTTTTGGGTTTAGATTCAAGACTTCTTTCGGCCCTTCCAACCTAAAACCTTCTCTTAGCATAAGATATTTCTAGGAGATTCGCGTAGACTTCCCTAAAATTTCACTCAAATATGGCACTCTTTCAAGATGAAAATTATTTTCAATTTATGGAAAGATAGAAATGCAGTGTTATTTAATCACAACTTTCTTGATATTAATATTTATTTATATGCTAAAGCATGTATATGTAATAATGTCATGTTGCAGATACAAGTACAAGAAAATAAGGTGGACCTTGAGGTGGTCCACTTGTAGGAATTATTGCAGCACTGGGGCAATGCCCCTTGTACAATTGCCAGAGTTTTGTCATATATTTCTGCCTCTGAAAAGCATTCTCTATCCCATGGGTGGTGACATGGACACAATTTATCCACCCATCGCTCTCATACACCACATTCCCAAGCCCCTCACTGGTAGTTGGACGGGGGATGAGATCTTCAGGGTCAACACTCAGCTTTGTCAACTCAGGGTGGCTCTACTTCCGGTTGGCCTTTTGGTGGTGTTGATCGCTTTTATCCTGGCGGTTCTAGCTGGTCAGGTTCCAACATAAATTTTGGGTGGCCTAGCTCTTTCAAGTGGCTACCTCGGCTTTCCAGGTTATTTATTTGACCAAGAAGGATAATGAAGAAGAAGAAGATAATACAAAGGAGGGTTGAATCCTTCCGGACCCCAATCCTGACCATGTTGATGTATGGGAGAAGAAGGATAACAAAGACCCACTGCCTTCCGCTGGCACTGCTTTAGCTGCTAGTTTGTTTGTTTTTGCTTTTCGGCTCTGCCCATGTTTCTATTTTATCTTTCTTTTCAGGCTCTGCATGTGTGACATTAATGGAGTGATTCTATATAATTCTCTTTTTTTTGTGAATAGTATAATTTTATTTAATATATATGGAAGGACCTATTCATAAAAAAGGTGTAAAATAGGGATAACCACCCCTGGCCCAAAATGATTGTTGAAGAGGGACTAAGTTGTAAGAAAAAGACTTGGAAGAAACAAAATAACAAGTGGATGAACAATTGGGTAATAAATTTGCATGATTGTCCCTACACCAATGAGGAGATACAAAAGTGGGTGAGAGAAAAATTCAAGAACATCACGTGGAAACAATAGTTGGGTAGGGAAAAAACATACTATGTCAAAGAATTTAACCCCACATGGAAAAATGATGAAAAAGTTTATTTGAGATCTACAATAAAGGGAAATGCTAAAATTTTAATCGCATAGATGAGGACTAGCTCTCATCACCTGAGATGTGAAACTGGTAGATGGAAGGTACCCAAAGAAGAATTGGAAGAAAGAACTTGCATCTACTGCAACAAGGGAGTGGTGAAAATGGAATGAAATTTCATCAAAGAATGTGCAACGTATGAAGATAAAAACAATAAGTTTGGAAACTATTTAAAGGTGGACAACCTGAATGATCTTTTTGAAGAGGCAAGACTTCACAAAACAACTAGTTTCTTATTCAAGGTTCATAACAGAAGAACCAACATGGCAAAGAACTTGAAATCAAATTAATTTTGTGTTCCTTGGTCCCTTACACCATTGGGTCTCATAGAGGTCATTAAAATACTGGTGTAGGAGCACCTAGGTAGGGCTAGAATGTAACTTAGGGCTTCTAAGTGTTTTTGGCTTGTAGTGGTCCTAACCACACCACTAATGAAATAATAGGACTAGGTGGGTCCTAGGATGTTTGGAGTTAGATGAGGAGGTCTAGTTAGGTCTTAGTGATGTTATTTCTTGTAATGTGAAAAGTTGCTCTTTTGTTCCAAAGTGTCAATGTTGGGGCAATAGTGAGAATGATCCATCCAGCGGTCAAATTGGACAAGTAAGGGCTTATAAGACCTATTTTATGTTTAATTATCCTAACTATGCAATTGGCTAGGTTCTTGAGGTGTTTGTTAATGTTTTATGCAAGAAGCACAAAAGTTGCAAAAGTTGTCAATGTTGTCATTGACAACATTGAAAACATTTCTTGCAATAATGTCTTTTAGGGAATTGGAGGGTCCTAAATGTCTAAAAATATTGGGTTAGGACCATGGAAACCTATATAATATCTCCCTCGACCTTGTGAACAGGTTGGTTGATTTTGATAAGCTATTGTACAGATTGTATAATCAAGGAAATAATTGCAGTTCTTGTATTTATGAGCATTTTGTATTTTCATAGATTAGATTACCTACTGTAACTCTTGATTATGTTAGGGTAGTATGTTTTGAGATTCTGTGTGGTGGTATATTTCTATTTGGTGTTGATTTAGTTATTTTTGTAAATTCTTTTTGTTTCTAACCAGTCACTGGTCTGAACCAAGCCACTTTTGGAAATGGGGTCATAAGTCCTCTTCCCACCATGGAGTTTGCACGGGCCTTTGGGATTAGGGAGATGACTCCATGTACATATTTTACAGTGAAGGAGGGGCGCTGGGAAGCAAGGGAGCTACTTTTAATGTGATGCCCTAGGCGAGCCAGAGATGCATGGCTAGGGATCACAGGAAGTTGTAGAGCTAGATGGAGGGATTAAAAGAATTGATTTCTTCAATCATGGATTGTGGAGAGGTAGTTTGGTGTGTGGAGGAGTCCCAAATCAAAGGAGAAGTTTGGGTGAGGTGTTTTGAAGGGAAAGAAACAAAGTCTTTGTGTAGATAGTGTAAATGCTTGAAAACCCTAATTTTTAGGCATAATTATAGGAGCCACTGTACGAAATTTTTTGGGAATTAAGACCTAGAAAATATTTAAGGTCTTGATAAATGGTATAATAATCCATTATTAGTTTCCCAACTTGTTAAGGAGTTTTTCAAGTTATTTTGGAAAAACTGCCTGATTAGGCCTAATGCTTGTAGCCCTATTTTGGGTGAATTTGACTTGGTTCTTGGCACTCGTTTAGGGTTCCATGGTAAAGGGTGTTTGTGGACATTGGAATGGATCCAATTAACCATCTAATGGACTACCTCTCCATATGGAAGAGTTCTTGATCAGTTTGGATCAATTTGTGAAGATGGACAAACAAAGCAATATGGCTAGGTGTTGAATAGTTTAAATTCATTATTGGTGTATTCAAGCTGAAATTGAGTGGGATCTTGAGGGAGGGATACTTGAAGGTTAGGGTTAGTGAAGAAAATTACTTAGGCTAGAGAAGAGGCATATTGAAGACCTTAGTGGAGGATAGGGTAGGAGAGAAAGGCTTGTTGTTACATCAGATTGGTATCAGAACAAGTTAAAGACTTGGGAAGTCAATGTATGTCTGCAGCTACTGGTGAATCAGTAGGAGAGTCAAGAATGGTGACTAATGCAGAGATAACTAAAGAGGTGGATGAGAAAAATGAGAAGAACAAACTCCTTGAAGAAGCCTTAGAAGGAATTGTTAGAGTAGTCATATTATAGCTAATAATTAAATCATTTAATTATTAGTCTATTATACTCTATGCTTAAGTTATACTTAGGCAGCTTTTTATTCTTTAGGGTTTTCCCCTTTAGGGTTTCGGTATCCTTTTATAAGGACTCACCGCTTTGCATTTCATTAAGGAGATTATATTGTATTCATTATTGTTGATAATAGAACCTTTTTCTTTGAACATGAATATCATGTCTCTGGCTTTTTGGCCGCCATAGTTTATCTTCTGTCTTCTGTTTCTTGCTTCTTCTTGTGACAGGTGTGCATGCAGGTGTTCTTGGGAGAATAGCGCATTTCCTATTTCTAACATGGTATCAGAGCCATCCTGCAACTGGCTGTTCATTTTTTGTTGAAGCAAGGAGGGTTTGAAGTTCTCTAGTCTTTTCTAGTATTTTTCATTGGTTCTGGGGGTCTTTGTCTTTTGGGGCACTTTGGACCAAAATTGACCTCACGGTTACGTCCAGAAGGCCCAAAAACCCCAGAATCCATATAAGACACATCCGAATTGGACACCAGAGCGTCTGGGAGAAATTTCTTGGCCTGTTAGGGCCGTACGAGCACGCTTTTCAGAAAAAACATTTTTTTATTTTTTTTGACTTTTTTGGCAGGTTTTAGGGCGCACCGCCACCGTGCCACCCGCGCTCTGCCCCTGGCCTGTGCGCCGCCCTACGGCCACCGCGCCGCCGCCGGCCTCCACGACCCCCGCCGCCCGACCACCGCCGCTTGTGGCTACCGCCCCGCGGCCCCCACCGCTCTGCCGCTCCGTAGCCCCTCCCCGCTGGCGTTTCTCTTCTCTGTGCCGCCCCGCTCTGGTCGCCTGCTTCACTCGGCCCTAGCTCCGCCGCCCGCAGCGCTGCTCAGCTCCTGTTCCACCGCCCCTGCGCCGCCTGGGGGAATGTTTAGCCACCGCGGGTGTTTCCCGCCCAGCGGCTGGTCATATTGATGACCAGGGGCTCCGGTCCAGCCCCTGCTGTCATATGGCGCCTAGGGGCCAGAATTGTTTTAGCCCCGGGGGCTTAAATTTGGTTTTTGGGGCCTTTCTGACCCTCCTGGACTATTTTCGCTCTATCTTGAGCATCCGGGGGTGTTTTTTTGACTTCCATATACCGTCGAAAATCTCTTTCTGAGCACTTTCCGATGATGATATTTAGGGTTTTGGGTTCTGCTATTTTGACAATATTTTTTTGTATTGAAGTCTGATGTTTGTTTTTGCCTTTCGGGAGCCATATCTTGCTCATTCAGAATCCTTTTTTGGCAAAGCAGATATCGTCGGAAAGCTGGTTCAGCGAACTATTCAGTTGTAGGGGTATTTTTCCTAGATTCTACTCCAGGTTATCTCTCCTTTGAGTTTGGCAGTTTTTTCACTCTGGCAGATTACTTGGGTTCTACAGGTCCTGGGATCTTTTCTTCTGATCTTCTAGCTCACTCTTCTTTTTGACTTCTGAGCTTGTATGCTTCTCCACTGTTGCATCTTTTTTTTGTAAACGCACTGAGATAAAGTGCCTACTTCTGCATTTCTAGGATCTTGTACACCTTGTGTGTTTTTGTACTTGCACTCTGTTATAAAGTGCCATGGGGGGTTATGATGTTATGCTATTTTAGGCTCATCCACCTTTGTCAAGTGAGTGTACCTTCCATGACATTATCCCATGCTGTGTGTCGGTGACACCGCCCTTTATCCTGTGTTTGTACTTCTGTTGCACTGTTGGTGTTCCTGGTTCTTCTTTCTGCAGATGTTTCTGGCATTGCATTTCAGTGTTCCTGTCACCTCTCCCGGTTCAACATTATGGGGGGGTTCACCTGTTTGTTCTATTTCTTCCTGGTTTGATTGATCAGCTCTTCAGACATTGTCTTCTCTACCTGGTCATGCACTTCAGTGGGGGTTCCAACAGTCTCTTCTGACAGAGTTTACAGCTACATGCTTCAGAGATGCTTCTTGCTCTTTCTTGTTCCTTTCTCTGGGACACTTTATCTAGTTTATTTCTTATACTTGGGTACCTGATCAGGCCTAGTTGCTGGGACCCATAGTTCCTTTCATGCACCTTTTAGTCTTTATCTATTTTGCTTCTCCCTAAGTTACACTTAAGGGGGGGTGTTAGAGTAGTCATATTATAGCTAATAATTAAATCATTTGATTATTAGTCTATTATACTCTATGCTTAAGTTATACTTAGGCAACTTATTATTCTTTAGGGTTTTCCCCTTTAGGGTTTCGGTATCCTTTTATAAGGACTCACCGCTTTGCATTTCATTAAGGAGATTGTATTGTATTCATTATTGTTGATAATAGAACCTTTTTTTTTCAACATGAATATCATGTCTCTAGGTTTTTGGCCGCCATAGTTTCTCTTCTGTCTTCTGTTTCTTGCTTCTTCTTGTGACAGTTGTGCATGCAGGTGTTCTTGGGAGAATAGGGCATTTCCTATTTCTAACAGGAATGAAGATAAGGCTAGAAGAAGTTTCCAATGTAGCAGCTAGAAACAAAGATGTTAAAAGTAGTGATAGGGGTAAGAAGATTGCTGAGGAAGACCTTATACCTGAACCAGACCCTGTCTTAAATGAATAAACCTTCCTAAAAGCCATAAAATCCCTAGGAGGAAAGGCATTGGAAGGTGTACCAATGTTTAGTAGAAATATGGACATTGAGGCAGTGATGGATTGGATTAAAGGAATGGAGAACCATTTCGAGTGTGAAGGGGTGATAGAGGCACAAAAGCTAAAGGTGGCCAAATTAGGACTCAGAGGGTCAGCCCTAATATGGTGGAAATACCTTCAAGATGAGAGGGTTAGATTGGGTAAGAAGCCCATAGCCAATTGGAATACAATGGTGACCAAGATAAAGGAGAATTATCTACCAAAGGACTATGAGATTCAACTCCATAGGAAAAGACATAATTTGAAGAAAAAATACTTGGATGTGGTCTCTTATACAGAGGAATTCCAAAGATTATGTCTTAGGTATAAGCAACAAGAAGAGGAATCAATCAAGGTTGCTAGGTACTTGGGTGGATTGAAATGGAACATCCAAGAAGAAATCAGTTTGTGGACACTAACTAAAGTTCAAAGGTGTCATCAATTAGCCCTAAGAGTGGAGGAAAAAAAGAAGAAGAAGGGTGACTCTAACTTAAAAAACAAAGGCAGAGGAAGAGACCAAAGGGGTCAAAGAGGAGGCTACCAAGGCAGAGGCAGTGAGCAAAGGACACAAGGTGAGAACAAGCCGACAGAGCATAATACTGAAAGCACTCCAAGAGGGGGCTATAAAAAAGGTAGGGGTAATCAAGGTGGTCCTAGCAGAGGAAGAGGAGGTAGAAGTAAATCATACTTTGCAAGTATGAAGTGTTACAACTATGGTCAATTATGCCATCCAACATATAGACGCCCGGACAAGCCTACTACTTAAAATCATGATAAGGGAGTGGCCTATGCTCATGAGGACATTGCAAGTGTCAAAGCACCTGAGATTGATCATCTAGATTCAGATATGGGTGAGAACTTAATGTTTAGGAGGGTATTGATAAGACAACCAATTAAGGATGAACCCAAGCATAAGAGGGCTTTGTTTAGGATAAGATGCAAGATCCTTGGCAAAGTTTGTAAGGTGATAGTGGACTCTAGTTCCACTGATAATATCATCTCAGAGGAAGTAGTCAACAAACTCAAGTTGACCAAAGTACCCAATGTAAATCCTTATAAGATGACATGGCTCGACAAAGGCCAAAGTGTATTGGTGAATGAGTAGACATGGGTTGAATTCACCATAGTAGGGTATAAGGACAAACTCTTGTGCTACATCCTATTAATGGATGCTTGTCATTTTCTGTTAGGAAGACCTTGGCAATTTGATAATGGGGCAGTGTATGATGGAAAGGAGAATTTTATCACTTTCAAGAAAGGAGGCAAAACTTTCAAGATTCAGTCTTTGCTTGAAGAGGAGGAGCCACAGTCCAAGACTCCTAACATCATGTTGTGTAGTGGAAAAGAGTTTGTGAGGGATCTCAAGGATGATGAGAATGAAGGGTATGCTATTGTGGTAAAACCTAAGGAGGAAGAGAAACCAGTCAAGGAGTCATTGCCATCAAAGATACAAGTACTGCTAGAGAAGTATAAAGACATAGTGAGTGATGGCACTCCTACAGCCTTACCTCCTAGAAGAGTAATAAGTCATCAGATAGAATTTGTCCTTGGTGCATCTTTGCCTAATAAGGCAGCTTATAAGCTAACCCCTGATCAAAATTTAGAAGTGGCAAGGCAGGTACAATAACTCTTGGTTCAAGGCTTGATCAAGAAGAGTATAAGCCCATGTGCAATCCCGATTGGGTTGGCATCCAAGAAGGGAGGAAAATGGAGACTTAGCACATATTCAAGGGCTATAAACATAATTACAATAAGGTATAGGTTACCCATACCTAGGATTGATGATCTCATGGATTGCCTTGGAGGGGAAATGTACTTTACCAAGTTGGATTTGAAAAGTGGTTATCACCAAATCAGGGTGAAAGAAGGGGATGAATGGAAAATGACATTAATGACCAAAGATGGGTTATATGAATGGCTTGTGATTCCATTTGGCCTCACAAATGCTCCGAGCACATTCATGAGGCTCATGAATGAAGTGCTCAAGGACTTCACAGGGAAGTTTGTAGTTGTATATCTTGATGATATACTGATATTTAGCAAGACAAAGGAGGAGCATATCAAGCATGTAGAGGCAGTGTTGCGTAGATTACATGTAGAGAAGTTAGCTATCAATCTTGAAAAATGTGAGTTCTTCAAGCAAGAACTAGTATACTTAGGCTTTGTAGTGTCCAAAGGGTCTTTGAAGATGGATCAAGACAAAGTTGCAGCTATCCTAAAGTGGCCACCACTTACCACAGCCACTGAGGCAAGAAGTTTCCATGGCTTATCCCAATTTTATAGGAAATTTCATGGTATTTGTGCACCTTTATTAGAAACAATTAAGGGTGGGGTCAAAGCTAGTTTAGGTGGACCTTAGAATCAGGGAAAGCTTTTGAGATGTTGAAGAAACAAGTAGCCACTCAACCTATCCTACAATTGCCTAGTTTTGAGAAACTATTTACTATTAAGTGTGATGCATGTGGGATGGCCATAGGGGGTGTGTTGAGTCAAGAAGGCAGGCCAGTAGCCTTCTTTAGTGAGAAATTAAATGAAGCTAATAAGAAATACTCTTCTTATGACTTGGAACTATATGCTTTAGTCCAGCCCCTTAGAAAGTGGAGGCATTAGCTATTGCCCAAAGAATTTTTTGTGTTTGCTAATAACCAAGCCCTTAGTTATATCAATACTCAGGAGAAACTAAGTAATAAACATCTGAAATGGATGGAATATTTACAAGCATTCACATTTACAATTAAGCATAAGAAAGGGCAATTGAACAAGGTTGCAGATGCACTAAGCATGAGATTGTTGATAGTCCAAGAGGTTTAGTTGAATAGCATTGGAATTGATAGTTTTAGAGATCTATACAAGGAAGATGAAGATTTTGGTGAAGCATACAAGGTGTGTATTGATTTTTAGAATCATTTCCATAGCAAGTTTTCTAATTTTAATTTGTAAAATGGATTGTTATTTAAGGGCAATCAGTTATGTGTGCCAAGAGGTTCCATGAGAGAAAATATCATAGAGGAGAAACACAATGGGTGTTTGAGTGGTCACTTTGGTATGAACAAAACCTTGGAGCTGGTGCAAAGTGTTAGAGTAATTATCTATTTAC
>MU225660.1:249773-260161 GCA_018584345.1 Thuja plicata | reverse complement strand
ACAATTATTTTTTGGGTGAGGTGTAAGTACAATTATGTATCCCACTTTTCAACAATATTAGGCTTTAAAATCAACCCTCAACACATTTTGTCAATTATATCATATAAAAGATCAAAAAATAAACATGATGTTAATTAAAACATCTACAACATTTTTAATGCCCTAGATTCAATTTATTACATTTAAACAAATTTAAAACATATTGTGCATATTATATTTGTTTAGATTTCAATTATATACATATATATGTTCAGAAAGGTGAAGAAAGCTTGCAATATTGACTTTCTTATGTGATTATAAATATAAAAAGATTACCAGTTCTGAAAATAAATCTAAAACAAATAGGTGACTGCACAATTTAACATAAATATAAAATCAACATACCAAAAGTGACACCAAATTTATGTGGAAAACCCCTTTTGGAAAAAAAATCCATTTTCTAAAATGCGGCAAGTATATTATTATTCTTCAAAAGAGAGAATGCCACAACAATACACCTCTCACTTGGAAATCTCAAAGAGACTTGTGAAGAAACAACTACGCCTTTGCTTCAACTTATAGCCAAATGGGAGAGGAAAAACCACCACTATTTTCCCAAATAAGGGGTACAAACCAATTCCAGAAAACCCACACCTTGGAGAATGAATAGCCAATATAAATAATAAAATAATAAAACATTCTAAGTGACTCCTCCTCGGATGCCAAGCCCAAAGCCACTTAGATCGTTGACATTTTGAGTGCTTCATAACTCATGGTGACTGTTTAGATACCCAAATGGACACTCTTCCCAAACTTGAGCGCCTAATGCATGACCATTCATGTCCTAAAGTTGATGTAGGAAAGAGTGTATTTTATCCATTTTAATTTTTATATTGATCACCTCTTCATGTTTACGTCTTGAAAATGCGATGACAATAAGTTGTGAAGTAAAATTATTAAAAAAAATCTCACATGCTCTGGGGAACACTTTCCAAGGAACATGGAGATGTTTGAATGGCTTAGGGGTGAATAGTAAATGTCACCTTATCCAAATGACTCTCCCGCTTGAAATTATATAATGTAATTACATCCAAGAGATACATAAAATAAAATCAAGGACAATGATCAAAGCACATGGCCTTCTTGCATAAAGAGAACCTTTTTGTGGTCACTAACTTCGTAAGAGAATCTACAACACTATCCAAAGTGTTAAAATTCTCTATCAATACCTTACCATTATCAACCATTTGTTGCACAAATTAATATTATAAATCATTATTCTCAATAAAAGCATGATGCATAGAATTCTTGGCCAAATAGATAGCACTCTAACTGTCACATTCAATTATCATAGTCCTGCAATCAAAACCAATGTTGATACCAATCATTGTAACCATACGACCTTCTTAGAGGAATATGTAGAAACCATATATATCCTACTTAAATGATGGAAAAAATTATTGTGTGTTGTCTCTTATGCATCCAACTTGAAATAAATTTAAGGTAGAAAAACAACTTCCTACACTAACGTTGAGAGGAGGGTTATAGAAAACTTTATAGATCTCTACAACAATTTTATAAACTTATCAAAAATAAATAGAAATAGCATGCATACCACAACAAAGTGATTTAGCAGCGAAAACCCTTTTGGGAAGAAAACCCCACCCCAAAAAGACACCCAATATATAATTCAAAAATCAACAACAAATTATAATATACTTGTAAAGGAAGCTTCTCACACGAGTATCACCAATGGAGATCCAAAGGCAACTAAACTATCAGACTCTTAGAATACATAACAATACAGAGTCAAAATACAATGCCCCCATAAAATAAGGTTGCTTTCTTGGGAAAATAAAGTACACAAAATATTCATTTTGATAAATGATCAATATTTACAATGACAAATTATACATAAAATGTGGTTTTGGGGGCGTTGCCCTTGAAACTTTCAGATCAAGGTGTGCAACCTTCAAACCTCGCACCGAGGGTATCTCCATGGACCTTGCAAGAAGATATGACTCCCTTACATCCTCCCCAAGCTTATTTATCAACAATAATCTTTTCCTATTGCAAGGTTGGACACCGTTTTCGTAACAAATATTTTAATTTTCAAAAACCTTGCAAGAGAAGTTCAAGAGGGGTACCAACATGATGTATTAATTTCTAGGGACCAAGAAGCCCATAGACTCTCAGCACCATCTAAATTTACTTGTACTCAAAACACTAGCTAAAGAATTTTCAACATTCATCAAAGTCTCCATCTTAACCAACTTCACCTACTATCCTCGACTATATCTCTAGAAAAATAATATTGAACATCAATGTGCTTAATCCTGACAAAAATGTTAAATTATTTGCTAGGTGGATTGTACTTTAACTATCACAATAAATTATCAATGTGTCTTATTTTATTCTAATTTTTTAACATAGTCTATTAATCCAAATGGCTTCTTTACAATCATTATTAATTGTTATATTCTCCACTTCTTTAGTAGTGGACGAAACAACCACAACCTATCACTTACTCATCCAAGTGATTGTACCACAAAATAAAGTAAACACACAAACACTTATGGATCTTCTGTTATCAACATCACCTATCCAATTTAAATCCATGTAACTATGATTGTCAAGGGAAATCATATCTCCCATCAAATTACCTTTATAACACAAAGAATAATTTTAGGTACCCTAAAAGTATTTGAAGACTCTTTTAACTGCATCCCAACGAAGTCTACCAAGATTAGAGATATATCTAAAAAGAACTTATACTGCTTGGACAATGTTTGGTTTAGTGTAGAATATAGCATACATCAAGCTTCAGACTACACTTTGGTAAGGCATTCTACTCACGGCTTCCAACTCTGCTGCGTATTTAGGACACTATGCAATAGATAACTGTGTTCCAACTATAAAGGAAACACACAATGGCGCTCTATAATCTTGAATGTTATTTATCCCTGTAAAACTAAATTTGCATACTTACTCTTGCCTAGCTATAACTTTATGTTCACTCTATCTCTTATAATTTCCATCCCAAGAATGTGTTTGGTTGCACTAATATTTTTCATTTGAAATTTAGCAACAAGTAGATGCTTTAGTTCTAAAATCATACCTTTCTCTCTACCAATAAATAACACATTTTCAATGCATAGGGAGTGATCACCATCAAATATATAATAAACATAGTAATATAATTTAGAATGATTAACACACACACACACACACACAATTCTAGTACCATATCCTTGATCTTTGTTAAATACTACCATACAAATATCTCTTCAATTTACAAACCAAATTAATTTTACCTTTTATCATGTAGTTCTCTAGCTATCTCATATAAATAATATCCTCTAGATCACCATGAAGGAAATAAGTTTTCACATCTATTTTCTCAACCTCTAATTCATAAGAAACAACAATAGAAATAAAAAATCTAATCGATGACATTTCTTAAAAAAAGAGAAAAGATCTCACCATAACCAACATCCTCAACTTGAGAGTATCCTTTTGCAAACAAATTTCTATTTACTTCTTATACCATCCTAAGAATTTAGCTATAATGCCCCGCCAGGGAACCCAAGAGAACTAACCTAAACAAGACACTAAGTTAACAGGATAATTTTTTTTAAAAATGTTTACAAACAATCATGGTAATAATGCGGAAGCAACATATTGAAGTACATGACATACATGTAAGTACAACTCATACATAGATAACAATCCTCAAGGGTTCCTTGACGTAGAATTACTTAAGCAAACTAATCTACGAAAACAACTATAAAGAACTGACATAAGGTTACATCAACTGAATCCAATAACATACATCTCATAATAAAAGATTACATATACATCTGATACCCAAGGTATTCATAGGAGGATTAGCATCCATTGCACATGTCACAGGGTATGCAATAATACATAACAATACAAAATAACACATCCTCCAAAAGATGTCATCCAATATACACATATGGTACAAATATACAACTCATGAAACTGTACAAGTCTCCAAAAGATGAAGAAGATAGAAGAAGAAGAACTGCAACAAGGATCATCCAAGCATGAAGACGAACGTCAGATCTCAATGGTAATAAGAATCACTACCACCCAACCACATGGAACCAAAGGTCCACTCCCATCGTGCTGAGGAGATAATAACAGGCCCACTCACACAGGTATACAACAAGAATACAACATCAAAGGTATACAAGACCGCATAAAGAAATGCATAGGAAGGTCCTAGAAGCTTTTTGAGTCATAAATAAGGAAATATACAAAATACTAGAGGTAACCGACACAGATAGGATAACCTAAGTTGTATATAGGAAGGTGTCATCATGTACGTCTAACCCTTGAGTTTTGTCCTAGAAATCCCTCAATGAATCTCGACACTCAAGTGACATTACACGACGCCAATGACCTCTCAAACTGACAAAGTCACTAACCAAATTAATATCTTATTAGATTATACTAACGCAACCTAATAAATTATTATGTTATCACTTGTTATCATTACTTACAATAAATGATCCCAGCAGCCACTTGTGAGCTCCGACAATTTATTGCAAGCCACCTCCTACTATACAACTAGGTAACCTACCCTAGGTTCACAAAAGAACATGTCATAAAGGTATCTCATAACCCTCATAACTGATTCCTACTCATATAGAGATATACCCTCAGAGAATCATTAACAATATCAAAAGAAGAAACATAACTCTTGAGACTGGTCCTCCATTAACCAAAACCATTTCAAGTCACTCTCATAAGAACACATAGGAACAAGTTACACAAATAAGGTTGGGTAAAAGATCGAGACCAAATCGATAACAACATGAACATGCACTAAAGCATACATAACACAAAAGAATTAGAAATCCCCAAAACCTCTAGTTTTACATCCTAAAGGTCATCTAATCCCAACAGATACCCAAAAACAATAACATTCCATACAAGCAAAGAATACATAGTTCCTTTCGATATTCACCCAAGAATACACCATGGTATGATAACACATTTCAGAAAGAAATATACGAAAAACTAACATAACATAGTGATAACATGGTGACATATACGTCCTAGTAAAATCCAATTCAAAGTTCAGTGAAGCCATAATGATAAACAAATTTATAACCATGTCATGCAAATTCATTTATTAGATAAAATTACTAACAAACTATAATTAATTCTCCCAAAGAAGACACACATTTAAAAGTCCCTATAGGTTAATTTATAAAAACCAGCGTATATAAATTAACCTATTAAATAATTACTAAAACCTTACTATAATTACATGTATCTATAAAACAATCACTATACAAAATAAATAAATAAACTAATACAATAGTAATATATCTATATATATAATAATAACATTATATAAAAATGTTATTAGAACATATAATTAAAACTATAATAATATAATTAAAATTTTAATTAACAAACTAAACTAACACTAAAATAACATTAATTAAAACTAATATTAAATTAAATTAAATTAAATTAATAATAAAACAAAATGAAGTTGGGGGGGGGGGGGTCTCGGTTCCACCCACAGTCCCTTCAAAGGGACGGGCCGCGGGGTACCCTGCCGCCCCACTGCCTTGTGCAGTGGGTAACTGTACGGGCCCTGCAGGCCACTGCTACATACAAATCAAAACCCTAGGGACATTATTGAAAACTGATTCATTCCAATTGAAACCCTTGATACCCATTTGCACCTAGTGCCATAAAAGGAAACCCTTTATGCCCACAAGCACATATCTGACATGCAAACTTGAATAAAAATCCAAAATTGATCCAAGAACATACTTCCCAAATCAAATCATCAAAACACACAATAATCAAACAAGGAATGATCACACAAAGGATCCTAGCTTTTCGAATGCATAGAAGACGGGGATCCGAAAGCTAGAATTCAAAAGAACAAGATCCTACCTTAATAACTGATGAGAGAATTGAATACACAAATCCAAGCTAGAAGAATCCACAAATGCTCCTAAGCTTTCTCAAAACTCCAATTACCTAATTTCTCCTTCTCCCCTGATTGAACAACCTCCAAAAAGGACTCCAATCCAAAGATATAGATAATCCAAGCCATTAGGTTTTCAAAAAGTGAAACCCTAAAGGGAATTTAAATTATCTAATTAATAATTAAAAGAAATTCTTTATTTTTAATTTCACTTAAAGCATGCATAACTCAACTTTATAATATAAAGACAAGGTCATAATTGAAAATGCATGTGAGAATATTTCAATTAAATAAATCTATTAACCATGCAACTAAAGTAATATTCAATAATTCAACTATGCACAATTAATTACAATTAATTGATTTTAATATTTATTAAATCTCAATTATTTAAATCAGGACTTTATAATTAAATCAATTAATTAAATATAAGCATTTAATTATTAAATAGCTATATATTTAATATATCAATGTTTTAACCTTATTATAGGAGCAATAATTAACATTAATATTTTCCATAAATATTTATTAAATAAATCAAGCCAAAAAACATGATTAAATCACCTGAAAGCCATCTAAATAGATAAACCACTGAAACAGACAAATAACTGAAACAAAACCACAAACACACACAAATAGGCTCACGAATCCGCGTCACTTGACAGATTCAAAAAGGATAGTCAATCAGATTCTTTGTCCTTCAATATGACAAAATAAAGGTTTAGGGTTTGGGTTTGGACTTGAATACTATCTCCCCTCTCTTACCATTGAGATATTGCGATAGGGCACGCTCACTCCTGGCAATTCAGGGAAGACGTAGCCCCGGTACCTGATAACCTATCATCACAAAGATCGAACATACATGCATATAATATAGCAAACAATGGTTGAGACCAGGTTATCGTGTGGATCTCACCGAAGCAAGTAACTATGACTCTGTCCCATACCATATCGAGCACATCAAACAATAAAGTACAACATACAATGATCCGTGTGCATATAAATCTAGGGTCAGTATTGTTAGAAAACCATAATCGAAATGAAATCCTAACATATACATAAGCATCATAAAGTAACCATAAATCACATGTAAAAGATGATATAATATACTAAGCAATGGATCCATAACTTAAAGAAATGCAATACATAAATATCCTCAAACTATCTGAAATAAACCACACATACACAAAAGGGCCTAAAAGAGTTTGGCATCCCCAAACTAAAAAACAAACTAAGAGGTGGGTATTACATTAGCACTCATAATTGGATGCTCAGTTAGGCGTCATTTTGCCAATTTCAAGATTGCATGTCTGTTATGCTTGATCCAATTACCTATCTCCCCCTTATCCAACATCTGCTATATATTCATCTCTCCCCATTTAATTTTTGGTGTTTTTTCCTACTTGCATAATGCCTTGGGTGTTATGTTCCTAGGAACAAAAAATCCCAAGGTGTTGTGTTCCCCTAGGTTTGGCCTCAAAAAACCATTCAAATTTAAACTATAGGTTAGTACAGTCTTCTAAATATCATTAAAGTTATTACAATTGTTTATCTTCTTTCTATCAATTTGTACTTTCTCAAATTTGTCAATTTTGCTTATTTATACTCATATTTTGCATCTTCATATCATTTACCCTCAAGCCCATTTCATCTTAATCATAAACCAACAAAGCATCAGTGTCTCATTTAGAAATTAAACCCAACTTGAGACTATTGTGACATCTTCCTTCTTTTGTGTATTAAGGAAAGATGGACAATCCCTTGCATTTTGTTATCCCTCTTTTCTTTATGTACATTTTCTGTGAACCGAACGCATGACATTCTTATTTTGGTTTTGGTGTTAGATACTCTTTATGTGCATCACATCCTCACTTTTCATTTCATAGGTAGATGTTCTATTCATTATATTTTATGTGCAATTATGTGTTTTAATTCTATTTATGTTTCATAAATTTAATGAGTGTTTGCATACCTCTTTCAAATTTCATACTTGAATTTGTTAGATCTATCTTTTATTTCTTCTCTTGTGCATGAGAATTATAAGATTGAGTCATCCTATAGAATTTCAAATAGGATAAGCTGTAGACTTATGGATTCCTTTGATCATGAGCCCTCTTTGTTTCCTAGGAATCTTGATGAAGCACACATGCCTACTAATGACATTCCTACTATCATGAGAATAATTATTCCCACTATTCTCATGATGAAGATGAGCCTTTAAGAGTTCCTTTTACCCAAGTGCAAAATCTTTCCCATGACTTTGAAAAATTCAAGCAATGGTTAAGTCAAGATAATTATAATATGAAATCTATCTCCTTAGTAGAAGGTTTGAGGAAGTTGATTCACAATGATGAACATGGTATTAACTTGTTATACACTATTTTCCATCTTGTTGATAGTAACGTTAAACCTCTTAAGGATTGTGCTCAAGATCTAGGTGCAAATCAACCTCAAACTAGTGTTGAGAATTCAATTCCTATTCCTAATTCATTACCTAGTGTTTCCACTTATGCCTCACCTCTCATGACTACATTTGTTTCAAACATCAATCCCACACATGTTGGTCTTGGAAGCATTCCTAATCCTATAGTTCCTCATCCTTCAAGTGTTCCACGTGTTTCCTAACTTTCATCCATTCCTACCTACAAAAATGTCCCATTTTCATTTTCCAATGTTCCTTCCATTTCCCACAAAGGTCCCAACATTTCATATATGTCTCATACCAACCTCTCCATTGAATCCACTATCAATAGTATTTCTAGGACCATTTCATCCTTGAAACAATGAATCGCCTCCATGAATCAACCCAAATTCAATATTCTCACATGTGACATTTCTAGTCTTTTGTCCTCAGATATCATTCATTTTATTATCCCTCAATGCATGTAAATACCTCATCTAGAGACTTGCTATGATAAAGATAATCCCTTGACCCATGTTAAGACCTTTCAAACATTGTGTAGTGACTTTTCTCACGATCATATGTTCATGGCTAAATTTTTTACTATAACCTTTCAATATAAGGCCTTGCAATGGTATTGTCCTTTACCACCTTATTCCGCTTATTCATTTAAAAAAAATTGAAATGATTTCATTCAACAGTTTCAAAATAATATTGGTCCTAAGATTTCTTTGACTGATTTAATGCATTGTCAACAGGGTGTTAAAGAAAAAGTGATCGATATAATTGGTGGAATAAAGCATTTACATGCTCAGATTTCTTATCATGTGCCTAATGTTGATATTCAATGTATTTTAATTGCTAATTTGGAAAAAATAAATTAGAGATAAGGTATATTTTTTAATTCTCTTCTTTTACTGAATTATGTGCGGTGCTTAATAATTATCAACTTCAAGTTAGTCAATTTGAGAGCACTCCTCCAATGCCTCTAGTTGATAAGAGTGATGCCACATCCTATCCTTTTTCTAATTTTCAAAAACTAAAAGGCTTCATCAAGATAAACAATTCATCTAACAACATTTATGTGCAAGTGACAACAACATCCAAAGGTGTGGCTCCTTTGTCATCTTATTTTAGACCTTTACGTAACTTACACCTCTTTCTAAATCTTTGCATAATGTAATGTTGAAGTTTCTTGATGCTAATGTCTTTAAAATTCCTCACATTAAGCCAATTGATCCTTCCAAAATATCCAACAAAAAATTTGATCCCAATTTTTTTTTCGAATAACATCGTCAACCTGGTCATGATACTAAAAAATATTTCCATTTGAAATCTATTGTTTAATACATTATTGATTCTGGTGCTATATCTTTTGAGGGTTTTAATGATCAAGGAAACAAATCAATTTCCCTTCCCAACCAAAACTTACAAACTTCTACCAATATTTTACCTTCTCATTCATCCATTACTATTGAGACTATCCATTCTTTGCCTTCTTTCTCTACCCATGTTGTTGAATCTCCTACCATTGTGACCTAAGATATTGAGTGTACCAAAGCCAACAATGTTGTCAATCTTATTGATCAATCCAAACCTAAACTCAAACCCAAACCTGATCTTTGTATAACATTTTATCTTAAGGATAGTTTTAGGGCACCAGATGATTCACTTTACATAATTGTGAAGATTAATGGCCTTTCCTCTGGTGGATTCCTTACAGATCCTACTTGTATGGTGAATGTTATAACTAAAGAACATCTTTACACTAGACAACTCCAACAAGATTACTATGACAACTTTGATACGATGATCAAAATAGTCAATGGTTTCACTTATCCTAACCATGGTTTAGTTACCTTTCCCATAGAAGTTGGTAAGAAAACCTTTTTTATCATCCCAACTTTCAATCAATTTCAAGTTATACTTGGTTGTCCTTGTCTCACTTTCATGAAAGCTATAGTCTCTCCTATCCATAAGTGTTTGAAATTATTCCATAATGGATAACTCATCACGATTAACTATAAT
>MU225660.1:234825-249673 GCA_018584345.1 Thuja plicata | reverse complement strand
CTTCCTACTAACAACATCATGAGATGGTATATTTATTGTGCCAAGGATGCATGAAACAGACTACAAGCGGCCTCCCTCAAGGCATAACCCCAATGTTGGGACAACCGTCATGTGCCTGAAATTACTCCGCTTTTCCCTTCCACACACTCTTTATCTTACATGAGCATTAATAAGAGATAAGGATCAGATTCTTATAAGTGTAGTTGGATTCTTAGACCCAAGAATATAGTTTTAATTTTTAAGCATTTATCTTATTACTTTACAATATATTAATTTAATATAATTCTCATTATTATAATCACTTATTAATTAATTCATATTTTTATAATTCTCAATTTTATAACCTCAATATATATATATATATATATATATAAACAAATACATATGTATATATTTATTTATCTCATAACTAATTACTATTTTCATATTTCATAATACGAATTTATAAATTCCTAATAATACAAATATATTTCATATTCACTATATATATTAAAATAGTCCAAGTTGAATTCATGTCTTATAAAGTCTTAGAAATATATCCAAAATCACATACCTTTTATGAGAGGAAAAATCAATTATGGCTCCTGAAATGTATTTTACTTCCAATGTCCTCTCCTTGATTTTTGGTGGACAACTTCCTATTTCTTCTACTTATTTTTTGGTGGATAACTTCCTATTTCCTCTCCTTGATTTTCTCCTCCTTTTATTAAGCCGATAGGATTTTTATTGTGGGCATCACCCATTGAGCAAAAAGTGTCACAAGCTGATAAATTGTCTTATATCGGTTTGTTCAGACTTTCTCGCATTGTCTTATGCCTGAAAAATTAGCCAGGCAAGCTAAATTGAGATGACCAAAAAGCGTGCCTCTGCTAATTTGATGAGATGACATATGTTTGATACAACTGCGAAATAGTACATGTGCCTTATCTATGCTTTGAAATTTTTCATGCACATCTGCCAGCGTGTAGCTAACCACATAGAGGGATAACCATTGGGAATGAAAGTGAATGTGCCCTGGAATGACTCTTATTTTGGCTGAAAAGATTAAAGCTTGTTTTTTGTAAATTACATCATTCATAAGAAATATACTTTGATTTGCAGAGTTATGTCCCTTCTGAGACTCATCTGACTCTACTGAAATTGAGAAGTGAAGAGCTTATAAGCCAGAGAGGAAATGAAATAGGGGAGAGAGAAGAGTGGGATAGAGTGTATGATTTTGATGTTTACAATGATTATGTAGAGACACGATTAAATCGACATGGTTGCAGGGGACAAATTGGCATGGAGGAAAGATGAAATTATGTTGGATTCACAGGTGCTTTAATTGGTTACGATGGAACAGTGACAAATTTCTTTGTTTTGCGCTCTGTTGTGTGCAATTGCACCGTTGAATGTCCTGATTTCAGCTTCCCAACTGGTGAGCTTGGTTTATGAGTTTCAACGTACTATTTTTTTGAACATTAGCGTTTATGATTTATATTCAGTAAACCCTAAAAATTCATTTAAATTTCATCAGAGAATATATTTATTTGGTTGGATTTAATGATTTGCACGTTTAATTTTAGGGCAAACTTAACATGTCTCGTGGTTAGTTATTGGCAATTTGAATATGGGATTCTATCTTAATACTGCGCAATAAAAGACCATTCAGTTATGTTTAGTTATGTTTGGGGATTTTATCTTAATACCACGCAATAAAAGATTTGGATGTAAAATTAAAAATATATTCAATGACCATCTTCTCTTCTCATTGTTGTTTCTCAAAAGAAAGGTGAAGGGGATTTTACTAAAGTTCAAATGCAATCAATGTTGTTCCTGTTGATAACAAAAACCTTATCTTCATTCGTGTCCAGCCCGACATTTACAGGTATCGTGAAGATAATTTTAACCTTTGAATCTCTCTCATCCTTATGTTGGGTTTATGAAGAAATCCACATTTCTTTGAAACACTTTCTTCCAATAAATGCTTAAATTTAAGTGCAGTTTTGAACATGAGCTCTTTGCAAGATGATCTAAATTTGGATTTTTCAAGAGTTTGTAATAATTGTATATTTAGTTGAGACAAGTATAATGCATTGTTACCTATGATCTTTAAGACCAACTGATTCTTCATCATACAATCGAAGAAATCTTTTTGCAATTCAGTTTTGTTCAATAGAAGATTTGTTCCACGCCTAAATTTCAAATTTCAAGTGATGTAAAATGGTATTTTTTAACTAGAGATTATGACCAATGAATTACTTTTCAGAGGGAAAAGGTGACCATTCCTGTGGAGAAGCCTTACATAATACTAAGTGGGTGTAACGCCAGCAATACTGTCATAACTTGGAATGAGAATGCAAGAGTAAATGGAGGCACATATAACTGTGCAATGATGACAGTAATGGCTTCCAATTTTGTGGCCAGATTTATCACAGTATAGGTATAACAGATTTGGTATTGAAATGAATACAAGTTATTGCAGAAATATTTCAGAATGGAACTTCTAATGATCTCATCCGGCCACCCCTTGACCATGGGTCTTAAATTTTTTAACCACGGATTCAAGCTTCCAGTAATATTTTAAAAAAATGATCTTTAATGTACTGAAATATTAATCTATGCAAAATTCATATAGTCTTGGTGAGCAAGCCATTGCAATTAGGATTTCTGGAGACAGCTCTGCATTTTATAACTTTAGATTTCTAAGCTTTCAGGACATTGTGCTTGATGACATTGGAAGGCATTACTTCAAAAACTATTTTATTGAAGGTGCTGTAGATTTTATATGTGGTGATGGGCACTCCATCTATGAGGTAGATTAAATTAAACCAAACAACATACCCATTATGAGAAAATTGGTTTCCTATTTATAAAATCAGCACCCAACTGATAAAAATTGGTTTTGATTATTGATTCTAATGCAATTTGTTTGGTGGCAGAAATGTCGTCTGCATTTAATTCCTCTACTAAATGGAGTCATTACAGCCCAGAGAAGACTTTCTGCAGGGGAACAAACAAGGTATGTTTTCTTAAACTGTAAGATCACAGGAGCTGGATTAATGTTTCTGTGTAGAGCATGGGGACCATAGTCTAAAGTTATATTTGCTCTTACTTATATGGATAATATCATCTTCCCTCAAGGATGCGATGACTAGAATGATACTACTAGAAAAAAGTGAGTTTCCTTAACCCAAAAACCATAAATTCAGTTTAAATCAAACAAGGTGAAGAAACCCATTTTCATTTTATATATTCTTGATCCTTGATTATTGAATATGGCATCAATCATGGTATTTTTTTTGGTGAAGGACTGTGACTTATGCACAGTATAAATGCTCTGGACCAGGCTCAAATTCAAGAGGAAGAGTTCCACTGTCATTTGAGCTGAGTGATAAAGATGTCGCACCCTTTCTGAGAAACAGTTTTGTTAATGGTGAATAATGGATTGGGAATATGCCGACTCATTTGACAAGAGCTACCAATTTCATTCCCAAAAATGGTTGATGAGAATGAGGAAACATTTTTATGAAATTGGAATTTGTTTTCATGTTTATAAAAATTGGATGTTAATTGTTGGGTGCTTTTTAGTTGGTTGCATAGCGAGAGTGTATTCTATCATATGTTAGGTAGTTTTCATTGATCCATTCTTACACCGATTGCTCATATATTCTATTCATTGTATTTGAGTTGATAGTCACGTCAACCATTTGTTAAATATTTATAATAATTTTGTTTGATATACATTGAAATGAAATTGATTTCCATTGTTGCAAAAATCACTGCTCCATATTATTTTATTATCTGATAATGAATAACATTTATTTTTGGTGTGTTCGTATCCAAATCATATTAATGAAATATAAAATTTTTTACAACTATTAAATTTCTCACTCTTATGAAAAGGATAAAAGATACACTTATTTTCTTAGTTATTATATTTCTAATAAAAGTAGATATCTTTTATTATCTTTTTAAAAGATTTAAATATTTTCTTTTATATTTGTAAAAGATGGAGTAATTTAAAAATATATTAAATAAAATCTAATATTTAACTAGAATGTTTATCTTTAAATTAGTTTATATAGAATAAGTCTAGAAATATCTTTCTAATTCTTATTTAAAATACAAATAGTATGTTTTTTGCTTTAACATCTAAGAAAAATATTTTTTACTTATAAAATCTAGAAATTTAAACAAATAGAAAGTTGCAATCATTACATTCATGTTTTCAAAGCAAATTTAATATGAAATATTAAATCTATTAAATAGAAAGAAACAAGTCTGTGTTTTCTCTTTTCTAAATATAAACCAATCAATCTAATATGAAATTAAATATTCTAAACAAAAACATGTCCCTTTCTTTTAGGAAACATGTCCCTTTCTTTTAGAATTGGAACCAAATTTGTTATGGATATTAAATTTGTCACTCTATATGAAAAGGATAAAAGAATACACTTTTTCTCCTTCTAAATATTAAATATTTAATTATAATACAATTAGTAGGATTGTAAGATTTTTAACTTTAAGATCAAAGAAAAATGTTTTCACTAAAAAATAAAAAATTGATAATTAGAAAGTTTCAAGCATTAAAATCGTGTTTGCAAAACCACAATAAATTTAATATGAATAATTAAATCTTTCCTCTTTTATGAAATAAAAAATAAATCAATCAAATATAAAATTAAATCTTCTAATTAGGAACAATGTCCATTTTGTCTTTTCATAGATATGCTCAATTTCTTCAAGGAACTACTTATATAGGGGTACCAATAAGTTGCAAAATTAATTTTTTTGAAGAAAATGAGGGAATATTAGCTTATTAGAGCTATAGGCTCATTAGATGATTTGTAATTTTAGTCAAGTCAAAATGTAGTATTTTTTTAAAAATAATATTATCAAATAATATATTTTCTCCATGAACAATAGCTCTTCCATCTATTATCATAAGTAAATTCTAAACTACATAAACTAAGTTGTCTTAAGTGTAATACTAGACAAAATTGAATAAGAGTCCCTAACACTGAATCATTTTTAAATACATTGAACTCTAATCCTAAACTAAATAGTACCCTGACCTTAACACATAACAAGATTTACTCCTAACATAAAACCAAACCAAGATGAACCCAAATCCTATTCAAAACCAGAAGCCTTTTTTAATATTGAATTGAACAACCCCTACCTTAACCCTACATCAAATCAAACCCTAAACCAAATCGAATAATAACCTTAACTGTAACCCTTACCCAAAATAAATCTTAAATACAATCAAATTCAAACCTTACTTTAAACACAACCCAAAAAATAAAAATATAATTAATTAATCATAAAACAAAAAACTTATATTTTAATATCATATTATAAAAATATATGTTAAATTCAAATATTTATCTTATATACACACTTATGGTATCATGTGTGTTCTTATGTGCTCTGGTGAAAACTTATGTACTTATGTATGCCTGATTACATTTTTGATATACAAGATATCTGATGCTGACTGTTTGGATATGTAGTAGAAATGCTGGTCAGACGAATGAGCAGCCGATCAAGTAGTTTGCAAAGCAATGACGAGTCAACACTGGAGACTGCAACAAGAGTTGGTCCCAAACGAGGAATGATTCCACCATTTCAACCACTAGACATGTCTTTTGAAGATGTCAAATACTTTGTTGACATACCTTCACTGTTCCACAAGAAAACTAAACCTTAAGTCTGACTTATCATATGATTCAGTGAGTGTTGTTAATTAATGGTTTGTTTTACTATGAAGAATTTAACTAACAAGCCTCAAATTTAACTGCATGAGATGAAAGAATAGGGAGTGACTGAAGATAGGCTTCAATTGCTTCAAGATGTTACAGGGGCATTTAGGCCTGGTGTGCTTACAACATTGATGGGAGTCAGTGGTGCTGGAAAGACAACTCTCATGGATGTCTTAGCTGGAAGAAAAATGGGAGGATGTATTGAGGGAGATATTCAAATCTCTAGATTTCCCAACAAACAAGAAACTTATGCTTGAATTTCTGGTTACTTTGAGAAAAATGATATACATTCTCCACAAGTCACTATTCAAGAATCATTAATATATTTAGTATTTAGACGTCTTACAAAAGATGCCTACAAAGAATCAAAAATTGTAATGTCCACAACTATGCATTTTTTTCTTTCAATGAGGTCCTTTATATTGTTGAGATGGTGTAAGGTGTCATGCTACTAAATGAGCATGTTCCAACTTGCAGGCATTTATTGATGAGGTCATGGAGCTTGTAGAGTTGAACAACTTAAGAGATGCATTTTTAGGCCTACCTGGTGTCTCTAGATTATCAACTGAACAAATAATTTTTTTAATAATTGTTGTAGAGCTTGTTGCAAATCCCTCTATAATTTTCATGGATGATCCCATATTTGAACTAGATGCAAGAGCGGCTGCAATAGTTATACGAACTGTCAGCAATACTGTTGATATTGGAAGGGCTGTTGTCTACACCATTCATCAGCCTAGCATTGAAATCTTTGAAGTATTTGAGGAGGTAAGAAAATATCCAAGTTGAAGGTATCTTATGATGTTAGTTTCAGTGATTGATACTGATTTTTATCTGTGATGGCAACAACACTGATCTTTTTATTGTTATAGGAGCAACAACAATGATCTTTTTATTGTTACAGGTGCCTTATATGGAGCTGTAATATTCTTTGGAGTCAATAACTGTTCAACTGTAATCCTTGCTAAATGATGCAAATAGATGTAATTCTTGTATGAACCAACATATATAGATTTATATATTTGATTTTTTGTATGATTCTTTTTTCTAGGACCAATCTTGTTGCTGAGTTGTCCTAACAAATACCAACCATTGTCTTGCAGGTCAAGGTGGCACATGCAATTGTCTCCCTTAAGTGCATATTAGTACAACTCTATCTTGGTTTATTCAAATAGTCAATCAACAACTTGAAGAACTCGAAGAAGAACTCAAAGACGAAGAAGAAGAAGGAGGAGGAGGAACTATCGAGGTGACCATTGCATCTCTTCTAGGTGCAAGTGCTAGTTTATTTCTTTTTCTACTTATTTCTCCCATCCATTTCCCATGCCTTTCTTATTTATATATGCTCCTTATAACATGGGTCACATCTTTTAACAATGGTTTCCCACTCTTTCGTCTCATTTGTTAATTAATAACAATTTATTATATATTAATATTATTGATTATGATATACTATATTATATATATAATGTTATATAATTTTATCGATATAAACATTTACTATTAATATTAATTATTTATTGTATATCATAATAATATAACATTATTTATGGTATTATATATATTTCTTACTAATGACATAATCATATATCATTATTGTTGATTATTAACATAGTGATATAATATTATTTATTCATGTAATTTATTTAATAACAAATATAGTTATTCATATTAAGAATTAAATAAGAACTTAATTACAAAAGAAATTTATGCATGCATTCATATGCCAATCATGGCTCATGACAACCCATTTTGTAGAGCAATCCATTAATTAGCTCAAAAGTGTGGCTTCTTAATACCAACTTTTGTCGCTCATTTAGAGACATCTCCCTTGAGAACTGTGAAGTGGAAAAATACTCTCTGATGCTCTTATACCATGATGGCAGGATTTCTATGCATTCAAAAATTCATTGTTCACTCTCTCCAGCGGTTCTCCAGACTTAATTTGAGATAGCTTATCGACAATTAAATAGCTCTTCCTCGGTCTCACAATAATTGTGAATGTGAACTCCTGTAGTAGCAACAACCATCTACTCACCCACCCCTATATAAGAGGTTTATTCAGTAGGTACATTAATGTGTAGTGGTGCACGTAAAATGTGAATGATGTTTCCAATAGATAATGCCTAAAATTTTGCATGATGTAAACCATCCCCAGGGCCTCCCGCTCAATGGTACTATAATTCCTCTCCACCCTTGACAACAAATGATTGGAAAAATAAATGGGGTGATCTAGGCCATGATTGCCTACTTGGGCCAAGGTTTCACCCATTGCAAAATTTGAGGCATCCACGTGAATGTGGAACTCTTTGTCCCAATTCAGATATGTCAAAATTGGCGCCCCGGCTAGCCTTATCTTCAATTCTTCAATCGAGACCCCCTATTTTGTCTCCCACACATAGGGTTCCCCTTTCCACGTCAAATTGTCGAGGGGATAAGAAACTTGGGCGAAGTTCTTTATGAACCGCTAGTAATAGCCAATGTGGCCCAAGAATGACTTCACACCTATGACGTCTATTGGAAGTTCCATCTCCACGACCACACAAACCTTGTCAGGGTCCATCTTTAGTCCAACCTTACAAAATATGTGCCCCAACAACTTCCCCTGTGACACTATGAACCGATACTTCTTTGGGATCAGTGCCAACCTCGCCTTTCAACACCTCTCCATACACTCCCCACAGCTGCCAGATGTGTATCCTCCCCACTGAAGATGGGACAATCATCCAAAAACTCCTTGAATTCCCAATTAACATCTTATCAAACATGTGGAGGATTATCCATTGGAAGGTTGTAGGTGCATTGCATAGACCAAAGGGCATTAGGCTGTAAGCCTACACTCTGTCCTCCACCATGAAGGTTTTTTTCAACGTGTCATCCTCCATGATAGATATCTGGTTATATCCATAAAATCCATCCATGAACGAGTATACCTCATGTTTGGAAACCTCCTCGAAGATGGTATTTGTGAATAGTATGGGGAACAAATATTTAATGGTCACCGCGTTCAGGCACCTGAAGTCAATGTAGATTATGATCTAGTTGGCCTACTTCTTCAAAGATATTGCTATCGAGAAAACCCATTGACTTGTTTGCACTTTAAATATGATCCTCGCTTCGAGCGTACACCCGATCTCCCTAGGCGATCCAGAGATGCATGGCTAGGGATCACAGGAAGTTGCAGAGCTAGTTGGAGGGATTGAAAGAATTGATTTCTTCAATCATGGATTGTGGAGAGGTAGTTTGGTGTGTGGAGGAGTCCCAAATCAGAGGAGAAGTTTGGGTGAGGTGTTTTGAAGGGAAAGAAACAAAGTCTTTGTGCAGACAGTGTAAATGCTTGAAAACCTTGATTTTTAGGCATAATTATAGGAGCCACTATACGTACAAATTTGGGAATTAAGACCTAGAAAATATTTAGGGTCTTGATAAAGGGTATAATAATCCATTATTAGTTTCCCAACTTGTTAAGGAGTTTTTCAAGTTATTTTGGAAAAACTGCCTAGTTAGGTCTAATGCTTGTTGCCCTATTTTGGGTGAATTTGACTTGGTTCTTGGCACTCCTTTAGGGTTCCATGTTAAAGGGTGTTTATGGACATTGGAATGGATCCAATTAACCATCTAATGGAATACCTCTCCATATGGAAGAGCTCTTCATCAGTTTGGATCAATTTGTGAAGATGGACAAATAGAGCAATATGGCTAGGTGTTGAATAGTTTAAATTCATTATTGGTGTATTCAAGCTGAAATTGAGTGGGATCTTGAGGGAGGGATCCTTGAAGGTTAGGGTTAGTGATGAAAATTACTTAGGCTAGAGAAGAGGCCTATTGAAGACCCTAGTGGAGGATAGGGTAGGAGAGAAAGGCTTGTTGTTACATCAGATTGGTATTAGAGCAAGTTAAAGACTTGGGAAGTCAGTGTATGTCTGCAACTACTGGTGAATCAGTAGGAGAGTCAAGAATGGTGACTAATGTAGAGATATATAAAGAGGTGGATGAGAAAAAGGAGAAGAATAGACTCCTTGAAGAAGCCTTAGAAGGAATGAAGATAAGGCTAGAAGAAGTTTCCAATGTAGCAGCTAGAAACAAAGAAGTTAAAAGTAGTGATAGAGGTAAGAAGATTGTTGAGGAAGACCTTATCCCTGAACCAGACCCTATCTTAAATGAAGAAACCTTCCTAAAATCCATAAAACCCCTAGGAGGAAAGGCATTGGAAGGTATGCCACTGTTTAGTGGAAATATGGACATTGAGGCAGTGATGGATTGGATTAAAGGAATAGAGAACCATTTCGAGTGTGAAGGGGTGATAGAGGCACAAAAGCTAAAGGTGGCCAAATCAAGACTCAGAGGGTCAGCCCTAATATGGTGGAAATACCTTAAAGATGAGAGAGTTAGATTGGGTAAGAAGCCCATAGCCAATTGGAATGTAATGGTGACCAAGCTAAAGGAGAATTATCTGCCAGAGGACTATGAGATTCAACTCCATAGGAAATGACATAATTTGAAGCAAAAATACTTGGATGTGGTCTCTTATACAGAGGAATTCCAAAGATTGTGTCTTAGGTCTAAGCAACAAGAAGAGGAATCAATCAAGGTTGCTAGGTACTTGGGTGGATTGAAATGGAACATCCAACAAGAAATCAGTTTGTGGACACTAACTGAAGTTCAAAGGTGTCATCAATTAGCCCTAAGAGTGGAGGAAAAGAACAAGAAGAAGGGTGACTCTAACTTCAAAAACAAAGGTAGAGGAAGAGACCAAAGGGGTCAAAGAGGAGGCTACCAAGGCAGAGGCAGTGAGCAAAGGACATAAGGTGAGAACAAGCCGACATAGCATAATACTGAAAGCACTCTAAGAGGGGGCTATAACAGAGGTAGGGGTAATCAAGGTGGTCCTAGTAGAGGAAGAGGAGGTAGAAGTAACTCATACTTTGCAAGTATGAAGTGTTACAACTATGGTCAATTAGGCCATCCAACATATAGATGTCCGGACAAGTCTACTACTTAAAATCATGATAAGAGAGTGGCCTATGTTCATGAGGACACTGCAAGTGTCAAAGCACCTGAGATTGACCATCTAGATTCAGAGATGCGTGAGAACTTAATGTTTAGGAGGGTATTGATAAGACAACCAATTAAGGATGAACCCAAGCATAAGAGGGCTTTGTTTAGGATAAGATGCAAGATCCTTGGCAAAGTTTGTAAGGTGATAGTGGACTCTGGTTTCACTGATAATATCATCTCAGAGGAAGTAGTCAACAAACTCAAGTTGACCAAAGTACCCAATGTAAATCCCTATAAAGTGACATGGCTCAACAAAGGCCAAAGTGTATTGGTGAATGAGAAGACATGGGTTGAATTCTCCATAGTAGGGTATAAGGACAAACTCTTGTGTTACATCCTACTAATGGATGCTTGTCATTTGTTGTGAGGAAGACCTTGGTAATTTGATAATGGGGCAGTGTATGACGGAAAGGAGAATTTTATCACTTTCAAGAAAGGAGGCAAAACTTTCAAGATTCAATCTTTGCTTGAAGAGGAGGAGCCACAGTCCAAGACTCCTAACATCATGTTGTGTAGTGGAAAAGAGTTTGTGAGGGATCTCAAGGATGATGAGAATGAAGGGTATGCGATTGTGGTAAAACTTAAGGAGGAAGAGAAAGAAGTCAAGGAGTCATTGCCATCAAAGATATGAGTACTGCTAGAGAAGTATAAAGACATAGTGAGTGATGGCACTCCTGCAGCCTTACCTCCTAGAAGAGTAATAAGTCATCAGATAGACTTTGTCCTTGGTGCATCTTTGCCTAATAAGGCAGCTTATAAGCTAACCCCTAATCAGAATTTAGAAGTGGCAAGGCAGGTACAAGAACTCTTGGATCAAGGCTTGATCAAGAAGAGTATAAGCCCATGTGCAGTCCCGATTGGGTTGGCATCCAAGAAGGGAGGAAAATGGAGACTTTGCACAAATTCAAGGGCTATAAAGATAATTACAATAAGGTATAGGTTACCCATACCTAGGATTGATGATCTCATGGATTGCCTTGGAGGGGCAATGTACTTTACCAAGTTGGATTTGAAAAGTGGTTATCACCAAATCAGGGTGAAAGAAGGGGATGAATGGAAAATGACATTGATGACCATAGACAGGTTATATGAATGGCTTGTGATGCCATTTGGCCTCACAAATGCTCCGAGCACATTCATGAGGCAGTGCTCAAGGAATTCACAGGGAAGTTTGTAGTTGTATATCTTGATGATATACTGATATTTAGCAAGACAAAGGAGGAGCATATCAAGCATGTAGAGGCAGTGTTGCATAGATTACATGAAGAGAAGTTGGCTATCAATCTTGAAAAATGTGAGTTCTTCAAGAAAGAACTAGTATACTTGGGATTTGTAGTGTCCAAAGGGTCTTTGAAGATGGATCAAGACAAAGTTGCAGCTATCCTAAAGTGGCCACCACTTACCACAGCCACTGAGGAAAGAATTTTCCATGGCTCATCCCAATTTTATAGGAAGTTTATCAGTAAATTTAGTGGTATTTGTGCACCTTTATTAGAAACCATTAAGGGTGGGGTCAAAGCTAAGTTTAGGTGGACCTTAGAAGCAGGGAAAGCTTTTGAGATGTTGAAGAAACAAGTAGCCACTCAACCTATCCTACAATTGCCTAGTTTTGAGAAACTGTTTACTATTAAGTGTGATGCATGTGGGATGACAGTAGGGGGTGTGTTGAGTCAAGAAGGTAGGCCAGTAGCCTTCTTTAGTGAGAAATTAAATGAAGCTAAGAAGAAATACTCTTCTTATGACTTGGAACTATATGCTTTAGTCCAATCCCTTAGAAAGTGGAGGCATTATCTATTGCCCAAAGAATTTTTTGTGTTTGCTGATAACCAAGCCCTTAGTTATATCAATACTCAAGAGACACTAAACAATAAACATCTGAAATGGATGGAATATTTACAAGCATTCACATTTACAATTAAGCATAAGAAAGGGCAATTAAACAAGGTTGCAGATGCACTAAGCATGAGATTATTGATAGTCCAAGAGGTTTAGTTGAATAGCATTGGAATTGATAGTTTTAGAGATCTATACAAGGCGGATGAAGATTTTGGTGTGTGTTGATTTTCAGAATCATTTCCATAGCAAGTTTTCAAATTTTACTTTGCAAAATGGATTGTTATTTAAGGGCAATTAGTTGTGTGTGCCAAGAGGTTCCATGAGAGAAAATATCATAGAGGAGAAACACAATGGGTGTTTGAGTGGTCACTTTGGTATGAACAAAACCTTGGAGCTGGTGCAAAGTGTTAGAGTAATTATCTATTTACACTTATTAATTAGATCACTTTGATTTAATTAATTAAATTGTTTATTACTCTAGTTTACTTAAGCTATCTCTTAGGTACATTATAATTAATATTTATACTAATTATTAATGTGCAATCTAGCTTTTCTAGTTTTAGGGTTTCGTTCACCTTTATAGATTGAACTTTGTAGTTTCTTTTTCATGAATTCAAATTATAATTTCGCTCACTTTCTCAGCAGCTTCTGAGTTCTTCTCTTTCCCTCTTCTTGCTTCTCTTCTGTAACAGGTTCTTGCATGCAGGTGTTCTTCGGGTTTTGTGAAGTTGGATTTCTCAACTTCTACATGGTATCAGAGCTTTCCTGCTACTGCCTGGTCTGAAGGTTTTTTGAATCTGTGATTCGAAGAAGAAAACCATAACTTCTCTAGGGTTTTTTCTTCAATCTTGAGGACGCACCTTTTTATGGAGCACTTTGAGCAAAAATGGACGCCACCATCACGCTCATAAGGCCTGAGAGAGTTAAAAATCATATAAAGTTGGCCATATTTGGCCACTATAGCTTCCGGATAAAATTTCTCGCTCCTCAGGCCGTACGACACACTTCCCAAAAAAAATTAAAAAACCTTATTTTTTAGGTTTTTTAGGCGCTGCCAAAGCGCAGCTCGGAGCGGACACCACCGTGCCACCCCGGTGCCACCCGACCCGCCGGTCACCCGCGCACCGCATCCACCCGGGAACCGTCGGAGAGCCTCCCAGCCGCCACCTCCGCCGGTGTCACCATTGCCTGCCACCGGCAGTACAAAAGGTGACATCATTGTTGACGTCACTTGCCGAAAAAAAATTTCGGCAGTTTTTTGAAATTTTCTGGCGGATTTCAATTTTTCCGGTAATGGAATTTTTTTTTCTGGCGACACACCTGTGACGTGCAGACGACTGTAAAATTTTTTCCAGTCAGCTGCGATGGTCATTTGACCATCAATTTTTTTGTCGTGACTGGTTTTTTCCAGAGACCTATTTTTCAGAGGCATAGTTGGTTTTTTGGCCGTAATTTGTGCATACGGTGTCCATTTTCAAAAAATGAAATATCGCCGGAAAGGTGTTTCTAAGATGGATGCGATGGTGTTGGTCTTGTTTGCTAATTCAGCCATTTGAGATCTCTTTTTTGGCATTAAAGTAGAGGCTTCCGTTTCCTCCCTCTCTACATCTGGTGTCCAGGTTTTGTTCTCATTTTTGTGCTTTCTATACTTGCTTATTTGTTGTACGGGGGGGATAAACTTATACATTGTGGGGGGGTGCATTTTCTATCTATAATTTAATTCAGAAATGACCCTTCTACTTCTTCTCTCAATGTCAAACCCGTCTGTGGTCTGGCTGACACCACATAAATATCACACCTGGAAAGCACACATGACCAGGCTACTCATGTCACGTGACTTATGGTCATGTCTGGATGAGAACCAACCTATTTTGTAGCGTCCGTTTGAGGTCCTTCAGCACAGAAACAAAATGGATGAAGCCATGGGTTTGATTGCACTGCACATTTCAGACAACCTCCTATTTCATCTGGAGGGTTTGACCACTCCTTGCGCCTATTGGGGAAAGTTTGCAGATCTGTTTGGCACAGTGAATACATTCTGGGCACTTCAGCTTGATGCAGAGTTGACATCCTTGTCCCCTGATAGTTTTTCCACCATTGAGGACTTCTTGATGAAGTTCAATGCTCTCCGATCACTTTTACAGGGATGTGGGAAGACCAAATTAGATGATGAGTGTATCTTTCTGATACTCTCAAAGCTTCGTGGA
>MU225660.1:202629-220926 GCA_018584345.1 Thuja plicata | reverse complement strand
TACACTCATAAATCTTCTTTATCAAAGTTTTCCTTGCCTGTAATGCAACATGCAATCCATTATCAGTATAACTTTGCAGAAAAATATGAAGAGTGCAGATTCTGGGCCAGGAAGGCAAGAAAATAGAAAAAAGAAAGAGTTTTATATTAGGTTTAATGTGAATAAAATTGATAAAAGGGGTTGAATATATATATATATTTTTGTTGTAAGGCAGGTGTAGAAAAGTAGAGTTATAGGATTGGAAAAGTAAAAAAGTTTTTTTTGACCTATTGATCGTGCTGTTGGTACTGAGGTTTGGGGGAGCAGCTTATCAAACACAAATGGAAACAAATAGAAAGAATTCAGAAACTCTAAGCACTAGTATCCTCAAAGTGAAATCAATGGTTCTGTATGAGATTCTCTTTGTTGAAGTCGGAATGTTTCTGGTGGAGGATTCAGCAATAATCTGTTTGTTAAGTTATCTAAAACTAGTTGAAAATAGGGATAAACACCATTGGTCTAAAATAGTTGTAGAGGAGAAGCTAGACCATAGAAAGAAAATGTGGATGAAGCAAATCAAAAAGTGGATGAACAAATGGGATATTAACTTGCAAAATAGTCTCCAACACTGATGAAGAGAAAAAAATATTTGTGTTAGAAAAATTCAGGTTTTGCTATGTGGATGTAAATTGGTTGAAAAAAAGCTCATTAATTTAAGAGTTCAATCTCACATGAGAACATGATGAAAAAGATTACTAGCAAGTAGCAAAAAGGGTAAGACTAGATTATTAGTAGCATAGCTTAGAATTGGGTCTCATCATCTAAAGTGTGAGATAGATAGATGGATGGTACTTAAAGAAATTCAGGAAGAAATAACATGTACTTTCTGGAACAAAAGGATAGATGAAACTGAATGACATTTTATCTTTGAATATGCTGCTTACTAGGATATTCGTGGTCAATATAAGAACAACTAGAAGGAGGATTGTCAAAACCAACTGTTTGAGGAATCAAGGTAAACCTGCTAGTTTCTTGATAAAGATTTATGATTCAAGAGTTCACATCAAAAAAGAATTTAAAGATGGCTTAAAATGTTATTATTGGTCCCTCACGCTACGAATCTCAAATACATCATTAAAATTCCTTCAATTTAATTCAACCCAAGAAAACAAAAAAAATAGATGAAAGAAAGAATTTTAAATTAGGTCTAAGTCAGAAAGACAGAAAAATAGGTAAAAGAGAGAATTTTATTTGCATCTAACACAGGAGGGCGAGAAAAATAGATAAAAGAGAGTGTTTTACAGTGGATCTAACTTAGAAAGGCAGAAAAATAGATTAAGGAGAGAGTTTTACATTGAGAAATGAAAGGGGAAAGCTAAATTCAAGCTTTACAGAACATACCTTAAATCCCCTGGCAAAAGCAGTTCCAGGAATATTAATGGGCAAGCAGAGGACAGCTCCAATGTATTCATCAAAAGCTTTATATAAATCTTCCAACTCCTCAGCAGGGGGTAAATCCAGCAATTTTTTCCCCATTAAGTTCAGAACAAGCTGAAAGACAAAAGGATTCAAATGAAAACTAAAAATCAGATAATTAAAAGAAGTAAATAGCCATTTTAGTATTTCAAGGTTGCATTTTGCTTGCCTGATGGCACTTGTCCTGAAGAGGGATGTCTCTCTGTTTTACCCATTTTTTCATGCCAGTGATAAACACATGCTGTATATCTTCCATGAAGTCAGATTCCAGATTCTCGTACTTCAACAAATTCACAGCAGTTCCATGGAGTTTTCTCTGTAGTTCTCCATGAACATCCAGCAGACCATATTTGCCTATAAGTTGTACCGTAGAGCTTGGGTATTTGGCCTTAAACAGCCTTCCCTCATTTTGCATAACGTATTTACTGAACTCTGGATCAACTGATACAATTGTTCTTGGTTTTCCAAACAAACTGCATCTGAAGATCGGCCCATACCTGTATGCGTTTCAATTTCACTAGTTAGATCTGAAAACAATTTTGCAAATTATTATGGAACTTCCAAAGCCACTCACATTGAAATGTTAATGAAATATAAGATTCATAGTTGTGAATGGAAACTCTTTAAATAAAAGATTTGTTTCTTATAACCTACAAGAAGCTGAAAAATAGAAGTAGAACATAATGACAAGGAGGCCAATCTATAGCCCAACAAGTAGTTGGAATTAAAAGAAGATAAATGTGAAAAATATGGGCACAAAAGAAGTTTTGTGAGAAATTGAGATAAACGGAATAAGAAAAACAGAGGAACATTGGAAAATTCACAGCAGATAACAGAGATGAAGATTTTTTAGAGACCTTATATTTGATAATGTCATATTTATTGTAGAAAAACTTAACACAGAAGAAACAAGTAAAACAATATCTTTAAAATTCTATTAAAAAGATCTCATCTTTATAGAAGAAATGAGAACAGTTCAAAGAAAAGATTTGTTTCTTATAACCTATAAGAAGCTTGCAAAAAAATAGATGTAGAACATAATGACAACGAGGCCAATCTATAGTCCAACATGTAGTTGAATTAAAAGAAGATAAATGTGAAAATATGGGCACAAAAGAAGTTTTGTGAGATATTGAGATAAACCCAATAAGAAAAATAGAGGAACAGAGGAAAATTAACAGCAGATGAAGCTACAACAGAGATGAAGATATTGAAATAAACCCAATAAGAAAAACAGAAGAACAGAAGAAAATCAGATGAAGCTACAACAGAGATGAAGATCTTTAGACCTCATATTTGATAATGTCATATTTATTTTAGATGTAAAACAATATCTTTAAAATTTCATAAAAAAAGATCTTTTCATCTTTAAAGAAGAAATGAGAACAGAAAAGATTTGTTTCTTTTAACCTACAACTACAAGAATCTGAAAAAATAGAAGTAGAACTCTATAGTCCAACAACAAATAGTTGGAATTAAAGGAAGATAAATGTGAAAAATATGAGCACCTAAGAAGTTGTGTGAGAAATTGAGTTAAACCCAATAAGAAAAACAGAGGAAAATTAATTACAGTTAAAATCTACAGGCATGAAATGCACAACATTCTTACAGACAGACTTGCCCAATAAGGCAAAGAATTAAAACTAAGGCTAACTATTTTTCATGCATGTAGGATCATCTGTTTGATTTATCTATAAAAGTACTTTTTACTGTAAGAAATCAGTACCTGCGCTCATGTTCATCAATGAAATTTCGACGGTGTTCAGGTTGAGAATTGGCGGATTTAAAAAAACCAATAGTCTCACCAATTATGGGCCATCCGGATGATCCTGGTGGTATCCTTTTGTTATTGTTATTCTCCTTCCTCCATATTACTTGTTTTCCAAATACAAGCAAAATTAGCACTGATAAAATGCAAGCGACAATCACTGCAAACATCATCTGCTGCTCCATTTCCTTGTGTTTGGTATTCCCTCATCTAACCATCTGCTGCTCCATATTTAAGGGTTGCTGATATGCAGAATAAACATAAAAAAGATTCCCAAATTTTGTTCTATGTGTTTAAGACTCTTAACTCTGAGAAACGTCTCAAAAAAGATAAGACAGCGATCCCTGACTACCGATGACCAGAGGCTAATTCCATTTTGTCAGTTTGTGTGACTGTTTTTTTTTCTATCAATTTCAATGTACTTTTCAAATATGGGATTATGGCTTTTTCAACTTATTTTATAAATGTTGATGTAATTAAAATTGATCAAGATTAATGTTTAGGTATGATCTAATGGAAATATGTAAGCTTTGCCATAACAATCTATTGATTAATGATTTATGTTGATGTTCTTAAAGATACAACAAACATAATAAAAGATCTTTGACACACAATCGGACAAGTAATGATCATATTGCCAAAAAGTATTGACTAAATAAATTTGTCAATTTTAAATTTTAAACTAGAAAGCTACATTGTCGTACAATTATTTTTTGGGTGAGGTGTAAGTACAATTATGTATCCCACTTTTCAACAATATTAGGCTTTAAAATCAACCCTCAACACATTTTGTCAATTATATCATATAAAAGATCAAAAAATAAACATGATGTTAATTAAAACATCTACAACATTTTTAATGCCCTAGATTCAATTTATTACATTTAAACAAATTTAAAACATATTGTGCATATTATATTTGTTTAGATTTCAATTATATACATATATATGTTCAGAAAGGTGAAGAAAGCTTGCAATATTGACTTTCTTATGTGATTATAAATATAAAAAGATTACCAGTTCTGAAAATAAATCTAAAACAAATAGGTGACTGCACAATTTAACATAAATATAAAATCAACATACCAAAAGTGACACCAAATTTATGTGGAAAACCCCTTTTGGAAAAAAAATCCATTTTCTAAAATGCGGCAAGTATATTATTATTCTTCAAAAGAGAGAATGCCACAACAATACACCTCTCACTTGGAAATCTCAAAGAGACTTGTGAAGAAACAACTACGCCTTTGCTTCAACTTATAGCCAAATGGGAGAGGAAAAACCACCACTATTTTCCCAAATAAGGGGTACAAACCAATTCCAGAAAACCCACACCTTGGAGAATGAATAGCCAATATAAATAATAAAATAATAAAACATTCTAAGTGACTCCTCCTCGGATGCCAAGCCCAAAGCCACTTAGATCGTTGACATTTTGAGTGCTTCATAACTCATGGTGACTGTTTAGATACCCAAATGGACACTCTTCCCAAACTTGAGCGCCTAATGCATGACCATTCATGTCCTAAAGTTGATGTAGGAAAGAGTGTATTTTATCCATTTTAATTTTTATATTGATCACCTCTTCATGTTTACGTCTTGAAAATGCGATGACAATAAGTTGTGAAGTAAAATTATTAAAAAAAATCTCACATGCTCTGGGGAACACTTTCCAAGGAACATGGAGATGTTTGAATGGCTTAGGGGTGAATAGTAAATGTCACCTTATCCAAATGACTCTCCCGCTTGAAATTATATAATGTAATTACATCCAAGAGATACATAAAATAAAATCAAGGACAATGATCAAAGCACATGGCCTTCTTGCATAAAGAGAACCTTTTTGTGGTCACTAACTTCGTAAGAGAATCTACAACACTATCCAAAGTGTTAAAATTCTCTATCAATACCTTACCATTATCAACCATTTGTTGCACAAATTAATATTATAAATCATTATTCTCAATAAAAGCATGATGCATAGAATTCTTGGCCAAATAGATAGCACTCTAACTGTCACATTCAATTATCATAGTCCTGCAATCAAAACCAATGTTGATACCAATCATTGTAACCATACGACCTTCTTAGAGGAATATGTAGAAACCATATATATCCTACTTAAATGATGGAAAAAATTATTGTGTGTTGTCTCTTATGCATCCAACTTGAAATAAATTTAAGGTAGAAAAACAACTTCCTACACTAACGTTGAGAGGAGGGTTATAGAAAACTTTATAGATCTCTACAACAATTTTATAAACTTATCAAAAATAAATAGAAATAGCATGCATACCACAACAAAGTGATTTAGCAGCGAAAACCCTTTTGGGAAGAAAACCCCACCCCAAAAAGACACCCAATATATAATTCAAAAATCAACAACAAATTATAATATACTTGTAAAGGAAGCTTCTCACACGAGTATCACCAATGGAGATCCAAAGGCAACTAAACTATCAGACTCTTAGAATACATAACAATACAGAGTCAAAATACAATGCCCCCATAAAATAAGGTTGCTTTCTTGGGAAAATAAAGTACACAAAATATTCATTTTGATAAATGATCAATATTTACAATGACAAATTATACATAAAATGTGGTTTTGGGGGCGTTGCCCTTGAAACTTTCAGATCAAGGTGTGCAACCTTCAAACCTCGCACCGAGGGTATCTCCATGGACCTTGCAAGAAGATATGACTCCCTTACATCCTCCCCAAGCTTATTTATCAACAATAATCTTTTCCTATTGCAAGGTTGGACACCGTTTTCGTAACAAATATTTTAATTTTCAAAAACCTTGCAAGAGAAGTTCAAGAGGGGTACCAACATGATGTATTAATTTCTAGGGACCAAGAAGCCCATAGACTCTCAGCACCATCTAAATTTACTTGTACTCAAAACACTAGCTAAAGAATTTTCAACATTCATCAAAGTCTCCATCTTAACCAACTTCACCTACTATCCTCGACTATATCTCTAGAAAAATAATATTGAACATCAATGTGCTTAATCCTGACAAAAATGTTAAATTATTTGCTAGGTGGATTGTACTTTAACTATCACAATAAATTATCAATGTGTCTTATTTTATTCTAATTTTTTAACATAGTCTATTAATCCAAATGGCTTCTTTACAATCATTATTAATTGTTATATTCTCCACTTCTTTAGTAGTGGACGAAACAACCACAACCTATCACTTACTCATCCAAGTGATTGTACCACAAAATAAAGTAAACACACAAACACTTATGGATCTTCTGTTATCAACATCACCTATCCAATTTAAATCCATGTAACTATGATTGTCAAGGGAAATCATATCTCCCATCAAATTACCTTTATAACACAAAGAATAATTTTAGGTACCCTAAAAGTATTTGAAGACTCTTTTAACTGCATCCCAACGAAGTCTACCAAGATTAGAGATATATCTAAAAAGAACTTATACTGCTTGGACAATGTTTGGTTTAGTGTAGAATATAGCATACATCAAGCTTCAGACTACACTTTGGTAAGGCATTCTACTCACGGCTTCCAACTCTGCTGCGTATTTAGGACACTATGCAATAGATAACTGTGTTCCAACTATAAAGGAAACACACAATGGCGCTCTATAATCTTGAATGTTATTTATCCCTGTAAAACTAAATTTGCATACTTACTCTTGCCTAGCTATAACTTTATGTTCACTCTATCTCTTATAATTTCCATCCCAAGAATGTGTTTGGTTGCACTAATATTTTTCATTTGAAATTTAGCAACAAGTAGATGCTTTAGTTCTAAAATCATACCTTTCTCTCTACCAATAAATAACACATTTTCAATGCATAGGGAGTGATCACCATCAAATATATAATAAACATAGTAATATAATTTAGAATGATTAACACACACACACACACACACAATTCTAGTACCATATCCTTGATCTTTGTTAAATACTACCATACAAATATCTCTTCAATTTACAAACCAAATTAATTTTACCTTTTATCATGTAGTTCTCTAGCTATCTCATATAAATAATATCCTCTAGATCACCATGAAGGAAATAAGTTTTCACATCTATTTTCTCAACCTCTAATTCATAAGAAACAACAATAGAAATAAAAAATTTAATCGATGACATTTCTTAAAAAAAAAGAGAAAAGATCTCACCATAACCAACATCCTCAACTTGAGAGTATCCTTTTGCAAACAAATTTCTATTTACTTCTTATACCATCCTAAGAAGTTAGCTATAATGCCCCGCCAGGGAACCCAAGAGAACTAACCTAAACAAGACACTAAGCTAACCGGATAATTTTTTTTTTAAATGTTTACAGACAATAATGGTAACAATGCGGAAGCAACATAATGAAGTACATGACATACACGTAAGTACAACTCATACATAGATAACAATCCTCGAGGGTTCCTTGACGTAGAATTACTTAAGCAAACTAATCTATGAAAACAACTATAAAGAACTGACATAAGGTTACATCAACTGAATCCAATAACATACATCTCATAATAAAAAATTACATATACATCTGATACCCAAGGTATTCATACGAGAATCATCATCCACTGCACATGTCGCAGGGTATGCAATAATACATAACAATACAAAATAACACATCCTCCAAAAGATGTCATCCAATATACACATATGGTACAAATATACAACTCATGAAACTGTACAAGTATCCAGAAGATGAAGAAGATAGAAGAAGAAGAACTGCAACAAGGATCATCCAAGCATGAAGACGAACGTTGGATCTCAATGGTAATAAGAATCACTACCACCCGACCACATGGAACCAAAGGTCCACTCCCATCGTGCTGAGGAGATAATAACAGGCCCACTCACACACGTATACAACAAGAATACAACATCAAAGGTACATATAAGACAGCATAAAGAAATGCATAGGAAGGTCCTAGAAGCTTTTTGAGTCATAAATAAGGAAATCTACAAAATACCAGAGGTAACCGACACACGTAGGATAACCTAAGATGTATATAGTAAGGTGTCATCATGTACGTCTAACCCTTGAGTTTTATCCTAGAAATCCCTCAATGAATCTCGACACTCAAGTGACCTTACACGACGCCAATGACCTCTCAAACTGACAAAGTCACTAACCAAATTAATATCTTATTAGATTATACTAACGCAACCTAATAAATTATTATGTTATCACTTGTTACCATTACTTACAATAAACAATCCTAGCAGCCACTTGTGAGCTCCGACAATTTATTGCAAGCCACCTCCTACTATACAACTAGGTAACCTACCCTAGGTTCACAAAAGAACATGTCATAAAGGTATCTCATAACCCTCATAACTGATTCCTCCTCATATAGAGATACACCCTCAGGGAATCATTAACAATATCAAAAGAAGAAACATAACTCTTGAGACTGGTCCTCAATTAACCAAAACCATTTCAAGTCACTCTCATAAGAACACATAGGAACAAGTTACACAAATCAGGTTGGGTAAAAGATCGAGACCAAATCGATAACAACATGAACATGCACTGAAGCATACATAACACAAAAGAATCAGAAATCTCCAAAACCTTTGGTTTTACATCCTGAAGGTCATCTAATCCCAACAGATACCCAAAAACAATAACATTCCATACAAGCAAAGAATACATATTTCCTTTCGATATTCACCCAAGAATACACCATGGTATGATAACACATTTCAGAAAGAATTATACGAAAAACTAACGATCTACCATAGTGATAACATGGTGACATATACATCCTAGTAAAATCCAATTCAAAGTTCAGTGAAGCCATAATGATAAACAAATTTATAACCATGTCATGCATATTCATTTATCAGATAAAATTACTAACAAACTATAATTAATTCTCCCAAAGAAGATGCACATTTAAAAGTCCCTATAGGTTAATTTATAAAAACCAGCGTATATAAATTAACCTATTAAATAATTACTAAAACCTTACTATAATTACATGTATCTATAAAACAATCACTATATAAAATAAATAAATAAACTAATACAATAGTAATATAGCTATATATATAATAATAACATTATATAAAAGTGTTATTAGAATATATAATTAAAACTATAATAATATAATTAAAATTTTAATTAGCAAACTAAACTAACACTAAAATAACATTAATTAAAACTAATATTAAATAATATAAAATAAAAAATTTAAATTTAAATTAACTAAATTAAATTAAACTAAATTTAATTTAATTAATAATAAAACAAAATGAAGTGGGGGGGGGGGGGGGGGGTCTCGGCCCCNTTAATAATAAAACAAAATGAAGTGGGGGGGGGGGGGAGGGGTCTCGGCCCCACCCACAGTCCCTTCAAAGGGACGGGCCGCGGGGTACCCTGCGGCCCCACTGCCTTGTGCAATGGGTAACCGCACGGGCCCTGCGGGCCGCTGCTATGTACAAATCAAAACCCTAAGGACATTGTTGAAAACTGATTCATTCCAATTGAAACCCTTAATACCCATTTGCACCTAGTGCCATAAAAGGAAACCCTTTATGCCCACAAGCACAAATCTGACATGCAAACTTGAATAAAAATCTAAAATTGATGCAAGAACATATTTCCCAAATCAAATCATCAAAACACACAATAATCAAACAAGGAATGATCACACAAAGGATCCTAGCTTTTCGAATGCATAGAAGACAGGGATCCGAAAGCTAGAATTCAAAAGAACAAGATCCTACCTTAATAACTGATGAGAGAAATGAATTCACAAATCCAAGCAAGAAGAATCCACAAATGCTCGTAAGCTTTCTCAAAACTCCAATCACCTGATTTCTCCTTCTCCCCTGATTGAACAACCTCCAAAAAGGCCTCCAATCCAAAGATATAGATAATCCAAGCCATTAGGTTTTCAAAAAGTGAAACCCTAAAGGGCATATAAATTATCTAATTAATAATTAAAAGAAATTCTTTATTTTTAATTTCACTTAAAGCATGCATAACTCAACTTTATAATACAAAGACAAAGTCATAATTGAAAATGCATGTGAGAATATTTCAATTAAATAAATCAATTAATCATGCAACTAAATTAATATTCAATAATTCAACTATGCACAATTAATTACAATTAATTGATTTTAATATTTATTAAATCTCAATTATTTAAATCAAGACTTAATAATTAAATCAATTAATTAAATATAAGCATTTAATTAATATTTAATTATTAAATAGCTATATATTTAATATATCAATGTTTTAACCTTATTATAGGAGCAATAATTAACATTAATATTTTCCATAAATATTCATTAAATAAATCAAGCCAAAAAACATCATTAAATCACCTGAAAGCCATCTAAATAGATAAACCACTGAAACAGACAAATAACTGAAACAAAACCACAAACACACACAAACAGGCTCACGAATCTGCGTCACTTGACAGATTCAAAAAGGATAGTCAATCAGATTCTTTGTCCTTCAATAGGACAAAATAAAGGTTTAGGGTATGGGTTTGGACTTGAATACTATCTCCCCTCTCTTACCATTGAGAAGTGATAGGGCACGCTCACTCCTGGAAATTCAAGGAAGACGTAGCCCGATACCTGCAAACCTGTCATCACAAAGATCGAACATACATGCATATAATATAGCAAACAATGGTTGAGACCAGGTTATTGTGTGGATCTCGCCGAAGCAAGTAACTATGACTCTGTCCCATACCATACCGAGCACATCAAATAGTAAAGTACAACATACAATGATCTGTGTGCATATAAATCTAGGGTCAGTATTGTTAGAAAACCATAATCGAAATGAAATCCTAACATATACATAAGCATCATAAAGTAACCATAAATCACATGTAAAAGATGATATAATATACCAAGCAATGGATCCATAACATAAAGAAATGCAATACATAAATATCCTCAAACCATCTGAAATAAACCACACATACACAAAAGGGCCTAAAAGAGTTTGGCATCCTCAAACTGAAAAACAAACTAAGAGGTGGGTATTACATTAGCACTCATAATTGGATGCTCAATTAGGCATCATTTTGCCAATTTCAAGATTGCATGTCTGTTATGCTTGATCCAACTACCTATCTCCCCCTTATCCAACATCTGCTATATATTCATCTATCCCCATTTAATTTTTGGTGTTTTTTCCTACTTGCATAATGCCTTGGGTGTTATGTTCCTAGGAACAAAAAATCCCAAGGTGTTGTGTTCCCCTAGGTTTGGCCTCAAATTTGAAATGGGGTCTTGTTGTGGTGTTTCAGTGGGAAATTAGATCCCATTGTAAGCATGGCTTAATTTTGAATCCTGAAATGTGTGAAAGGTATATAGACACGCTATCTCACCTCATTTTGGAATCCAAGAGCAAGAATTGTATACCATAACCAAGATCCATTATCTAAAGGCATTCATGATCAAACTATCAAGTGAATTCAAGATTTGAAGGCAAGCATCTAAGCTTTAGCATTTCCCCAAGCATTCAAGGCATATTAGAGGCAATCTTCTCCATTGTAGCAAGATTATCTCACTTTATGACCAAGTAGAGGAGTTATCAATCAAGAAAGAATATATGTTGTCCATCCACATGCATTCATCCTTCATATGAAGTGTTCAATCAAGCATACCAACATTGAAGATCTAGGAGTGACATTCATAGAGAAATGCATTTGTGAGGTAATCCTTGATTCCTTTCTACATTTCAAGGTAAACAAATACAATTCAGTCAACATGCAAGCATATTCATGAATATGTGCAATCTCAATATCCGTTCATGAGGGTATTTACAAGGTAGATCTAATATTTACCTTTACCTTTGCTATCCTTTATGCAATTTCATTTCATTTTCAAGGTTGATTCCTAAACATGGGGTTGACCAAGGAAAACCCATTTCCATAACCTTTTCCCCATTTTTCTATGTGCAGGAACAAGTGACACAACTATTGGATCTATTCTAGAAAGTTCAGGACATGTCAGAGTGTCTGTCAAATTTATAGGCAAAAACATAGGAAACACAACAAAAATCTGCAAATTGTTCCCAGGAACAGAATGCCTAGTTTATTATATACCATAAAAAAACCATTCAAATTTAAACTATAGGTTAGTACAGTCTTCTAAATATCATTAAAGTTATTACAATTGTTTATCTTCTTTCTATCAATTTGTACTTTCTCAAATTTGTCAATTTTGCTTATTTATACTCATATTTTGCATCTTCATATCATTTACCCTCAAGCCCATTTCATCTTAATCATAAACCAACAAAGCATCAGTGTCTCATTTAGAAATTAAACCCAACTTGAGACTATTGTGACATCTTCCTTCTTTTGTGTATTAAGGAAAGATGGACAATCCCTTGCATTTTGTTATCCCTCTTTTCTTTATGTACATTTTCTGTGAACCGAACGCATGACATTCTTATTTTGGTTTTGGTGTTAGATACTCTTTATGTGCATCACATCCTCACTTTTCATTTCATAGGTAGATGTTCTATTCATTATATTTTATGTGCAATTATGTGTTTTAATTCTATTTATGTTTCATAAATTTAATGAGTGTTTGCATACCTCTTTCAAATTTCATACTTGAATTTGTTAGATCTATCTTTTATTTCTTCTCTTGTGCATGAGAATTATAAGATTGAGTCATCCTATAGAATTTCAAATAGGATAAGCTGTAGACTTATGGATTCCTTTGATCATGAGCCCTCTTTGTTTCCTAGGAATCTTGATGAAGCACACATGCCTACTAATGACATTCCTACTATCATGAGAATAATTATTCCCACTATTCTCATGATGAAGATGAGCCTTTAAGAGTTCCTTTTACCCAAGTGCAAAATCTTTCCCATGACTTTGAAAAATTCAAGCAATGGTTAAGTCAAGATAATTATAATATGAAATCTATCTCCTTAGTAGAAGGTTTGAGGAAGTTGATTCACAATGATGAACATGGTATTAACTTGTTATACACTATTTTCCATCTTGTTGATAGTAACGTTAAACCTCTTAAGGATTGTGCTCAAGATCTAGGTGCAAATCAACCTCAAACTAGTGTTGAGAATTCAATTCCTATTCCTAATTCATTACCTAGTGTTTCCACTTATGCCTCACCTCTCATGACTACATTTGTTTCAAACATCAATCCCACACATGTTGGTCTTGGAAGCATTCCTAATCCTATAGTTCCTCATCCTTCAAGTGTTCCACGTGTTTCCTAACTTTCATCCATTCCTACCTACAAAAATGTCCCATTTTCATTTTCCAATGTTCCTTCCATTTCCCACAAAGGTCCCAACATTTCATATATGTCTCATACCAACCTCTCCATTGAATCCACTATCAATAGTATTTCTAGGACCATTTCATCCTTGAAACAATGAATCGCCTCCATGAATCAACCCAAATTCAATATTCTCACATGTGACATTTCTAGTCTTTTGTCCTCAGATATCATTCATTTTATTATCCCTCAATGCATGTAAATACCTCATCTAGAGACTTGCTATGATAAAGATAATCCCTTGACCCATGTTAAGACCTTTCAAACATTGTGTAGTGACTTTTCTCACGATCATATGTTCATGGCTAAATTTTTTACTATAACCTTTCAATATAAGGCCTTGCAATGGTATTGTCCTTTACCACCTTATTCCGCTTATTCATTTAAAAAAAATTGAAATGATTTCATTCAACAGTTTCAAAATAATATTGGTCCTAAGATTTCTTTGACTGATTTAATGCATTGTCAACAGGGTGTTAAAGAAAAAGTGATCGATATAATTGGTGGAATAAAGCATTTACATGCTCAGATTTCTTATCATGTGCCTAATGTTGATATTCAATGTATTTTAATTGCTAATTTGGAAAAAATAAATTAGAGATAAGGTATATTTTTTAATTCTCTTCTTTTACTGAATTATGTGCGGTGCTTAATAATTATCAACTTCAAGTTAGTCAATTTGAGAGCACTCCTCCAATGCCTCTAGTTGATAAGAGTGATGCCACATCCTATCCTTTTTCTAATTTTCAAAAACTAAAAGGCTTCATCAAGATAAACAATTCATCTAACAACATTTATGTGCAAGTGACAACAACATCCAAAGGTGTGGCTCCTTTGTCATCTTATTTTAGACCTTTACGTAACTTACACCTCTTTCTAAATCTTTGCATAATGTAATGTTGAAGTTTCTTGATGCTAATGTCTTTAAAATTCCTCACATTAAGCCAATTGATCCTTCCAAAATATCCAACAAAAAATTTGATCCCAATTTTTTTTTCGAATAACATCGTCAACCTGGTCATGATACTAAAAAATATTTCCATTTGAAATCTATTGTTTAATACATTATTGATTCTGGTGCTATATCTTTTGAGGGTTTTAATGATCAAGGAAACAAATCAATTTCCCTTCCCAACCAAAACTTACAAACTTCTACCAATATTTTACCTTCTCATTCATCCATTACTATTGAGACTATCCATTCTTTGCCTTCTTTCTCTACCCATGTTGTTGAATCTCCTACCATTGTGACCTAAGATATTGAGTGTACCAAAGCCAACAATGTTGTCAATCTTATTGATCAATCCAAACCTAAACTCAAACCCAAACCTGATCTTTGTATAACATTTTATCTTAAGGATAGTTTTAGGGCACCAGATGATTCACTTTACATAATTGTGAAGATTAATGGCCTTTCCTCTGGTGGATTCCTTACAGATCCTACTTGTATGGTGAATGTTATAACTAAAGAACATCTTTACACTAGACAACTCCAACAAGATTACTATGACAACTTTGATACGATGATCAAAATAGTCAATGGTTTCACTTATCCTAACCATGGTTTAGTTACCTTTCCCATAGAAGTTGGTAAGAAAACCTTTTTTATCATCCCAACTTTCAATCAATTTCAAGTTATACTTGGTTGTCCTTGTCTCACTTTCATGAAAGCTATAGTCTCTCCTATCCATAAGTGTTTGAAATTATTCCATAATGGATAACTCATCACGATTAACTATAATCTACATAAGCCTTTAAATAATTAAGGGAAATTTGACCTCAACTTCCTTGAGCCTTCCATGACTCAAGCACTTCAACCTGGCAAAGTTAACTATTTCTTATCCTATCAAAAATTCAAAATTAAGAAGATTTGTGAACTTAGCATTTCCTCTCCTATAGTTCCATCTCCTTTCCTTGGACTTGGACTTCTCCCTACACCTTCCACACCTCACTTTATATTCTTTAGTTCCACCTCCTATATCCTATAAATGATTTGTAGCTACTATCTCTCAGCCTAGTGTGGTGTCTTTTGTTCTTCCTCATAAAGAAGTAAAGGATTTGATGTTGATTGATCCTAAACCAAATCAGATATCAAACGAAATCAAACATAATTATTGTACTCATGACCATCACCGTAAAAATTGTGTTAGAGCTTGTGAGTGTGCTTTCCAAAACCTTTCCTCTCCTAAAAATCCTATTGATTCTTTCATTCCCTTTGACGAGCCTATGCATATCCCAAGGGAGGGAGTTAATCTAATGAAGATGAAATTGAACAAACATGATGTATAGTCGGAAAATGGAAGCACTTCCATGGTAGACTGGTTTATCCTTCTGAGTAAGTGGTTTGGGGTCATATCAAGCACCTTGAATGGGTTCCTGACTTTGACCTAGTTTTCCCCCTGTTCTGCCTCTCTTTCCACTTCTTTCCATCCAGTTTTTGGCATCCTGGACTGCAGATTTGAGGTCTTTGAACTCAGGGTCAGGGTCAAAATTTTGGGTCTATGTTGACCTCAACCCTAACCTAGGTCAAGGTAAATATTGATCCTAACCTAGGTCAAGGTTGACCTCGACCTTGACCCAGGGTTCAAATCTCAGGGTCCCACAGTTTCTAGATGTTGGTCCTTGCAAAAGTTATTTCCCGCTTCCAGGTCGACTGTTTCGGGTTCCGAAGTGGTGATTCCTAAATTATATTTAATATAGGTCCTCTTCTAGGGGAATGGGTCTAATTGGAATTTAATTCTCCTATGTCGACCTCTCTAGAAGATTGTGCCCTAGTTTCATATAAAAGGAAGCCTTCTCCTCTCATTTTCTCTAAGTCTTCTAAGTGTAAAAAAGCTCTAACCAAGATTTTGTCAAGAAGAAAAAGGTTCAAGAATCCATTGTTCTACATGTTTCCAAGATTTTAAGGAGTTCAATTCTTCCTCTCAAGAATTCAAGTTCTCCATTGAAGATCAAGTATTCAATCTTTCAAGCCTTTGAAGGGATTAGGTTCAAACATTCAAGATTCATCATTCAAACCCTAGATCTAGCCATCATGGTGCTGTGATCTTCCTTCAAGATCCTTTGTGCATCCTCAAGACTCATTAATTCTCTTCAAGGTGGATTCCAAGCATACAATCATGGAGGTTTATGGTTTCTATTGAGTCCAAGCTTTCATATTCACATACTTGCTTACATTTGAATTACATTGGCATATCTATTCAATATCATAGCTTCATTCTTAGATTCAATTCTACTACTTGATAGCATTCTATAATTTATTGATTTCAAGGTTAATTCCTAAATTGGGGTTTGACTAAGGAAAACCCCTCCCCCCAACCAAAAAATCTCCTTTTTCTTGCAGGTACAGGTTTAGGATTGAAGATTTGAACTCAGATCTGGATACCCTTTTCAGTGAACTATCAAGATCCGCGATTAGATTTTCTGTCGGACCTATGTAGGTTAGGGTTGAGATTATTGGGTCAAGGGTGAAATTTGTGGGTCAAGGTTGACCTTTTTCTCAAGACGGTGTCAGGTTGGAAAAAGATTTCTGGGTTTTGTTCATCTCTGCATTCCAATTCCGAATCATACTTCAGATTTTCCAGAAATAGAGCACAGATCCCAGAAAACAACATTCTCCAAATCTACAATTCTTTAAGGTTGGTACATTCCTCCTATCCATTTCAATTCAAATCCTTAATCATTATAAATCTATCACACATTTACATTCATTTCAAAACACACTTTAAGAGGGAAACCTAGGATCTCCTTCTTTATTATTTATTCTTTATTTCCAATAGATTGATTCATTTATGCATTGATCCTTTTTTTGGGTTGATCAATTTGGATCCTTCCTTTGTGCATTTGAGAATAAAGGGGAATATCTTATTTATCCCTCCACTCTAAACATTAAATTTAAGGTGATAAGTGATTTGAGTATCAAAACACTCTTATTCTATTAACATCATTTTCTACCTTACATTTTGGTGAACCCGCGATAGGCAACTCTTTCTTTTTGGTGTTAGATTTGCATTTCATATTAGATATTGCATGCATATAGAAGTAGGTTTTCTTTTATTCTCTTTCATTTATATTTCAAAATTCATAAAAATACAAAATTTCTTTAAAAATAGAAAAACATTTACATTTTTCATGCTTGTAATATTACTTTGTGTTCAACATGTATGATTTTTGTTTTGAATACTTTGATGAGGCTTTTGTTGCTAAAGAGGATAGATCCCATAATGAGGTACATGGAAGTGAGGATGAAATTTGTTCGAATAAGATCTCCATTGATCTTATTCCTATTTTATCCTCCTCTACAATATCTTCAATTGACCTTTACCATAGAAATGAATTAGGGATAGATGTTAATTCTTCTCCTAATATATGTCTTTTCTATGAACCTAATTTAGAATATAATTCTTTCCCCTATAGGGATCAAGCTTTAGGCACTCCTATAATGTACTTTATTGATAGGGAGGATAATCCTCCTATTTGGGATGAACCTTTGGATTTGGATGTTGATTACTCTCTTTCGCATGAAGCCATTATGAATGATTCTACTTTTTGGGATGACCCCTTGGATAAAGACATTGATTTATCCCCTTATTGTGAAGATTCTTTGATACAAAAGGGTGATTTATTAATGGATGACATATTTATACATGATGATGACTCTTTTTATAAAACACACTCCCCTTATGTGGACATTTTAGAGAAATAAGATAACATTATTAATACAATACCTCTAATTGGGATTCCTTCTAGTGATGAGGCATTAGCGGAAA
>MU225660.1:183799-202579 GCA_018584345.1 Thuja plicata | reverse complement strand
CTTAATTCTCTCCCTCTTAGTGATGATCCTATGGAGAATCAAGCTCCTACCCCATCTTCTCCTAGGATGTATTCCTTTATTTTTCCTTCTTGTGAATCTATCGAACATACTAATGATGACATAGTGAATACTGAAGTTCAATTGACTTATTTTCATATGGCTTCTTGTTATGGTCATGGTTATCATTTAATAGTTAAACAAGGATTCCATAATCAAGGACGTACTCAGCATAAACATGGAATTCAAATGCCCTTACAGAATGAGGGGCATGAGCATTCTTATGGATTGGAATTTAATCCTCAACAACATAGTAATGTTACCAACATCTCAAATAACATTTCAAAACATGATGACCCTATGAAGGATTTTGACCAAGAGGTTGTTCTACCTAAGCTCCTTTGTGTTAAGATGATTACAAGACCTAAACACAAAAAGAAACGTAGTCTATACTTGAAGATTCTTCCTTTTTGTTTCTATTATATATTTCATGATCACTCTAATGAATATCAAGCTTTACACTATAAGATTAGGTAGCTCATTGATAGTAAAATTATTTATATATCATGTGGCAATGAGTTATATTTTAATCCTATTTTTTCTAAATAACATTTATGTTCCTATTATGGAACTCCATATTATGTAAACAATGTTAGCCTAATCTTTGGGGGCTCATTGTCTTTCATAGTATTGCGAGTGATATAATGGCTCCCCTTTCATCCTTGTTCCTACGCTTGGGGGGCAAGGATGCCATCCCCTTCTTTTATGTCTTCCTGGGATCAATTTTTCCCTTGGTTAAGTAGTATCTATCTATTATGTGATATCCAACATACATGAAAATTTTGGTTTGCATTAAGGTTCTATGTCTTTGATTATAACCTATTTTGTTGTTTGACATTGGGTTTCCATGGTTGATAAATCTCTCACCTTGGAAACTGAATAGTGTACTATCCCTCACAAGGGTTACTTTCTCACTTCTTGCATGATATCTCTTTTCTACAACAACATTTCTTGATATAATTTGATATATCCCTTGCTTTCACCCCTGGGGGGCAAGGTATTTTCTTTCTTCCTCTATCTAAGGATCTACTTTCCTTAGCTTAGTGGAATTTGTTTATTATATAACACTATGTCTTTATAAATATTTATGTTTTGACTGTGGATACCCTCTTATGGGAGGTGATTGTCCTAGGTCATCATCTCTCCTTTATATTTCAAACTATGTTTTTAATAAAATCTTGCCTTTGCTTTGGGTTAGAGTTTGACTCCTTCATTCCGAGATTCTTCTTCCTATTCATTGTAGGGGGCTTGATGATTGAATCTTTGGTCCCTCTTGTTTCAAGAAGATGACATTTTATCCTAAGCACTCCTCTACGGTGGGGGTCTTGATGATAAGATCTCTTCCTTTTTGAGGATCCCTTTTCCATAGTGACATATCCATTTCATGATTATCTATGCTCTTAAAGGTAAGGGTCAATACTCTTTGCTAAGGATATAGTGTATATTGTTGTTAAGCTAGATATCTCCTTACCTTGTGAACTAGGTATCCTCTTTTCTCTTCCTTATCCTGCCTAGTGGGTAGTCATGATAAGGAGGGGGGCATATATAGGGTCTCCCTTGTACTATAGTTTACAGTTAATTTACATTTTGCAGTATGCTAAATCATCGGAAGGTAACGCACATAAGTTGCTAAATGCTGAAGGGACACACATTTTTACTTTTATTTCTGCTAAATCCTTTGAAGGTAACACACATAAGTTGCTAAATCCTGAAGAGATACGCATTTTTACTTTTATTTTTGCTAAATCCTCGGAAGGTAACGCACATAAGTTGCTAAATCCTGAAGAGATACACACCCTTTTATTTTACAATATGCTAAATCCTTGAAAGGTAATGCACATAAGTTGCTAAATCCTGAATGGACATGCATTTTATATTCCATAGTGATACAAGAACGTGGATCTATGAATATTTTAAAAGCCGTCAGAAGATGCATTTACAATTACAAGCACAATTTATGGGTGAACATGTTGGGCTCTCCCTCCTTGGTGATTCATAGTAAGCTGGGAATATTACTAGGTGAGGTAATCACTTTCCCTTCTCTCTCTTTCACTTTCATGCTAGTAGGACTAGATCATGAAGCTATGTTATCTATAGTGTTGCTCTTGTCCTGCTTATGTAATCATGTATGTTTTCTATGATTGATTTCTCTTTATCTTCCATATCTTTATTCATGTATGTTGAGTTAGAATCCTTGGTCTAGGGGCTCATGTCCTTGACTTAGTGATATTTTACTTCGTTGCGATCCACTAATGTCTTTCTTCTAACTTTACCGTGAGCATGTTTGATTTACATACTCTCGCTAAAGTGGGGGCTAAATGTATAGTCAGAAAATGGAAGCACTTCCATGGTAGACTGGTTTAGCCTTTCAAGTAAGTGGTTTGGGGTCATATCAAGCACTGTGAATGGGTTCTTGAATTTGACCTAGTTTTCCCCCTATTCTGCCTCTCTTTCCACTTCTTTCCATCCAGTTTTTGGCATCCTGGACTGTAGATCTGTGGTCTTTGACCTCAGGGTCAAGGTCAACCTCGACCCTAAACTAGGTCAAGGTCAACCTTGACCTTGACCCAGGGTTCAAATCTCAGGGTCCCACATTTTTCAGATGTCGGTCCTTGCAAAAGTTATTTCCCGCTTCCGGGTCGGCTGTTTCAGGTTCCGAAGCGGTTATTCCTAAATTATATTTAATATAGGTCCTCTTCTAGGGGAATGGGTCTAATTGGAATTTAATTCTCCTATTTCAGCCTCTCTAGAATATTTTTCCCTAGTTTCATATAAAAGGAAGCCTTCTCCTCTCATTTTCTCTAAGTCTTCTAAGTGCAAAAAAGCTCTAACCAAGATTTTGTCAAGAAGCAAAAGGTTCAAGCATCTATTGTTCTACATGTTTCCAAGATTTAAATGTGTTCAAGTCTTCCTCTCAAGCATTCGAGTTCTCCATTGAAGATCAAGGATTCAATATTTCAAGCCTTTAAAGGGATTAGGTTCAAACATTCAAGATTCATCATTCAAACCCTAGATCTAGCCATCATGGTGGTGTGATCTTCCTTCAAGATCCTTTGTGCATCCTCAAGACTCATTCATTCTCTTCAAGGTGGATTCCAAGCATACAATAATGTAGGTTTGTGGTTTCTATTGATTCCAAGCTTTCATATTCACATACTTGCTTACATTTGAATTACACTGGCATATTTATTCAATATCATAGCTTCATTCTTAGATTCAATTCTACTACTTGCTAGCATTCTATACTTTATCGATTTCAAGGTTAATTCCTAAATTAGGGTTTGACTAAGGCAAACCCCTCCCCCCCAAAAAACAAATCTCCTTTTTCTTGCAGGTACAGGTTTAAGATTGAAGATTTGAACTCAGATCTGGATACCCTTTTCAGTGAACTATCGGGATCCGCGAACAGATTTTCTGTCAAACCTATGTAGGTCAGGGTCGAGATTATTGGGTCAGGGGTGACATTTGTGGGTCAAGGTAGACCTTTTTCTCAAGATGGTGTCAGATTGGAAAAATATTTCTAGGTTTTGTTCGTCTCTGCGTTCCGGTTCAGGATCATACTTCAAATTTTTTGGAAACAGAGCACAAATCCCAGAAAACAACATTCTTCAGATCTGAAATTCTTTAAGGTTGGTACATTCCTCCTATCCATTTTAATTCAAATCCTTAATCATTCTAAATCTATCACACATTTACATTCATTTCAAAATACACTTTAAGAGGGAAACCTAGGATCTCCTTTATTCTTTATTTCCAATAGATTGATTCATTTATGCATTGATCCTTTTTTGGGTTGATCAATTTGGATCCTTCCTTTGTGCATTTGAAAATAAAGGGGAATATATTATTTATCCCTCCACTCTAAACATTAAATATAAGGTGATAAGTGATTTGAGTATCAAAACACACTTATTCTATTAACATCATTTTCTACCTTACACATGATAATTATATTCTGATTAGAGATCCTATTTTGATTAATCTAGATGAAGATACTCTTGATGATGATTTCAATGTTTCAAATGCAAATCGTGTTCCTGCTACTAATTATTATGATATGTATGAGCTTATTGATATTATCATGATTTACCTGCTAGATTTGCAAAACAATTATCTCTTGATCCTAATGACGAACAAAGTGACTCATCCTTAGAGCATGTTCCTTGTTTGGAACTGGCTATTGTTCAACCTATCATGCTCAATTTTTATCCTCTTGTATATTACCCACCTTCCCTAAATCATAAAAATGGAGATGCGGGCAGTTAATATTGTTGATTAGATCCTCATGTATGGCGTATTATCTTGTGTGTTTTCCTGATGTAATGTTCTCCCCCTTTGATGTGTTTCTTATTCTGTATTTTTTTTAGATTTCTGTAGACAACCCTTGTTTCTTTGTTGGTGCAAGGTGATAAAGGAATTGAACTATTATGACATTTTTTTATTTGTATCTTATTTCTTCTCATCTCTTCTCATTTATTCTATATGTCATATACATGTTATGTGATACATGTTCTATTGTTTGTAAATGTGCCTTTATATTGTCTGAATAGGGATGACACAAAGTGGTCTCTAACATTATTTATGGTATCTACAATGTTGGCCCAAAAAGACTCTTTTCTATATCTCTTATGTGACCTTCTCCTATTATGATTGTAGCTCTTCTACCTTTGGGGGATGATAACAATTCATTTTGATATAATTCTAATATACTTGAGTTATCATATGATCATACTGACCCTATATTTAGTAGATCCCTTTTGTGCTCTCTTTTTTCATGTCTTTCATTTCCCTTGGTTTGTCCTTTCTTGGGGGAATCTAACAGTGGAAATATCTCTTGTGGGTGCATATATGGTCCATTAAAATTTATCCCATTAATGCATTGTCAATTTCTTTAATATGGGGGCATACACTCTGCTCCTTGTTTCATATTTTTCACACACACACACAATGATTCAATATGCAGATGGCTAAGTGGACAATGCTTTCCTTGCATTCATATTTTCATTATAATTCCCTATGCATTATTCAGTGGATCCTAAGAGTGATCCTCCATTTTGTTCTTAAACTAATTCTTTTGTGTCCCTTAATGCAGACCAACTTTCCTTAAGGAATGATCATCTTTGCTTCGATGGGTTTACTAGCATCTCATAGCGTGCTAGACTATTAATTCCATCTTTTGTAGTAGTTCTTTCTCTTTGCTTATTCATACTAAATTCCATCTTTTGCAGTAGTTCTTTCTCTTTGCATGATTCATAGTAAGGCAATCTCTCTCTCTCTCTCTCTCTCTCTCTCTCTCTCTCTCTCTCCAAAAAACTTTAAAAGGCACAAAACTTCACCTACAACCAACATACATAATACAACATGATAAGTTGTTGAATTTTATGCCTTGGAAATAATAATGAATCCTCTGTCTATTACTAAACTCACCTCAAATATGCATTGCTCCACTATCTGCCTTATTCTCTCTTCCATCCATTCTTTCAATAAGATATCAAATAGGGAATAAATAATTTAACAAGTGGTAAGGCTAAGGACATAGATGCGCTTTAGGTTAAATTTTTTAAATGGGGAGTTGAGCTCCTTGCCCCTCACAGAAGATAAATCTTCAATGGTGTTGTGTAGGATGGTTTTCCAGCGGAGTGGAAAACTAGTGTGATCATTCCCCTCATTAAAAGTGGGAATATCAATAACCCATATAACTAATGCACTATTATGACAACCCCCTTTTCAAAAAACATTTTGGAAGCATGGTTAAATGTAGAATTAGTAGTTGGACAAAAGGTGAAGGAAAAAGAGAAAAATGACAAGTGAATTTCAATCCTAGACAATCTACCATTGATCATTGCATCACCCTTAGGCATCTAATAGAAAAAAATGTGGGACAATTAGGGGGAAGAAGCTTATTATTGTTTTGTAGGATTTAAGAAAGCCTTCGACATGGTGTATAGAGACAAATTATGAAATAAAATGGAAGAATTGGGTATCCCTAATGTGTTTAGAGTGGAAGTGCACAAAATTTATGTGAGGGTTAGAGCTAAAATCAAAACTAGTCAACGAATGTTTGAATATTTTAGTAGTGACATTAGTGTTAAGAAAGGATGTCCTCTATCCCACTTTTTTTTTGGTTTATACATTGATAATTTTCAAACATAATTAAGAAAAAGAAACAAAGAGGGTCCAACTAGCAGGTTATGTGGTGAAGCTACTTTTATACGCTAATGATTTTATCCTAATATCAAAAATAGCTCATGGATTAAGAGGTCATTTAGGGGTGTTATAAAAGTTTTTTTTGGAGGTAGCCATATAAGTGAACACTACCAAAACCAAAATCATGATTTTCTCTTTAAAGAGGAAAGACAAACAAATTACCTTCCTTTTTTAAGGCAACAAATTGAAATAGTAAAAGAATACAAATATCTTGGTATTGAATTCCACTAAATCTCAATTGGGAGACTTCTAGGGAAAAATGATATAGGGGGGAAGGAAATAATCATAGCTAATATAAAATAGGTGAAAAAAAGTTGAACTTTGAGACTGAAAAACCAAGAAAACTCTTTTCACTTTGTTGGTCACACTAGCTGTTCTTGGTGGTTATGAAGTTTGGGTAGGAAACATGTTAAACTATGGCCAGAGTAAATTAGAAAGAATTCAAAAGTTCCTAATTACAAGCAATCTGAAAGCCAAAACCTCAATCCCATATGAAAGCTTTCTGGTGAAAGAAGGTACTTTTTCATTGGAGGCATCATAAATAACCTGGTCAATAATTTATTTAAAGAAGGTTGAAAACATGGATAACCAATAGTGGTCCAAAATAGAAATGGAGGAGGGTCTTGACTGTAGGAAGAAAACTTGAATGAAGCGCAAAAACTCTAGTTAAGAAAGTGGAACATCAAGATGCATGAATGTCCTAATAACAATGATAAAATAAAAAATTTATAATAGAAAAATTTAGGGCTACCAAGTGGACTAATCACAATGGTGGAAAAATTTATTATTACATGAATGAGTTTAACCCAACATGTGCACATGGTGAAAAATCATATCTAGGATTAGTTTTAAAAGTAAAAATAGATTTTTATTTGTATAATCAAGGATGGGTTCACACCTTCTTAGGTGTGAGACAGGTAGGTGCAAGAGGCCCAAAGAAGTTTGGAAAGAGAGAACTTGCATATTCTATAATATGGGTGTAGTGGAGATTAATGAAATCTTTTCATAGAATGCATAGCCTATGAGGATATATTTTCTCAATATAGAAACATCGTGAAGGATGACAACCTGAATTTTATATTTGATGAAGACAATATCAACCAAATTACTAGTTTTCTAGTCAAAATTCATAGCAAGAGATTAAACATTTAAAGGAATATTAAGTTATTTTAAGGTTTTGATCCATCAGTTGATGAAAGAGTCCCAAGATTGGATTACACTCACTCACCTAAGGTCTTACCTTTCCTTAGTCCACCTAGGATCCTAATTCCCTTCTAGAATCCACCAAATCCTTGAGTCTTCACACCCCAATTCTGTTCTAACTCGACACTATGAGTTAGTTGCTTTGTGCCCAATCTTGAAAGTTTTCCACCATTGAAAGTGCTCTTTATCTCTATGCTTCCTTGGATGATTCCAAGCTCAATTCTTCCCAAAAATCCATAAAAGTGCTACAAAGGACATGTACACCTTCAAGACATCCTTTTGAAATCTTTTGAATCCCATTTGAATGGGTCTTCTACTCCAAAGTGATCGATTTCCACCTTCACAATGCTTTTGAACCTATTAGGCATAGTAGCCCTATTAGCCCTATCCAGAGGGTCTTTTTTGGTTTCTTGTCAAAAAATTCCACACAACCCTAAAAAATAACTTAGGACTTGGATACCCTTTTCCAATACCTTAAATATTTTCAAGGTTTTAGCTCCTCAAACCATCCATACACTACTATCTTGAAATGTAGGTCTTTAGGCCTATTTTCAAGCATTGACAGTGACTGACTGATTTCTTGCTAAAAATGTATCAAGATGGATTGGATAGGATCTAGGATTGTAGGAAGGGATCAATTAGACATTAAGGCTCCTATAACCACACTATGTTTCTTTCCCTCACACACTCCTTTGCAATGGCACTTGATTCTTACTCTGTTACACCCCTAACCGGACATACATTGTTCGCCTAGGGCATAAATCTAAAAATAGTAGCTCGACTCTTTAGGACCTCTCCTTGCATATATACATTGTACATAGGCTCCCCTAAAACATTAATCTACCCTTAGGAGATTCCCACGGTTAGATTTCATGGGGGAGCCATGGAAACAAAAACTACTCTAAACTGAACCAACAAACTCCCTAAATCCTAATCAATTTATTAATGCTACTAAACTAAATCTACAGTACTTGCACAATGAATGAAAAAGTATTGTATCTACCTACTCAACACAAATATAACATTACATCGATCAGTTCAATCCATCTAAATTATTTGTAACTCAAAATGCTTGAATATTGCTAACAAGACAGAATTGCAGAGCTTCTTACTATTCAAAAACTTGCTTACAATATCCTTCTTCTTGGGAAATGAGCCACATAAATCCTTAATATTATTCTTACATGTTTCTAGTCATTATCCATTAATTTACCACTCCTACAATGAGGGGAATCCAATATTGTCGAGTTGCATGCAACATTTGCAAAAAGTTGCAAATGTTGTCATGACAACTTTTGAGCATCTTTGCATTTATGCATCAATCCTATCTTTTTAGGGCCTCTAACCCATATGGTTTGATGAACCAACATCATAAAATTCTAGAAAAGCATCTTTCTTTCTATGCTAAGGTCTAGGACACATTTAGACCATATTTCCCATTTAGACCAAAACTAAGCATTAAAGTAACCTAACTATACTAGGTTGGATTAGACACTAACTATCCATCCACCTAGTAACACACCTTACAAGACATACTAAGGTCCAAATTAAACACACAAACTAACTTGGCCAAGGTCAGTTACAATCCAAAACATCTAGGGTTTAGTAGGTAGCCTAGGTGCTCCTACACCATCCTCCCTAAGTGAAATATTTCAATCCATCCTTGGATTGAGTAAGTCAGGATCAATGCCCAAATTTTTGAACTCTAAATCCTTTATCCATGTTGCATCTACATCCATTTGTCCTTGAACACTTCACTAAGTGCTCTTTATAATCCTTCTTCCTAGTTTTCTTGTAAATTCTAGATTCCAGTATGTAGTCTGCCTTCTTGACTAGTGTAGATGGAAAATGGAGTTCTTCTACCTCTTGAATGAGTTCAGTCAAGCTTTGATCTAGATAAAGGTTTTTTCCCTTATATAAAACCAAGTCTGCAATGTTAAAGACATGTGACAAGCCACTGTTCTCTGGTAACTCCACTTTGTAAGAATTTTCTCCATACTTGGCCAGTATAGTGCAGGGGCCAATTCTTCTCATCTATAAATTATGTGGGATTCCTTTATGTAGTCTATCCTTGTTGAGATGTACCATCACTAGATCCCAAACCCTAAATTGAACATCCCTTTTTACTTCATCAACCTTACTCTTGATCTTCTCATTGTTGTCAATCAGTGTCTTCCTGACTGTGTCATGAAATTCTTGCATAGCATAGGCAAATTCCTTAGTATATCCACTCCATTTAACTCCATCCTTTAGTTCTTTGAGTTCATAAATTCCTCTAGGGTGTAGACCATAGACAATTTCAAAAGGACTCTTACCAGTAGTCTTTTTCATAGTGTCATTGTAAGCATATACAACTTGACCTATGAGTTGGTGCCATGTTTGACCATACTCCTTTGTTAAGAATCTTAGGAGATTTCCAAGACTCCTATTAACTACCTCCGTTTGACCATCAGTTTGAGGATGGTATGTAGATCCAAAGGATAAGTTGGTGCCCAACTTTTGCCACAGAGTCTTCAAAAAGTGACTCATAAACTTGGTGTCTTTGTCTGACACAATGCTCAAGGGTAATCCATGTATTCTGACTACCTCTTTAAAGAAAAGAGAAGCTACTTGACTGACATCATTAGTTGTCTTGCAGGGCACAAAGTGATCCATTTTACTAAATTTGTCCACTATTACATAGACACTATCCATTCCCTGTCTTGACTTAGGCATTCGAACCACAAAGTCCATGCTCAAGCATTCCCATGGTCTAGTTGGGATAGGAAGTGGTTGATATAGGCCAGCATTAGTAGATGTTCCCTTGGCCTTCTAACACATGATACAAATCTCAACATATTTCCTAATATTAACATTCATCTTTGGCCAAAAGTAAAATCTCTAAACAAGATCTTGTGTCTTACTGACCCCAAAATGACCACTCAATGCACCATTGTGTTTCTCTTGAATCCAATTCTCCCTTATAGACCCTCTAGGGACACATAGTTGACTACCTTTAAATAGGAGATTACTTTGCAAAGTATATTCAAAATATTTACTTTGAAAGTGGTTCTTATATTGTTGACATACCTTATAGATGTCTGGAAAGTTTTCATCATCACCATATAGATCTTTGAAGTTGTCTATTCCCATGCTCTGTAGTTGGATCTCCTGGATAGTTAGGGATATTCTACTCAAGGCATCTGCAACCTTGTTCTGCAATCCCTTCTTGTGCTTGATATTGAATGTGTATGCTTGCTGGTATTCAACCCACTTCATATACTTATGACTCAATTTATCTTGTGAGTTCAAGAAGCTCAAGGCTTGATTGTCTGAATAGACTATGAACTCCTTTGGAAGCAAGTAATGCCTCCATTTTCTCAATGACTGGACCAGAGCATACATCTCTAGGTCATAAGAGGAATATTTCTTCTTAGCTTCACTTAGTTTCTCAGAGTGGAAGGCCACTGGTCTTCCCTCTTCGCTCAAGACTGCTCCAATTTCCACATTGTTGGCGTCACACTCCACTGTAAATAACTTTTCAAAACTTGGAAAAACCAAGATTGGTTGGCTTGCAATCTTCTTTTTCTGTAGCTCAAAACCATGGTTAGCTTTTTCATTCCAAATAAACTTAGTCTTCATGCCTCCTTTAATAGTGTCCAACATAGGAGCATAAATTACACTAAATTGCTTAATTAAATTTCTATAGTACTGTGCTAGGCCATGAAAAATTCTTACCTCAGTACTTGTTCTTGGAGTAGGCTAGTTGATGATGGCCTCCACTTTTCTAGGATCCATCTTTAAGTTACCCCGAGATAGCACAAAACCAAGGTACACTAACTCTGTCTTGATAAACTCACACTTTTATAAGTTGATCATCAACTTCTCCTCCTGCAGCTTCTTAAAAACTAGTTCAAGGTGTTTGAGGCACTCTTCCCTTGTCTTACTATAGATGAGTATATCATCTAAGTAGACCACTACAAACTTTCTTTTGTAATCTTTAAGTACCTCATTCATCAACCTCATGAATTTTGATGGGGAATTTGACAACCCAAATGGCATGACAAGCCACTCATATAGTCCTTTTGTAGTCTTGAAGTATTTTTTCCAATCATCCCCTTCATTTACCCTTATTTGGTGATAGCCACTCTTTAGGTCTATCTTTGTAAAGTACCTTGCCCCTCCTTGACAGTCCATTAGGTCTTCTATCCTAGGGATAGGGAACCTATACCTAATGGTGATCCTATTGATTGCTTTGGAGTCTTTACATAACCTCCAAGTTCCTCCCTTTTTAGGTGCTAGGACAATGGGTACGACACAAGGGCTAATGCTCTTTCTTATAAGGCCTTGTTCTAGGAGCTCTTGGATTTGTCTAGCAATTTCCTCATTCTGTCGAGGATTCATTTTATAGGCTGCCTTGTTGGGTAGGGTAGCTCCTGGTATTAGGTCTATTTGATGGTTTATATACCTCTTAGGGGGCAGGGTTGATGGTTTTCCATCACTCACTATTCCTTCATACTTCTCTAACATCTCTTGGACTTCCTTTGGTAGTTCTGTCCTCTTCTCTGTTTTGTCTACAAGTTCCTTTGGCTTTAACACCAGTGCAAATCCAACTCCTTCTCCTTCATCTAAAGTCTCTAAGAACTCTTTTTCAATCACCATGAGAACATTGGGACCAGTTGTCTTCAATTCTGCATCCTCCAACAATGACTGGATTTTATATGTCACATTGTCCTTCTCGAATGAATATGAAATTTTCACTCCATCATGCATGGCCTTTCTATAAAATTTCCATGGTCTGCCTAGGAGCAAGTGGCATGCTTCCATAGGTAAGAAATCACATAAAAATTTATCCTTGTATCTCCCAATTGAGAATTTTACCCAAGCTTGCTCATTAACTAGGACATGTTGTCCTTTGTTTAGCCATGTGACCTTGTAGGGACTGGTGTGGGGTATCCTTGTCATTTTCAACTTGCTGACTGCCTCCTCTGACACCATGTTGTTAGTAGACCTTGATTCTATGATGACTCTACACACTTTGCCCATCATCTTACACTTTACTCTAAACAGTGATCTCCTTTGACTGAGTTCTTCCTTCACTGGCTCTTTGATCAGAGTTCTTCTCATCATGAGATTCTCTCCCTCCTCTGATTCTAATGGTCCTTTATGGTTCTTGTTTCCACCACTTGTCTCCTCATGAACATAGTTCACTCTTTTGTCACCTCCTTGAGAGGTACTTCCCCTCTCTGGACACCTATATAACAGATGTCGTAACTGATTACAGTGATAGCACTTCATATTGGAAAAATAGTTTCCTCTTCCTTGGCTACTGCCTCTTCCTCTATTGTTAGAGTTATTTCCTCTACTTGAACTCTCTCTATTGAAGTTTCCTTCATGTTTTTCAATGAGCTTAGTCTCTACTTGACCTTTAGATTCATAGTTTCTTCCACCATAACCACCTCTTTGTCCTCTAGTGTCTCTTCCTCTACCCCTTCCTCTTGAAGTGCTTGAATCTTGTTTCTTCTTTAAATTGTCTTCCACCTTGATAGCAATTTGGTGGAATTTCTGAACTGTGTTTGGAGTCAAAAGACTCATCTCATCTTGAATGGTCCATTTAAGTCCATTAAGGTACCTTTCAACCTTCATTCTCATCCTCTTCTACTCTTGACCTCATACAAAGTCTCTAAAATTCTTCAGTGTATGAGTTGACATCTAGGTCCTTTTCTCTTAGACCTTGTCTTCTCTTGTGCAACTGGATTTCGTAATCCTCAGGGATATAATCATCTCTGACTCTTGCTACCATGGCCTTCCATGAAGCAATGAGCATTTTCCCTCCCTTCTATCTCTCTCTCATCTTGGATGAATTTCTACCAATTGAGTGAAGACCCTCTTAGTCTTTCTTTTTCAACCTTCACCTTTTGAGCCTTAGTGATACCATCACACTCAAAATGGTTTTCTAGTCCCTTTATCCAATCAAGGACTACCTCTAGTTCCATTTTTCCACTGAAAATGGGAACTCCTTCCAATGCTTTGCCACTCATAGCCTTAATGGCTTTCAGGAATGGTTCTTGGTCAAGGACAGGGTCAACTTTAAGGACTTTATCTTCAATGGCAATCTCTTTGCCTTTCCCTTCCATTATGTCCTTCACTTCATCTGCTTTTACATCAACTTCATCCACTTTTTTCTCCAATTGAGCCAACCTATCTCAAAGTAGTCTATTCTCCTCTTCTTGTTCATATAACTTCTTTTCTAATTCATCATTAGTCACCATTGTTGACTCTCCAATGGATTCCTCTGGTTGTAACATTAACCACAAGCTTGATCAAAACAAGCTCTGATACCAATCTGATGGAAGAGTCCCAAGATTGGATTGCACTCACTCACCTAAGGTCTTAACTTGCCTTAGTCCACCTAGGATCCTGATTCCCTTCTAGAATCCACCAAATCCTTGAGTCTTCACACCCCAATTCTATTCTAACTCCACACTATGAGTTATTTTCTTTGTGCCCAATCTTAAAATTTTTCCACCATTGAAAGTGCTCTTTACCTCTATGCTTCCTTGGATGATTCCAAGCTCAATTCTTTCCAAAAATCCATACAAGTGCTACAAAGGAAATTTCCACCTTCAAGACATCCTTTTGACATCTTTTGAATTCCATTTGAATGGGTCTTCTACTCCATAGTGATCGAGTTCCACCTTCACAATGCTTTTGAACTTATTAGGCCTAGCAGCCCTATTAGCCCTATCCAGAGGGTTTTTTTGATTTCTTGTCAAAAAATTCCACACAACCCTAAAAAATAAATTATGAATCAGATACCCTTTTCCAATACCTTAAATATTTTCAAGGTTTTAGCTCCTCAAACCATCCGTACACTATTGTCCTGAAATGTAGGTCTTTTAGGCCTATTTTCAAGCATTGACAGTGACTCACTGATTTCTTGCTAAAAATTTATCAAGATGGATTGGATAGGATCTAGGCTCATAGTCAGGGATAAATTAGACCCTAAGGCTCCTGGAACCATACTTGGTATCTTTCCCTCACACACTCCTTTTCAATGGCACTTGATTCTTACTATGTTACACCCCTAACCGAACATACATTGTTTGTCTAGGGCATACCTCTAAAAATAGTAGTTCGACTCTTCAGGACCTCTCCTTGCATATATACACTATAAATAGGCTCCCCTAAAACATTCATCTACCCTTAGGGGATTCCCATGGTTAGATTTCATGGGGGAGCCATGGAAACACAAACTACTCTAAACTGAACCAACAGACTCCCTAAATCCTAATCAATTTATTAATGCTACTAAACTAACTCTACAGTACTTTAACAATGAATAAAAAAGTCTTGTATCTACCTACTCAACACAAATATAACATTACATTGATCAGTTCAATCCATCTAAATTCTCTGTGACTCAAAATGTTTGAATATTGCTAACAAGACAGAATTGTAGAGCTTCTTACTTTTCAAAAAATTGCTTATAGTCTCCTTCTTCTTGGGAAATGAGCCACATACATCCTTAAGATGATTATTCCATGTTTATATGAATTATCCATTAATACTCCTACAATGAGGGGAATCCATTGTTGTCGAGTTGCATGCAACATTTACAAAAAGTTGCAAATGTTGTCATGACAACTCTTGAGCATATTTGCATTTATGCCTCAATCCTATCTTTTAGGGCCTCTAACCCATATGGTTCGATGAACCAACATCATAAAATCCTAGAAAATAATCTTTCTTGCTATGCTAAGGTCTAGGACACATTTAGACCACATTTACCATTTAGACCAAAACTAAGCATTAAAGTAACCTAACTATACTAGGTTGGATTAGACACTAACTATCCATCCACCTAGTAACACACCTTACAAGAACTACTAAGGTCCAAATTAAACACACACACTGACTTGGCCAAGGTCAGTTACAAGCCAAAACATCTAGGGTTTAGTAGGTAGCCTAGGTGCTCCTGCACCATTAGTCCCTTAGAATGATCGGTCTTGCAGATGTTATTAAAAAAATTCACTCATTGAAGTATAAATTCCCTTTAAAAATTTGTCGGATACCCAGTACCATGTCATATGGTTTTTAAATTGTTATCTTTTACATCTCCTAAATGATTTTGAAGCTATTGTTTGTTTCTAAGAATTCTATAGAGCTGACATGGAGGATTCTGATTTCTTAATAAGACCACATGTGCTTTAGGGTACCTTCTCAAGAAGGATTGTTTAGATAGGGGAACATTTTTTTAAGCTTCCATGTGGTCCTTAAATTAATGATCTAATCAATTTTTTAATATTTCCTCACTTGGAGCTTCTAATGGGGCCAAAATACTAAAGTTTTTGTATGAATTGATTTTCACAATCGGCTAAGCTGGGAGACATGTAGATAAAAAATGATCCATGGTGGATGGAGATCTTTAGACTTCTTCAGAACATGTGTAGGGAAGCATAGTTGTGGGATGAAAGAATAAGAAAACTCTTTTCAGTTTGTTTGTAGTGTTAGTTATCCTCTACGAGTGCAAGGTTTGTGTCAATAGTATGTCAAATTACAAATAGAAACAAATTTAAAGAATCCAAAAATATCTAATCACTAGGTGTCTTAAATTCAAATCAACAATACCATATGATATTATTTAATATGAGGTGGGTGTGTTCCCAACTGAGGCTTTAGAAATCACTTGAATACTCTTAATTGAGACTTTAAAGATCACTTGGTTGTTATGCTACTTAATAAAGGTTGAAAATATGGATGAGTGTCGCTAACCCAAAATGGTTGTCAAAGAGGCACTAAGTCATAAGAAAAAGACTTGGAAGAAAAAAATAAGTGGATGAACAAGTGTGAAATAAATTTGCACAAATTTTCCAACACCAATGAGGAGATAAAAAAGTAGGTGATATAATGATTCAATAACATCATGTGGAAAAAATAGTTGGGTAGGCATACCATCCTAAAAATGTAGTACCTATAATTAAATGTTTTATTAGGTCCTATTTTGGTGATTTCAAGATTTCATATCTATTATGCTTGATTTATCAACCTATCTTCGCTTATTCCTGCATCTTCCCATAATTCCCAACTCCCCATTTAAATTTGAGCTCATTTTCCAAGGTATAAAATGCCCAGGGTTGATGAACTATAACTGATTGAATGTTTGAAGATGTTAAGTTGATGATCACCGAGCTGCAAAAAGTTAATGCAATACATTAAATCAGTTAATGTATTGTATTGTCATTGATGTCAACTTGATATAATCTGATTGGTCATATAGATATTTTCAAAGGCTTCAAAGAGCCACAGAGATAAAGGTTATGTTATCTGTAATGCATAAAAGTTCAATATGCACCAAGTGAAAACAAACATCGATGGACAGTGCACACCGATGGATAGAGAACTCCAAGAAGAGTCACAGTGATACCCGAGCAAGATACCTAAGCAAGCATTACTGAGAAGAACCTAAGTGATACCCAAAATGGTTGTCAAACATACACTAAGTTGTAAGAAAAATAAAAAAAGTAGGTGATATAAAAATTCAATAACATCATGTGGAAAAAATAGTTGGGTAGGTGTGCCGTCCTAAAAATGTAGCACCTATAATTAAATGTTCTATTAGGTCCTATTTTGGTGATTTCAAGATTTCATATCTATTATGCTTGATTTATCAACCTATCTCCGCTTATTCCTGCATCTTCCCATAATTCCCAACTCAACATTTAAATTTGAGCTCATTTTCCTAGGTATAAAATGCCTATGGATGATGAACTATAACTAATTGAATGTTTGAAGATGTTAAGTTGATGATCACCGAGTTGCAGAAAGTTAATGCAAGACATTAAATCAATTAATATATTGTATTGTCATTGATGTCAACTTGATATAATCTGATTGGTCATATAGATATTGTCAAAGACTTCAAAGAACCATAGAGATAAAGGTTATGTTATCTGTAATGCATAAAAGTTAAGTATACACCAAGTGACAACAAACACCGATGGAAAGTGCACACCAACAGATAGAGAACCCTGAGAAGAGTCACAGTGATACTCGAGCAAGATACCTAAGCAAGCACTACCGAGTAGAACCTAAGTGATACCCTAGAAGAACTAAAAGTCACAGTGTTTCCCGACGGACAGACAACCCCAATGGACAGAGATGCCCGAGGACAACTAAAGTCAATACCAAGAAAAAAAGGAGTTTAACACCGATCAGAACTGAAGTTCAGAAATGACAAAAGACTTAGCTGGCAGGAGCTAAATATAGAGTTAACTGTTTGATTATATTGTTTTCATTGATCAGTTAAAAGATAGAGATAATCTAGAGACTTAAAGCTAGTTTTATTCTAGTTGTCAAGAAGAAATCTATGGGATAAAACTAAAGTATGCTTTAAAGAAAAAATGACAAGATTTGTAGATCACGTCAAGAATAAGAATGACATGGACTTAGAAAATGGTGAAATCATGTCTATAAGAGAGACAAGTTAATTCATTATGAACAGAGGATGCTGAAGAGAATACTAGTGAAGATAAGAAGTCTTCATACAGACTTGATCATACAAGTTGAAGAACGGAGGTAATTATTTTTTTAGACATCGATCAATAGAGAGCAAACAAAATTCACCAAGAAGAAAGAAGTGGAGCAAAGGAATAGAAAAGAAACATTGATCAAAAGGGTATTATGAGCTTACAATAGATCTAAAAATATGCAAGATTAAGTTGTATTTATGAATAGATCATATACTGTTTCAGTTTAACCATTGATTCAGAAAATCTCTTACCAGAGTGGGATTTAACTATCCTTTATATATTGAGATACATCCCAAGGAGTATGAAAATGTTTCTCATGAAGATAGCATAGTAAAATGCCAGATATCAAGTGAAAAACAATTAAATTTAAATCCTCTAACAAGGTCTCACTTAACAGTGTGTTTGTAACCTTTAACAGGGTTGGCTCTTCACTAAGCTCACTTCAGAAGATTAAAAATTTTGGGTTACCGGTCCCAAGTGGTTTTTCCCCTAACATGGTTTCCACATTAAAAATACATGTGTCAAATGTGTATATGGTTCATTGCTTTAATGTTTTTCTTTACACATTACTAAAATAGGATTGATCAGTAAACACTAAGTTATTTACTGTATTTCTGTAAAGGCTAGGACTGTTATTCGGTAAAGCTTAAGGAAAAGGATAAATAGTGTACTCTGAGCAGTAGTTATTTAATAAGATTATTTAAAGGCATACATCTTGTAGGACTGAAGATAACTAGAGGTTTATATTTGTGGTATAAATTTTTGGGTTGATTTATTAGATTAATTTTTGAGGCCACTGATT
>MU225660.1:64968-80513 GCA_018584345.1 Thuja plicata | reverse complement strand
TATTCTTGTGAGAGATGATAGAGTTGAATCTACGTAAGAATCTCTTCAATGGTTGCCTTTAAAGGATCAAAGTTGGGAGTCCAATCTTTCATTAAAAAAAAAACTCATGCCCTCCTTTAAGAATGATCCATTATTCAAAGTTCACAGATTTTCTCTAGCATTTTCACAGATGGCCATATAAAAACCATTTGGCAATGTTTTTAAAACAAAGTTCTTATCCCATTGTTCATCACACCATTTATGACTCTTGAATAAGTTGGCCATTCTCTAGCCCAGCTCATGAAAAAATATTTCTCCTTGAACATCTTAACGACATCTCTTCATTATGTATTCTCTATTTGAAGGGAAATAGTGCAAATTTGAGTAGTTTCAATAGTTACTCGTGTATCCTTATTGAGTTGTCTTGCCCCTTTGGTTTCCACACTTTTCCCTTGAAGCTCTTGAAACCTTCACCCAAACCAGTGAAGATCTTGACGTAACCGCAGTAAATTTTTGGTTTTCGATTTCAAACAAAAAGGTCTTGCCACTTCGCCGAAAAAAAAGATTTTTCCACTTGTCTGATCCTCCCAAGCCTAGCCTAGTGGACATTAGACAAGAAATTTGTTTGTTTGGTTTGAAAAACTACTTTGGATCTAGATTGAGTGGCTATCTTTGGAGCCCTGAAACCCTACTTACCTCTCTCTCACAATTTCATTATTTAAACTTAAATTACTTTATTCTTGTTAATATTTAATAATTATAAAATAAATTTAAAAGAACAATTTAATTATAATAAAGCAATGTGTTTTTATTTAATTTTTTATGATTAATTATAAAGAAAATTAAACTCAATTACTAATATCATCATTATGGAATTCTATGTAAAAAGGGTGTCTTTTCAAACTACTTCAAAAGCACATGTGAGATGTGCAATTTTAAGCTTGACTTCTTAATTATATACTTTTCTTTTAAGTGATTCTATCTATTTTTTAATATCACTTTCAAAATTTAAGAACATGATCACTTTTATACTTATATCTAAGTAAATAGCGCTATCTTAAATAAGCGTATAGATAATTATTGAATTCATTAACAACATTTATTTTTTATGGTCAATGTGGTCAATATAAAAAGATTAAGAGAAAATCAAATTTAAAAATGTTGATGTAATTAAAATTAACTAAGATGAATGTTTAGCTATGATCTAATGTAAATATGTATGTATGCTATGATTAGTGATTTATGTTGATGTTCTTAAAGATACATACAACACACATAACACAAGATCTTTGACACACAATCCAACAAGTAATGATCATATTGCTAAAAAGTCATCTAAATAAATTTGACAATTTTAAAATTTTAACTAGAAAACTAGATCATCTGCACAATTATTTTTTGGGTGAGGTGTAAGAACAATTATGTATACCACTTTTCAATAATATTAGGTATTAAAATCAAACCTCAAAACACATTTTTTTCAATTATATCATATAAAATATCAAAAAATAAATATGATATTAATTAAAACATCTATAGTATTTTTAATGCCCTAGATTCAATTTATTACATTTAAACAAGTTTAAAACATATTGTGCATATTATATTTGTTTAGATTTCAATTTTGTGTGTGTGTGTGTGTGTGTGTGTGTGTGTGTGTGTGTGTGTGTGTGTGTGTTCAGAAAGGTGAAGAAAGCTTGCAATATTAACTTTCTTATGTGATTATAAATATAAAAAGATTACCAATTCTGAAAATAAATTTAAAACAAACACGTGATTACACAATTTAACATAAATATAAAATCAACATACCAAAAGAGACACCAAATTTATGTGGAAAAACCCTTTTTGAGAAAAATTCCTTTTCTAAAATGAAGCAAGTATATTATTATTCTTCAAAAGAGAGAATGCCACAACAATACACCTCTCACTTGGAAATTTCAAAGAGACTTGTGAAGAAACAACTATGCCTTTGCTTCAACTTATAGCCAAATGGGAGAGGAAAAATCACCACTATTCTCCCAAACAAAGGGGTACAAACCAATTCCAAAAAACCCACACCTTGGAGAATGAATAGCCAATATAAATAATAAAATAATTAAAAATTATAAGTGGATCCTCCTCGGATGCCAAACCCGAAGCCACTTAGACTTTCGACATTCAGAGTGCTTCATAACTCATGGTGACTGTTTAGATCCCCAAATAGACACTCTTCCCAAACTTGAGCGCCTAATGCATGACCATTCATGTTCTAAAGTTGATGTGGGAAGGAGTGTATTTTGTCCATTATAATTTATATTGATCGCCTCTTCATGTTTGCCTCTTGAAAATGTGAAGACAATTAGTTGTAAAGTAAATTTAATAAAAAAAAATGTCACATGCTCTAGGGAACACTTTCCAAGGAACATGGAGACATGTGAATGGCTTAGGGTTGAAAAGTTAATGCCACCTTATCCAAATGATTCTCCCACTTGAAATTATATAGTGTAATTACATACAAGAGATACATAAAATAAAATAAAGTACAATGATTAAAGCACATGGCCTTCTTGCACAAAGAGAACTTTTTATGGGCATTGGCTTCGTAAGAGAATCTACAACAGTATCCAAAGTGTTAAAATTCTCTATCAATACCTTACCATTATCAACCATTTGTTGCACAAATTAATATTATAAATAATTATTCTTAATAAGAGCATAATGCATAGAATTCTTGGCCAAATATATAGCACTCTAACAGTCACATTCAATTATCATAGTCCTGCAATCAAAACCAATGTTGATACCAATATTTGTAACCATATGAATTCCTTAGAGGCATCTGTAGAAACTATATACATTCTACTTTAATGATGGACAAAATGACTATGGGTTGCCTCTCATTCATCCAACTCAAAATAAATTTAAGGTAGAAAAACAACTTCCTACACTAACCTTGAGAGGAGGGTTATATAAAATTTTAGAGATCTTTACAACAAGTTTATAAACTTATCAAAAATAAATAGAAATAACATGCATACCACAACAAAGTGATTTAGCGGTGAATACCCTTTTTGGAGGAAGACCCCACCCCAAAAAGACACCCAATATAGTATTCAAAAATCAACAATAAATTATAATATACTTGTAAATGAAGCTTCACACATGAGTATCACCAATGGAGATCCAGAGGCAACTCATCAACTATCAGACTCTTAGAATACATAACAATACACAGTCATAATGCAATGCCCACATAAAATAAGGTTGCTTTCTTGGGAAAATAAAGCACACAAAATATTCATTTTGATAAATGATCAATACTTACAATGACAAATTATACATAAAATGTGGTTTTGGGGACGTTACCCTCAAAACTTCCAGACCAAGGTGTGCAACCTTCAAACCTCACACCGAGAGCATCTCCATGGACCCCGCAAGGAGATATGACTCCCTTACATTCTCCCCAATCTTATTTATCAATAATAACCTTTTAATATTGCAAGGTTCGACACCATTTTTGTAACAAAACTCTTGACTTTTCAAAAACCTTGCAAGAGCAGTTCAAGAGGGGTACCAACATCATGTATTAATTTCTAGGGACCAAGAGGCCCATAGACTCTCAACACCATCTAAAATGATTTGTACTCAAAATACTAGCTAAAGAATTTTCAACATTCATCAAAGTCTCTATCTTAATCAACTTCACCCTACTATCCTCAACTATATCTCTAGAAAAATGATATTGAACATGAATGTGCTTAGTCCTGACAAAAAAATTAAATTATTTGCTAGGTAGGTTGTACTTTAACTGTCACAATAAATTATCAATGTGTCTTATTTTATTCTATTTTTTTTTAACATAGTTTATTAATCCAAATGGCTTCTTTACAAGCATTATTAATTTCTATATGCTCTACTTCTTCAGTAGTAGATGAAACAACCACAACCTATCAGTTACTCATCCAACTGATTGTACCACCAAATAAAGTAAACACACAAACACTTATGGATCTCCTGTTATCAATGTCACTTATCCAGTTTAAATCCACGTAACTATGATTGTCAAGGGAAATCATATCTCCCATCAAATTACCTTGATAACACAAAGAATAATTTTAGGTAAATCAATTGCTTGACATCTCAAGGAGTATGAAAATGTTTCTCATGAAGATAGCATAGTGAAATGCCAGATATCAAGTGAAAAACAATTAAATTTAAATCCTCTAACAAGGTCTCACTTAACAGTGTGTTTGTAACCTTTAACAGTGTTGGCTCTTCACTAAGCTCACTTCAGAAGATTGAAAATTTTGGGTTACCGGTCCCAAGTGGTGTTTCTTCTAACATGGTTTCCACGTTAAAAATACATGTGTCAAATGTGTATGTGGTTCATTGCTTTAATGTTTTTCTTTACACATTACTAAAATAGGATTGATCAGTAAACACTAAGTTATTTACTGTATTTTTGTAAAGGCTAGGACTATTATTCGGTAAAGCTTAAGGAAAAGGATAAATAGTGTACTTTAGCAGTAGTTATTTAATAAGATTATTTAAAGGCATACATCTTGTAGGACTGAAGATAACTAGAGGTTTATATTTGTGGTATAAATTTTTGGGTTGATTTATTAGATTAATTTTTGAGGCCACTGATTCACCCCCCCCTTCTCAGTTATACTAACAATTGGTATCAGAGATTTGTGTGCTTAGAAGGAAGGTTTCAAGACCTAAGTTAAAGATCACAAGATGAGCAAAAAGGATGTGCCTAAGTTGAACAAAGACAACTTTGCATCATGACAAATCAGGATAAGACTCCACCTATCAGGTATTGGAAATGATGTTACTCAATACTTGGATACTAAATGTGTTTCCTACTAGACCTCACACACTTGATCAATTGAGAGAAAAGAATGAACACAATTCTATGATGATATAACTTGCTTCCTCACTCTCTGATGCTGAATTTGAATATGTCAAAACATGCACCACTGCAAAGAAAATGTGGGACAAATTGAAGCTAGTACATGGAGGAGATGCAAATGTGCTAAGAGCTAAGGCAGAAAGCCTAAGAGGAAGGTTTGATCACCTAAGAATGAAAGAAGGAGAAAAAATACTCCGTATAGCTGCATAATCAAAGATGTAGTTAATGTTATCCGAGGAGTAGGAGGTGTACTTGAAGAAGAAACAATGGTAAGTAAAATCCTAAGAAGCTTACTACATGTTTATGATATTAGAGTATCTGCTATACAAGAAATGAGAGCAGTAGCAAATAAAAATGTCACTCTAGATAGTTTGGTTGCTAGAATTATTTCATTTGAGATGAACAACTTTGACAACAATGTCTTGTCATCTATTGAGTCTATATTCAAATCTTATTTAACAATAAGTAAATCAAGTCATAAACACACTATGAGAAAGGATAGCGAAAGTGATAGTGATGACCAAGAACTTGATGAGATTGAAGTACTAATGGATATAATATTACAGAGAGGAAAAGGTAGATACAAAGGTAAATTACCATTGGTATGTTTTAATTGTAAAGAGATTGGACACGTTGCTGCTAGATGTCCTAACAAAAGAAAAGAGGACAGAAACATTGATAGATCATATGAAAAGAAGTTTGACAGAGGTGATGACAGAGATTACTGAAGCAACCGATAATCTAACAGAAGAGACAACCGAGACTACAAGGACAAAAGGAAGAAAGCTTGTTACCTGGATGAGAACAAAGTTCAGAATACTGACGCTGAATCTGATGAGGATATTGAGGTGGTATTTGTTGCTATGAAGGATGATTCAGACGAAGAGGAAAGGTATTTTGAGACTGCACTCATATCTAAGGTTAGTAAAAATGATGTATGGATTATTAATAGTTTCTGGACTCACATCATGCCTAGAGATAAAGAAAATTTTGAAAATTTTGAATATTATAATGGTGGATCAGTAAGAATGGGTAATGAGTCACCTTGTCTAGTTGAAGGTAAATGAACCATAATGTTGAATAATTTTATTAGATGTGAAAATGCATACTGGGTAAAAGGACTTAACTATAATCTATTGAGTATTTCACAGCTGAATAACACAGGTCACTGAGTTTCATTTGAGAACAAAAAGGCAAAGATCTTTACTGAATCAGGAAGGTTGATCAGAATTGGTGAACAAACAAAAGATAACCTATTCTATCTTGATGATATAAACACCACCTGTTTAATGACTAGAAACGAAGAGATATGGTTGTGGCATAAAAGGTTATGTCATGTGAATTTTGATAACATGATTAGGATAAGAAATAAAAGGAAAGTAAGAGGCTTACCGAGGATGTCAAAGCTCGACCATGTCATGTGTAAGAATTGTCAAAAAGGTAAAATGAAAAAGTCTAGTTTCAAGAGAAAAACCTACACATCTAATGTCATTCTAGAATTAGTCCACACTGACCTATGTGGACGCATGAGAACTAAGAGCTATTATGGTGATAGATACTTCATTCTATTTGTAGATGATTATTCTAGAATGACGGCAATTATGTTCTTAAAAGAGAAATCATAAGCATTTAAGATGTTTAAATGGTACAAGGCTATAGTGGAACAACAAAGTGGAAAGGAACTAAAATTTCTAATATCAGATAGAGGAGGAGAATTTATTTCTAATGAATTCACTAACTTTTGTAATGAGCATGGAATTAAAAGATAGATTTCTGCACCAAGAACACCACGACAAAATGGGATTGCTGAAAGAAGGAACATATCCATTGTTGATTGTGTTAGAACATTGATGATTGAGAAAGGAATCACTCAAAAATTCTGGAGAGAAGATGTTAGTACTGCTGTCTACACATTGAACATAGTTCAATTGAAGAAAGACACCATATGAGCTATGGTATGGACATACACCAAATGTAAGTTACTTAAGAATTTTTGGTAGTTAATGTTATATTTTGAAAGATGATAGAAATAGAAAGATTGAATCCAAAGGTGAAGAAGGAATATTTTTAGGGTATTCTACCAAAAGTAATTCTTATAAAATGTCTTAACAAATCTTCTAACAAAATCATTGAAAGTGCAAATGTCAAAGTAGATGAATTTGCTGAAAAAAATGATGAGGAAAGTAGAAAAGAACCAGAAGAATACAAAATGTTTGTCTATAGTGAACAACCTGAAACTCTACCCGAGCAACAGTGTATCACTCCTGAGTGATAGAACAATGCACTCGAGCATCAGGCTGCAAACATCAAAAATCAAGAAATTGCTCAAAATGATGTCCCAATCGATGGAGATCAGAATGAAGGTCAAGATGATGATCAAAGAGCTGAACCAATACTTTCCAAGTATGTCAGAAGACACCATCCAGAAAAACCATATCATAGGAGACAAAAAGGCTGAAATGAGAACAAGAAGTAAGTCAGTGAACACTAGATGTTTAATTTGTGATTTTGAGCCTAAATCTCTTAATAATGAAGAATGGGTTAGTGATATGAATGAAGAGATAGAAAAGATAGAGAATAAAAAAACATGGACATTAGTACCTAGACCAGATGACAAGAATCTCATTGGTAGCAAATGGATATTAAGAAACAAGCTGAATGAGAATGGAGAAGTCACAAGGAACAAAGCAAGATTAGTATGCAAGGGGTATGCACAAGAATAAGGTATTGACTATGGAGAAACCTTTGCACCATTTCTAGACTAGAAAGAGTCATAATTCTACTTTCTTATGTTGCATACAAAGGACTCAAGGTATACCAAAAGGATGTCAAGTCTGCATTTCTAAATGGAATACTAGAAGAAGAGGTATACACTGAACAACCAAAAGGGTTTGTTGATCCTAACAAGAGAAACATGGTTTGCAGACTACACAAAGCCTTGTATGGATTAAAAAAAGAACTAAGAGCATGGTATGAAATAATTCACTCCTATCTCATAAGTATTGGATTTGTAAGACAAGTGAAAACAATAATTGTTGATGATATCATATTTGGTGGTAATGATATGTTATGCAAATAATTTGCTAATGAAATGAGCAAAGAGTTTGAGATGTCAATATTTGGGGAGATCAAGTTCTTTCTTGGTCTAGAGATTCTTCAACAGGATGTAGGTATATACATCACACAATCCAAATACATCAAGGAAGTTCTCAAGATATTCAAGATGGAAGACTCCAAGCTAGTTGAAACACCTATGGCTATCAGATGCAAGCTGACAAAGGAAGACAAGTCAAACATGGTAAATCAGACCCTATATAGATCAATGATTGTAAAACTCATGTATGTTGTTCATACTAGACCAGAAATAGCACATGTAGTTGGAATAGTTGCAATATTCTCTATTAATCCCAAGGAATCACACATGACTGCTATCAAAAGAATTCTGAGATATCTAAAGAATACTGAGGACTATGGCTTATGGTATAAAAGAGAAGGCAAATTTGAGCTTCAAGTCTATACATATGTTGATTGGGCTGGAAACTTAGATGATAGAAAGATCACAACAGGAGAATCATTCTTCATGGGTGATATACTTGTCACATGGATAAGTAAGAAGCAAGGATGCATCTCACAATCTACCGCAGAACTAGAATACGTGGTTTCTGCTGCAAATTTCTCTAACATTGCATCGATCAAACAATTACTAGAAGGTATGAATACAAAAATTCTTGAACCAGCGATTATCTATTGTGACAATACCAGTGCAATAAACATATCAAAGAACCCAGTCATGCATGCTAAGACAAAACATATTACTATCAAGTATCATTACTTAAGAGAACAAGTGCAAGAAAAAGATGTGATACTAGAATATGTTCAATCCAAGGAACAATTAACAGACATATTCACAAAGCCATTACCTAAAGATACATTTGAGTACCTGAGAAAGAGACTAGGGGTCCGACCCTTGTCTATTGGTCACTAAGCTGACTAGGAGGCTGCATCAACCTACACACAATAGGAAGATCATTCATGTTGATGCAAGAAAAGAAATGGAATGCAAAGATCTATTAGTACATAGAAAGGTACTTATCTACACCGATCACCAGAGTTATTGTATTGCTAATGAAGGGAAATTCAAGGTATATATTATGAAAAATAAAGAGATTTAGTTTGGCATTGTTGTCAAAGGGAGAGATGACTAAAGGGAGAGAATTATCCAAAGGGAAAGATAACTTAAGGGAGAAATTATATCCATATGAAATATCTATCATAATTATTCAAAGGGAGTATGTACTTAATAAATATGAAGAGAAGTATTCAATGAAAAAATATTGTTGTCAAAGGAAAAAGAGATATCCATCAAGGAGAGGAACAATCAAAGGGAGAGAAAACATCAGAGAAGAGATTCTACAACAAAGGGAGAGATCAAATCAGAAGTTGCTACATCTATCCAATGAATGGAATGAAGAATGAAGATAGTACTCTACAAGAATCAAATCTAAGCTAGAAGAGCTTACCGAGAGTCAGACATTTGTGTTGGTTATAGAAGAATAAGTTTGGTAGAAAGTGATGAATTACAACTGATATATTTCATATTGTATTAGTATTATGTAGTATGTTTCCATCAATGCCAAAGGGAGAGATTGATGAACTATATCTAATTGAATGTTTGAAGATGTTAAGTTGATGATCACCGAGCTACAGAAAGTTAATGCAAGATATTAAATCAATTAATGTATTGTATTATCATTGATGTCAACTTGATATAATCTAATTGGTTATATAGATATTGTCAAAGACTTCAAAGAACCAAAGAGATAAATTTTATGTTATCTTTAATGCATAAAAGTTCAGTATACACCAAGTGACAACAAACACCGATGGACAGTGCACACCGACAGATAGAGAACCCTGAGAAGACTCACAATGATACTTGAGCAAGATACCCGAGAAAGCATTACTAAGCAAAACCTAAGTGATACCTAAGAAGAACTGAAAGTCACAGTGTTGCCCAATGGATAGATAACCCTGATGGACAGAGATGCCCGAGGATAACTGAAGTCAAGACTGAGAAAACAAGGAGTTTAACATCGATCAGAACTGAAGTTCAGAAATGAAAAAAGACTTAGCTAGCAAGAGCTAAATATAGATTTAACTATTTGATTATATTGTTTTCATCAACCAGTTAAAAGCTAGAGATAATCTAGAGAATTAAAGCTATTTTTATTCTAGTTGTCAAGAAGAAATCTACGGGATAAAACTAAAGTATGGTTTAAAGCAAGAATGGAGAGATTTATGGATCACCTCAAGAACAAGAAAGACAAGGACTTAGAAAATGGTGAAATCATATCTATAAGAGAGACAAGCTAATTCATTATGAATAGAGGATGCTGAAGAGAATACTGGTGAAGATAAGAAGTCTTCATATAGACCTGATCATACAAGATCAAGAACAGAGCTAAAGATTTCTGCAGACACCGAGCAACAAAGAGCAAACAACATTCACCGAGCAGAAAGAAGTGGAGCAAAGGAATAGAAAAAAAACATTGATCAGAAAGGTATTATGAGATTACAATAGATCTGAACATCTGCAAGATTAAGTTGTATTTATGAACATATCGTATAATGTTTCAGTTTAACCATTGATTCAGAAAATCTCTTACTAGAGTGGGATTTAACTATCCTTTATATATTGAGATACATCCCAAGGAGTATCAAAAAGTTTCTCATGAAGATAGCGTATTGAAATGCCAGATATCAAGTGACAAGCTATTAAATTTAAATCCTCTAACAAGGTCACACTTAACAGTGTGTTTGTAACCATTGATAGGGTTGGCTCTTCACCGAGCTCACTTTAGAAGAGTTAAAATTTTGGGTTACCGATCCCAAGTGGTTTTCCCCTAACAGGGTTTCCACGTTAAAAATCCATGTGTCAAATGTGTATATGGTGCATTTCTTTAATGTTTTTCTTTACACATTACTAAAACAGGATTGATTGGTAAACACTAAGTTATTTACTATATTTCTGTAAAGGCTAGGACTGTTATTCAGTAAAGCTTAAGGAAAAGGATAAATAGTGTACTCCGAGCAGTAGTTATTTGATAAGATTATTTAAAGGCATACATCTTGTAGGGTTGAAGATAACTAGAGGTTTATATTTGTAGTATAAAATTTTGGGTTGATTTATTGGATTAATTTTTGAGGCCACTGATTCACCCCCCCCCCCCCCCTCNGTTTCCCCCCCCCCCCCCCCCTCTCAGTTATTCTAACAAGGGCATTCTATACCCATGTATACAACACCCAAGGCATTGTATACCCTAACATTTGGGCCCAAATTTGAATGGGTGGCCCATTGCATTGTTTTGGTAGGAATATTAGTAGTTGGTTCTCTCAAATTTTTATTCCCAAAATGTTGTGAGATGTATATAAGTATCTTATCTCTCCTCATTTTGGATATCTACAAGAAATTAAGTGCAAGAATTTAAGATCTCTTGGTGTAGAGGCACCTTAATATCATTTATTTATGTTTTAATCTGATTTTTTTCAATGTTTAAGGAGTGAGAATGATTATGTATTAATGTTAAACAAAACACAACATTGCAAAATTGGTAATTTTGAAATGTTGTGCCAAATGTGAGCAAAGGGTCAATATGTACGATCTTGGTGGTTGTGTTTTGTAACCATCCAAAACTATTATAAATGATTGTAATTGTTTTCATCAAAACACAGTGAGGGAGAAGGTGGAAAGAATGTACACCAAAGTTTCCGTCTAGCTGTCAGCAACCGAGGTCGTCTTGAATGTGCCCAATGGAAACATTATAATGGTGGCAAATTTTGGTTAAGTTGAAGTTGTATCATTTGGAATTTGGTAATAAAGTTTAAGTCTCTTTTTTTTAAAACTCTGTGTTTGATGATTTTTTTATTTGCATATTATCAGCTCTAAACTTCAAATGATAAATGTAAGATTTGGAAGGGGGATTTTGTTTCAAAGTAACTGAATTCAAGAATCGGTTAACTTAATTTTATTTTAGGTTTCCAAAAGATGGTAAATGGTTCTGGTAATTCTTGAAAACCATCGGATGTATAACATATTTGTTTTCTTTAGTGAATGAGGAGTATGTATGAAACTGATCTTTGAGACTTTGAATATATGTTTTGAATTCAAACATCGGTTATAAGAATCAGTTAAATACAATTTCATGGTTTTTGAAAGACATTGATTTGATGTGGACTGGGTATTTGAAATAGAATTCGAATTCATTATGATATGGGTTCCTTCCCATTAGTATCGGGTCTTTGTTGAATGAATAGAATTCAAGTTGATTTTGAATTTGGGATTGTGGATTAAAATATTAACAACATTAAAGAATGTGCATATCAGATTTGGGATTTAGTGGTTTGATTAAATTGTGATTTGTAGCAGCAGAAATAAGTCTCAGTGAAGAGACTATAAAATAGTTTGTAACTGTTTGATTGCCTTACATTTTGTATACGTGTTTCCAAATCTAATTTTAAAAAGGCCGACCAGAACTATTTTTAAATTAATATCTCGTGTGAAAGTTATTTGTGACTGAGTGCAGGTCTATAAAACATAACTGGCAGTCTAATCACACTTTTGTAATGCATAAGGATAATTGATGACCGAGAAGATGGTTGATGTGTAGACTTGGAAAGGTGTTTAGGTAAAGATATTTAATAAAGTTTCATGTATAATGATGTTGGGTATTCATCTTGGAAAATTTTAAGATGCTCTGCATCAAATTGGTATCAAAGCCTAGCGAAAGATCTGGGCTGAGCATAAAGAGATTTCAGGTACTTGATTTTTGTTAGTGAAGTTTTTATGGTTGCAGGTGCTTGTTCACTCACTGCAAGAGGTAGACATGAAGGTCTACCAAAAGGATCATAGGAGATGATCCAGGGCCATAGGAGATGGTCCATTATGTCCCCAAAAGACTGGAGAGAGAGGTGGGAGAGGAACCCCAGGTGAGGGGCAGTTAGGTTGGTGTGTGTGATGTAGCTCTGGAGAGTGGACTTGTAATTTTTGCAACACCTTGGAGGAAGCCAGCATAAACTCCATTGAGAGGAGATTTAGTCAAAGATTGAAGATGAAGTGACAGATTTTGTATTGCAAGTTATTAGTAGCCCATTTCCGTGGGACATGGAAAATTTTCAAGCGTGGAAAATTTTCAAGCCTGGGAGTATCGTGCGGAGGCACCTTAATAGCATCAAATCATGTCATTTATTTATGTTTTAATCTTTTTTTTTCAATGTTTAAGGAGTCTGAATGATTGTGTATTAATGTAAAAAACAACACAACATTACAAAATTGGTAATTTTGCAATGTTGTGCCAAATGTGAGAAAAGGGGAATATGGATGATCATGGTGGTTGTGTTTTGTAACCATCCAAAACTATTATAAATGATTGTAATTTTTTTCATAAAAACACAATGAGGGAAGGTGGAAAGAATGTAACCAGAGTTGCTCTCTGGCTGTCAGCAGCCAAGGTTGTCCTGAATGTGCCCAGTGGAAACATTATAATGGTGGCAAATTTTGGTTAAGTTGAAGTTGTGTCATTTGGAATTTGGTAATAAAGTTTAAGTCTCTCTATTTTTTTAACCATGTGTTCGATGATTCTATTATTTGCATATTATCGGCTCTAAACTTCAAATGTTAAATCTAAGATTTTGGAAGGGGGATTTTGTTTTAGAGTAACCAAATTCAAGAATCAGTTAACTTAATTTTATTTTAGGTTTCCAAAAAATGGTAAAGGGTTCTGGTAATTCTTGAATACCAATGGATGTATAACAATTTTATTTTTCTTTAGTGAATGAGGAGTATGTATGAAACCGATCTTTGGGACTTTGAATATATGTTTTGAATTCAAACATCGGTTATAAGAATCAGTTAAATTTAGTTTCATGGTTTTTGAAAGATATTAATTTTTTGTGGACTGAGTATTTGAAATAGAATTAGAATTCATTATGATATGGGTTCCTTCCCATTGGTATCGGGTCTTTGTTGAATTGGTATCTTGAAAAATCTGTTAGATTCTTGAAACTTCTTATATGACTAGGATGCGACATCACACTTATTAATTAGAGCCATTGGAGTGGTGCTCTCAAATTGACTCTCTTGAAGCTGATAATTATGAAGCACTACATATAATTGAGTCAACGAAGATAAGTTAGAAATCAATATCTTATTTCTAATTTCTTTTTAAAATTAACAATGAAAATACATTATGCATCAATATTATTTACAAGATAAGAAATCAGAGCATGCAAATGCTTAAATCTACCAATGAAATCGTTCACTTTTACTTTAACGCCTTGGTTACAATGCATCAAATCAGTCAAAGAAATCCTAGGACCAATATTGTTTTAAAATTGTAGAATGAAAGCATTAGAATGTTTTTGAAAGGAATCAGTAGAATAAGGTGGTAAAAAAAATACCATTGCAAGGCCTTATCTCTAAATGTTCTAGTAAATAATTAATCCATGAACCTATGATCATGAGAGAATTCACTACACAATGTTTTAAAAGTCTTTACATGAGTTAAGCGATCACCTTTACCAGTGTAAGTCTCCAAGTGAGATATTTTTATGTATCGAGGAATAACGACATGGATGATATCTAAGGATGATATCATATATTTAGTTCTAAATATTAAACTAAAAGTAATATATAAAAAAACTTAAAGAGAACTAAATATATGAATCACTAAAACTAAAAAAAAACTAACTAAAACTAAATTAACGATGATGCCCAAATGTATTTGCGAGGGTTTCAAATGGCGCCTGGTGTAGGAAACAAAAAGAACAAAACAAATCTACCATTTAGCGCATGCAAAGAAAATGCCTTTTAAAAAGGTTATCAAACTATATATCCCGCGGCTGAGTATGTGAACAGAGCTGTGAGATGTGGAAGTGCCCGGTTTGAAGAAGTGTGGTCGAAGGTGGGAAGACGGCATGCGAAGAGAGAGTCGATTTAGTTTGGAAACCCTCCAAAGAAGGGAGAACCGATTTTGTTAGTGGCAGCAACACTATTACTTAAAATAAATTTGGCAAATACAATGAGCAGGCAGAACGATGCTTTTGCATGTGCGGGTTGAAGAGAAGGGAGCAGTTACATGCAAGGGTTGGAGAACAGTGGTGAGCGCAGAGAAGACGGGGAGAGGGAGAAGCGGAAAGTAATGTAAAAAGCATGTTGAATGAAAGTTTGCATGAAGGCAAAATTTACAGGGTCATCAGGACCACAACTATTCATGGATCAAATGTTGAAGCAAAACATACAACCTGCAAATAGATGATTAGTTCTACATAAAGGTATATGGCTGGATAGAAATATACGACCAAAACAATACACATTACACTGAAAATTTCAGAAAGGTCTAAACTTAATTTATTGCCAATCCGAGTTCGAAGATTACAGGCAGAGCTGGGGGTGTGTTGAATGAGTGGCGGCTGATAGTCATGAAAAATATGCGCAGTGTGAAAGGAGAAGCGGCCGTGTAGGGTTAGGCGCATTTTTTAACACAAAGGAAAGCCGCTAGGGTTAGGGTAGATCTTAGCGGAATAGGATAAGGGAAATGCCGTTAGGGATTAGGGTGGGGTCGGGTAGGGTAGGTGGACGGGTAGGGTAGGTTAGGGGGTAGGGTAGGGGGTG
>MU225660.1:49571-64132 GCA_018584345.1 Thuja plicata | reverse complement strand
AAGGAGTTGCATGTAACTCCCATGTGCATGTGAGCCACATTCATAATGTGTGTGCCACTTGTGTTATTTCCTCTTAAGGAGGAATCTAGAATAAAAGGAAATTACAAATAAATAATATGTCCTCACACATGGACAAGAGGACATGTGTTCAAGTAGGGATTCTATAGGAATCTCCTACTTACATAATAAATTAAACTAAACTACCTTGGTTTATAATATATTTCACCAAGGAAAGATTACATATTCTAACATAAACGACTAATAATGTCACAAGTAGGAATATTGAATTCAGTTTGAGTCAGGAAGGCACTTTTTTGGCGCAAGGATGAAATAGTTTGAGCAAGACTATTGATAGTGGATTAGCTGGAGAGGTTTCTATGAGACATGTCTGAAAGTTTTGAACCATTATGGAAAATAGAAGGAACATTATTGTAGGTAGGAATGGATAAAGGTAGGGAAACACATGGAACACTTGAAGGAGGAGGAGGATTAGGAATACTTCCAATAATAACATGTGTAGGATTAATGTTTGAAACATATGTAGTCATGAGAGGCGGAACATAGGTGGAAACACTAGGTAATGAAGTACGAATAGGCTTAGAAGTCTCAACAATAGTGGTAGGTTGGGTTAAAACAAGATCCTGAGAACAATCTTTAATGGGTTTAAAATTGTTATCAATGAGATATGTAATACTATGCAATTTCTTGCTCATCATTGTGGAATATCTTCCTCATCATTTCTACTAAAGAGAGGACTTCCATATTAGAATGTTCTTGAACTAACCATTGCTCTTTTTTTTCACTCTTTAGAGAGATTTTGCACTTGGGTAGGAGATGCTCTTAAGGTTTCATATTCATCATGAGAAGAATGGGAAGATGCATTCTCAATAATAGCGGGAATGTCATTATTGGGCATGTGTGTATCATCAAGATTCCTAGGAAACAAAGAGGACTCAGGATTAAAGGAACCTATAACTCTACAACTTATCCTAACCGAAATGCTATAGGTAGGACTTAATTTTATAACACTCATGCACAAGGAAAGATATATCTAACAAATGCAAGGATGAAATTTGAAAGAAATATGAAAATACTCATTAAATTTATGCAACATAAATGAATTTAAAACACATAACTGCACATAAAATCTAATGAATAACACGTCTAACCATGAAATGGTAAGGAATGCAAAGGATATCTAACACCAAAATAAAAAAGGAAATGTTGTATGTAAGGCTCAACAAAATTTACAATAAGGAAAATGATTGCACAATTAAATATAGGTATATTGTTCACCCTTTTCCTAATGCACAATTAGAATAAAAATGACTCAATAGGCTCAAGTAGGAATTGGGTACTAAATGAGTACAGTAATACTTGGTGATTGTGCTTAAGCTGAGTTGGATTTAAGGGAATATGGCTAAAAAATGCAAGATAGAAGGCTAAGTAAGCACAATTGAAAATATTCAACATAAATAGATTGACAAAATTTAGACAACAACCTACAATGACCTGAAACAAAAACTAGAGACTAGATCTAATTTGTGGTTTAGTTTAAAGTAGATTTGGAGGGTATAGAATGCCTTGGCCACTATATACCATACACTTTTATCTGAAAATGTTTGGGACATTCTGTCAAATCTTGTACTTTCCAAATTTAGGGTATCAACTTTATCACTTGTTCTTGCACATAAAAAAATAGGAAATTACTGGGTTGAAAGGGGTTTGCATTGGTCAAACCCATGTTTAGGAATCAACCTTGAAATTGAAGAAAGGAAAGCATGTAAATATAAAAGGTAAATATTAGATCTACCTTGTAAACATATATACCTTTATGGACAAATATTGAGATCACACATATTTAGCAAGATACTTGTATGTTTCTTGATAGTATTTTTTGAATCTTGGAATGAAGGAAGGAATCAAGGATGCTTATTCACAAATGCATGGATCTATGAATGTGACCCCAAGATCTTAAATGTTGTTATTCTTGATAGACTATTTCCTTGAAGAAAAGATGAAATGCATGCATGTATATGAACAAAATCATCTTCTTTCTTGATTGATAAATCCTCTACTTGGCCACCATGGGAAAGAATATTTCTACAATGGAGAATATCACCTTCAAAATACCTTATGAGAAGATTTCAAAATGCCTTATGAATTGGTATCGAGTCCTTGTAATGGATAAATAATAGTGATTAACCATAGGCTCTATCAACCTTTAGCTATTCATGCAAACTTTTACCTTGACTTGTTTTTTCCTTAAAAGCATCAACTGATTTGACCTTGCAATGATAACTTCTTCCTATCCTACAAGAAATTTAAGGTCCAAAAGATTTGTGAACTTATCAATCCTATTAGTGTTCCATCTCCTTGCATTGGACCTGGACTCCTTCCTACACCTTCCATGCCTCCTATCTATGCTTCAGTTCCACCTCCTATATCCTATAAATACCCTGCAGTTGTTTTCTTTCAACCTAGTGAGGTTTCTTTAGTTCTCCCTCCTAAAGAAGAAAATGACCTGATATTGATTGATCATAAACCACCTCAAATTTCAAACAAAACCAAATATAATTTTTGTGCTCATGATTGTCACTGTAAACATCATGCTAGAGCCCATGTTCATGCATCCCAAAATATTTTCTCCCCTAAGATGAATTTTGATTCTTTAATTCTGTTTGACCAACTCATGCATAGCCCAAGGGAGGAAGTTAATTTATACAAGATGAAATTTAACAAACATAAAAATTCTTTTCGTATCTTAGATTTTATTTTGATTAGTTTAGATGAAGGAGATACTCTTGATGATGAAAATGTTTATAATGCAAATGATGTTCATGGTATTGATTCTGATGATATGTATGAGCTTAGTGATGTTAATCATGATTTACCTACTACATTTGCAAAACAATTATATCTTGCTCCAAGTAACAAACAAAGCAACACATCATTAGAGTATGGTTCTTGTTTAGAACTGGAAATAGTTCCATCCACTTTGCTTAATCTTTCTCCTCTTGCATGTTTCCCTCCTTTCCTAAATGATAACAAATGAAATGGGGGCAAGCGATATGCTTGACTAGCTCCTTTTGTACAATGGATTCTTTCATGTTTGCATGTTTTAATGTATTTCCTCCGTAATGTGTTTCTTGTTCTATGTTTTTTTTAGATTTTTGTAAACAACCCTTGTTGCTCCATTGCCACAAGGTGATAAAGGAATCAACCTATTGTGGAATTCGTCTATCTGTATCTCATTTCTTGTATATAGTGTATACATATTATGTCATAATTGTTTTTAATAGTGCCTTTGTGTTTTCTGATTGGGGATGATGCTTGAAGTGGTAGCTACCATTCTTTTTGGTATGTTCAATGTCGCCCCAAAAAGACTCTTATTTGTATCTTTTATGTGACCTTATTCCATTGTTCTTGTATTTTTTTCTACCATTGGGGTATGATGTCAATTCATTTTTATATAATTTTGATATACATAATTTATCATATGATCATACTAACCCCAAATTTAGTAGATCCTTGTTCTCTTTTTTCACATGTTTCATTTCTCTTGGTTTTTCCTTTCCTGGGGGCAACTCATAGTGTAAATGTCTTTTGTGGGTGCATGTATTCTATTTTATAGCCATTTCTACCATTAAGGATTTATTATGGATACATACATTGTGCTCCTTGCTTCACATTTTTCACATACACAATGATTCAATGCATACAATAATTAGGTACTCTATTCGGCTCCATTTTGGTGATTTTGAGATTTGAGTGAAGTGTTTTGGTGGGAATTTTTTATTTTTAGTTGGGTCTCCTAAGATTTTATCCCCAAAATGTTGTGAGAGGTATATAAGTGGACTATCTCTCCTCATTTTGGATATCTACAAGAAATCAAGTGCAAGAATTTGAGAGCTCTCCTATAATTTTGCATCCAAGCATCAATTTCAAGTTTCAAGCATCCTAAGGCATTTTCAAGTCAATCTTCCCTATTGTAGAAAGCTTTTATCCTAGGGTGACCAAGTAGAGGATTTATCAATCAAGTAATAAGACCATTTTTCCATCTACATGGATGTGTTTCATTTATTCTTCAAGGCAAGAGACTATCAAACATAACAAAATTAAATATCTCAGAGTGGCATGCATACATCCATGCCTTTGTGAAAAAGCATCCTTGATTCCTTCCTTCATTTCAAGATTCAACAAATATTAGCAAGCAACATACAAGCATCTTCACGAATATATGTGACCTCAATATCCATTGATGAAGGTATATATATTTACAAGGTAGATCTAATATTTACCTTTTACATTTACATGCTTTTCTTTATGCAATTTCATTTCGATTTCAAGGTTGAGTCCTAAATAGGGGTTTGACCAAGGAAAACTCCTTTCAACCCAACAATTTCCCTTTTTGTGTGCAGGAATAGTTGACAAAGTTGTTGTGGCAAATATGAAAAGTACAGGATCTGACTGTCTGTCCTAGATTTTTTCATACAAAAGTGTAGGGTATAAAATGGATAGAGCATTCTGTACCCGTGTATATAGGGGATTATGTAATATATACCCTCCAAGTCTTCTTCAAACTGAAACCACACATGAGATCTGGTCTCTAATTGTGGTTTCAGGTAATTGCAGGTTGCTACCTTAATTCTGTCAGACTATTTATGTTGAATCTTGTCAATGATGCTTACTTAACTTTCTATCATGCATTAATCATCCATGTTCCCTCAAATAAAATTCATCTTAATCATAATCATGAAGGATTACTATACTCACTTAGCGCTTAAATCCTACTTAATCCTATTGAGTTATTTTCCTTCCAATTGTGCATTAGGAAAAGTGTGGACAATATACCTATATTCATTGTACAATACTTTTCCTTATTGTATAGTAGGAAAAAACATACTATGTCAAATAATTTAACCACGCATGGTAGCATGATTGTAATGTCCCCTTTGTAACACAAGATTTAATAATAAATAATAAAAATAAACAAATAAATTATAATATAATTTATTATTATATTAATATAAAATAATGAAAGAATATAATATATTAATCTATATAGTAATATTATAATACTATATAATTTATTATTAAATATAATATATTAATATCATAATATAATATTTTAAATAATAATAATAATATTAAAATAGAAATAAATAAATAAATAAATAATCTAATTATAATTAATAAATCCATATATAATATAATATAATATAATCAAATGTGAAATAATTAAACTTGAATTTAAATATATAATTTAAAAGCATAATAGATAAGCAGACCGGGTAAAGAAGATATAAGTGTAAAGAATGTGAAGGCTATGACAGATTGTTTATGAGTACAATAAAGGACAGATATGAGTAAAGTTAACAAAGATTTGTGAGTGGAGTTAAAAGGAGAAGAAGATTATTAAGAATCAATTATCATCAGCATCATCCATCAAGCACCAGACAAGTAATCATCTGATTAGAAGTATTAATATACAATCAACATTTTACACAATACAGTCAACAATCCATGCCATCAAACAAAGAAATTATAGTCAGCAAACTCAAAGGGTATTCAGACATGGATTGGGAGACAAATTCATTAAAGAAATTGTAATAAGACATAAAAAATTGATCCAGGAGATATATAGTGGAGATAATATATAGTGGATATATATGATCTTTGCAATAGATATATAGTGGAGATATCCCATATCAAAGCGAGGTTTAATCTTCAAGAATGTAGAGAGGTAGAGAAAAATTCTTAGGCCCATCTAAGTAGTCAAGATAAGACCATCAAAAGAAATAGTAATAATCCATTAATTAACAAAGAATAAACATTCCTTAGATATCAGACTAGGACTTCATTCTCAACTATTAAGCAAAGGATTCTTCATTTGTATTAACTACAAATAAGAACTAGAGAAATGAAATTCTGAAGATTGAATACATTAGGGATTCAAAAATTTCATTCAACATTAGAGACAGCTTATACCATGTGTAATTTGTATGTATAGACCATTAATTACACACAGGTCTCATATTTTCCCAAACTACTTGACATTTCTCACAAATCAGGCCTACCACCTAGTAGTACTCCCAACTAACAAATCTGGGCACAATTTTTGATGCATAATACATATCCAAAAACTAATCATAGATACAGATACCCTTTTAGGTATTTCATAACATACCTAAATATTGGGTAGGGTTCCTTTGAAATATATCATTCAACAATTGACTATTAATATGCTTGTAGGCCTAATTAGGTCACTTTTAGAAAGCAACTACAACAACTTTTAAATCCAAATCACCAAACTGCACTTCAAAGGTTTGAACATGTCTCTTATGGTATGAATAAACAACTTCCATAAATTAGAATGACCATTCTCTCTTCATTTCACAAAACCCTCACTCTATCTAGTCAATTAGGCCTAATACATAGGGGTTATCAGGCTAGGGCATCAACTACAAGGCAGAAAACACCACTCCTGCAAGTTATAAATTTTAAAACATATTCTTAGATCTCTCATTCCACTAAGTTTTATGAATTTCTACTTGTGGAATGAGTCTCAAAGCATTGTATTTGTGTCTAAAACCCCCAAACCTAGGGTTACAGACTCTACTACAAAAAATGTAATATCTGGCTTAATTCCTTATGAAAATAAATGAGACCATATTAAAATGAAAGGTAACACAATGATCCACAATCCACAATTAATTTCAAATCATTTTGTCACAGTACAAATCCATACAGTCTCCAGGAACTGTTACAAAACTATGGCAACACAAGAAAAAATAGGCTATTATTGCTTCAACATCACCAAAATTACATTTTCTACCTCTTGGTCAATGAATCAAATGAAAAATTAATCACATTGGGCCTCAATTACAACAATTTGACAATATGAGCAATTTTGTCAATTTTGCACATCATTGCATCATAATGACTAAATGAGCCAACCTAGGTGTCCATTAACAAGAAATGGTCTAAGAAGACCTTATTACATCCAATGTGACTCACAAAAAAAAAATCATTATTGGATCATATTTACTAGATGAAGCTTGGTGCCCCTACACCATACATCTCAGGAAAAATTTGACTCAAGTCCCCTGGAGGACAATGTTTCAAGAAAACCATGCTTGATCTCATCATGCTCTAGCCTCCAAGTGTTGTCCCCATCTGCTACACCCTTCCACTAGACTAAAAATTGGATATATGCATCATCCACTGCCTTCTTTTAGTCTTGAATATCTAGGATATTATTCAACTATAGAAACCATTATGATAGTTGTTTCTTGGTTCCTTCTTCCAAAAATATTGTGGAACCTGCCTTAGCAGCTCCAAATATACTTCCTCCATTCTTCTTATTTTATTTAGATGCAAGCTTTAAATGTTCCATCTCTCTTTTTGGTTCATTCTTGACCTTCTCATTATCACCTTCCATCTATGGTGGTGTCCTTATATCTACTACTTGAATTAGAAGTACTAACTTCTCTCATAGGATGACCAACATCCCCTTGTTCTAGAAAAATAAAACATTTCACCAGCTATCTTAGCAAGATGCTTCTAAAGCCAATCTTGGAGCTCCAAAATCAATTCATCCTTCAAGTCTATTGTCTTAGTATCTTCACGGTTAAGAGTCCCTGCAATATTCATGTCCTTCTCTTCATCTAACTTTAAAATTTATTTTCTTTCTACTATCATGACATTAGCTTTATTAGTTTTTCCTTTATCATCTTTTTTCAAGAGTGTCAATGTGAAAGAAATTCCATATTTTTCTATCTCATATGTATTTCTTCTACCATCATACAAAGCATGTATATAAAATTTCCAAGGTCTCCCTAGAAACAAATGGCACACATCCATTGGCTCTATGTCACAAATAATCATGCTCATTCACCCTCCTATGTTGAATTTCATCCATGTTTGTTCATTAACCAACACACGTTGTCCCTCATTCAACCAATAAACTTTGTGAGGAGAATCATGAGATATCCTAGGAAACTTTAATTTATCAACCATCTCAATTGAAACCATATCATATGTGCTTCTTGAATCTATTACAACCATACATGCCTTGCTCATGCACTTACAAATGGTTTTTAATAGTGTCCTCCTTTGTGATGCCTCTTTTTTCCTTGATGCATTGAGGAGAGTTCTTCTTACCATTAATGACTCACCAACCTTAAGAGAAACATGCTGAGATGGAGAGTTTACACTCTCATTGTCTTATTCTTTCACTAATTAATCCCTCCTTTCACCTCTATGTGAAGTAGAAGTATGTCCTCCATTGTATTTCCAAGCTTGGTGTTTAAATTTGATGCATTAGTAGTACCTTCCTGAGAACGCATTTTTGCCTCTTCCTTGTCCTCCAAATCTACCTCTAAAGCATGATCTACCTCCTCTAAATCCACTTCTCTGATCAACCCCTTGCTCTTTCACTTCTCTTGTATCTCCTTAGTTCTCATATGACTACCTTGGATTAGAAAAGGAACCTCTTACTCTAGGATTTTTTTCTCTTCCCCTAGCTTGTTTATCTTACCTCCTCTTTAGCTTTTCTTCATCCCTAATTGACATTTGATAAAATTCCTCAATTTTCCTTGGGTTTTCTAAGGTTAAATTATCTTGAATATTGAATCTTAACCCAAAAATATACCTAGCTACTTTTTCTACATCATCCTCCATATGCCCCTCTCTTATACTAGGCTTATAAAATTCATTAGTATATGACTTAACATTTATTTCTCTCTCCTTCAAACTTTACAATTTCTTGTACATTTGAAGTGCATAATCATATGGTAAGAACTTTCCTTCGATTTTGGCCACCATTATGTCCCAAGAAATATTTTTTTCCTTACCTTTCTTCCTCCTTTCTATCTTCTCATGGTCCCACCATAATAGTGCAGACCTATAATTTTTTTTTCTATCATTACCATTTTCCACTGCAATATCTTCACACTCAAAGTAGTTTCCAAGTGTTGCAATCCAATCTAAAAGCTCTTCATTCATATCACCTCCATACATAGGTACATCAATATTTATCTTGTTCTTATCTACCTTGACTTCTCTCAGTATCTTATCCATCCTCTGATCATCAAGATCAAATTCCTCTTCTTCCTTTTTGGAATCCTCCTCTTCCCCTTCTTCCCCAGGGTCACTCTCATCACCTAGAAACACACCTCTTCTTTTACTTGTCTCTAGGGTGGAAAGTGTCTCTTTCAATGCCCTCATCTCTCTAGTATGCTTTTCCTTCAACTAATTCACTTCTCTAGAAAGTATAATTCCTTTTAGAGGCATTTTGTTTCCTCTTCTCTTCAATATTTCCCTCTTTCATATCATACCTAGGCTCTGATACCAATTGATGCAAAGCAGGGGTTGATAACTTAGAGACGATTGATATCATATTTCATAGTAATGGGGGTTCATTCCTTCATCAAGACTAAAAGAAATCATATTAGGGATACTTATTCACAAGGACGGTCCTTTGGCATTTCATGACTCTTTTCAAACATATAATCATCTCAATTTGGGTTTTCCATCAAACTCCATTCTCACCTCTTACAAACTCAAAATCCCTCCAAAGTGGACTAGTGTTCCTACAAGGCCACATGACTCCAATAATGCATTAGGGTGTCAAAAATTTCATCCAACATTAGAGATACCTTATACCATGTGCAATTGGCATGTACAAACCAAAAATGACTCACAAGCCTTAGATGTCCCCAAACTACTTGACATTCCTCACAAGTCAGGCCCACCTCCTATTGGTACTCCCAACTGACAAATTCAGGCACAAATTTTGATGAAAAATAGATATTTGCAAATTGATCACAAATCTAGATACCCTTTTTGGTATTTCATAATATACGTAAATATTGGGTAGGGTTCTTTGAAACATATCATTCAAAAATTGATTCACAATCTGCATGTAGACCTAATTAGGCCACTTTTACAAAGCAACTATAGAAACTATTGAATCCGAACCCCCAACTTGCACTCCAAAGGATTGAAAAAAACTCTTATGGTATGAATCAACAACTTCCATGAATTGGAATGACCATTGTCTCTTCATTTCAGAAAACCCTCACTATATCTAATCAATTAGGCCTAATACATAGAAGTTATTAGGCTAGGGCATCAACCAAAAGGTGAAAAAAATTATTCCCATCTCCTACAAGTTTAAAAAATCTTAAATTATATTCTTGGAGCTCTCATTCCACCAATTTTGAGGAATTTCTACCAGTGGAATGATCCTCAAAGCATTGTTTTTGTGTCCAAAACCCCCAAACCTAGGGTTACAAACTCTTCTATAGAAAAAATGTAATATCTCGCTTAATTCCTTATTAAAATAAATGAGTTTAGATTCAAATGAAAGGTATCACAATTATCCACCTTCCAAAATTGATTCGATATCATGTTGTCACCATAAAAATCCTAAATGACCTAAAACCTGAAAAATGGTCTTAATAGAACTTATTCCAACCCACAAAAAGATTCAACATAAAAATATAGTCACACTAGGCCTCAATTGCATCGAGTTGACAATATGAGCAATTTTGTCAATTTTGCACATCATTGCATCCTAATGACTAAATGAGCCAACCTAGGTGATCATTAAGTCTAATAAGATCTTATTACATATGATGTCACTCAAAACACAAAAACCCAATTATTGGACCATATTTACCAGATGAATCTAGGTGTCCCCGCACCATTAGTGTATAATTTTAAGATTATTTAGCACTCGCCTTAGTGTATTTTCTATAATAGCACAAGTCATATCACACTTAATGGACATAAAATTTAAAATATGGGTGATTTATCATTTAAATCTTGTTTAAAATAGATTTAATTCCTTATTTCTAAGTGTTCTCCTCTATTTTTTCCTCCAATAAAATAATTCATTTCATCACCTATGCCTTATATTACCATTTGTGGCCTTTGTGTTCTTTCTAAACATTGGAACTATTTGTACCTTATAATCTTGCATCCCCATATTTATAGGGACCCATGGTTCTGATTCAGGCCTTGATTAGGTGGAGAATAATGTTTCAAGTGTCATGTTCTTCAATATTTGAGCTTAAATTTGAACCAAGGACCTATCTCTATGTTTTAGCGGGGGATTAGGATTTACAGTCGACCTGCTTGATTTTTAACCCCTGAGATGTTGTGAGAGGCATATAAACACTCTACTTCTCCCCATTTTGGTATCCAAAATCAATTTTTCATAAAGCATCCATTTTTTTATCAAGCATTCATGATCAATCTATCAAGTTCAAGGAGGCATTCAAGTTCAAGAGAAATCAAGCAATCAAGTCTTCTTCCCGTGCATTCAAGGTGCTCTTCTCCATGGATCTAGCTTATTTCCCTCATAGAAGGCCTAAGAAGAGGAGTGTTATATCAAGGGGAGATACACCTACCTCTTCATTCAAGTATTCTTTCTTCTCTCTCAATCAGACATTATGGAAAATTACAACGTCCATTACATAAGGTTTTGTCTTTCATGATTTCCTTTTGAATTTTTGTGCTAAGTCAAATTTATTGCATCAATATATTTGATCACATTCGAAGAGTCATTTGTGTTTCAAAGGTATGATATGCTTTATTTCTTAGATCTAGCTTCTTCTATACAAAAACATGCTTTAATTTCAAGGTTGATTCCTAAATAGGGATTTGACTGAGGTAAACCCCTATATCCAACCTTCTTCCTCATTATTCTGTGTTTAGGAATTGGTGGTGCAACTGTGAAACTTTTGTGGAATGATCAGGATTTGACGGAGCAACCCTAAAAGTTTTGGGCAAAAATATTGGAACACAAAGAAAATTGTTTTGGTCCCAAGAACAAAATGTTTCAAAATATTTTGTTCCCTGTATTTTCTACTCAAATTGATACCATAGGTTAGTTCTATTTTATGGATTTTGTTTCATGTCATTTATGGTTTCTGGCAGTTATTTATTAATTTATAATTTATTGATTTGTTTATATTTGTCTATTTATCCTTTTGCATTGCATTATCACATCGATTTTCCCTCTCCCCATTTTTCACATCTTACATATGCATCAAAGGATCATTGACTCATTCAGTTCTTAGGGCCTACATGAACCTATTGGGATATTTTCCTTTCGAATGTGCAAGTTTGAAAAGGGGGAGTAATCTACCCCTTTGCATTACTTCCCTTTTCCTATTGTATAATACTATTATGATATAAGGACATATGAATATGTAAGAATGGATACACCCAAGTATAGAATATTAGTAAGGTCTGCGAAGAGATAAAGTCTCTCCCAAAGATTATAAGGATGGATATACCAAGTAAAGGATATCCATAAGACCTTAGGAGGAGAAATCTATAATGAGATGGTAACATAGCTTGAGGACCATTATAGAATGGACATAAGGCAACTAGAGCCCTAGGAGGTCCCCACAAAAGAGCTTGGAACCTGATTAGAAACTCTCCCTGAGAATTAGGTTTATTAATCAAAGCTCATCATGGACCAAGAGAATACTTAACACGAGAGAAGGGAAGTGTTGTAGTAAATCAATATAAGTTCTATCTTTTGAATTATTCTTAGGTTTCTATGTTGAATACTATAATGAAATATCTTCACATTTGATAAGTTTATATTTATAAATATATTGTAGCTCTCATCTTCTCTCACCTCAAGATGAAATTATTGTTTCGAGACTAAATAAAGGTAGATCCCTAGTTTGAAGAATGTTTCATGATAATTATATACCTAGAGTTGCTACGATAAATGTTTGAGGAGCTTTGCAGCCTGTTTGATATTATTAGTGTCGACAGTTCAAATGCATTATGCTCTGATCTGTGGATAAATTATTCAACCAATCGTTTCCAAAAGTAAGATTAAAAATTAAGTGGGAAAATTATTGTTTTTGGTCAAATGGATATTTATCCATAAAATTTTATTTGGTTGCTACCTATTCATTATTTTGTGTTTAGTTTATTTATTTATTTAAATAATACAATAAATAAATATTTATAGATTGTTTTGTTCTTCATCACATTTTCAAATTTTCTATTGGCTAATCCCTTGCACTTATTTACAATGCAAGTACTCGTATATTATATTTGAAGCATCGTCATTACTTTACCCTATATCTAGACGTTTAATTTTTTTATTATTACTTTTCTTAGGTCAACCCTTTTACATTATTTTTTAAAAATTTGATTCCGTTCTCATCTTTTATGTATGCATTATATATTATTGTAATTTAATTAAACTACACTATTCTATCATGGCAACTTTCTCTCATATTTATAAAATAGAATGAAAATGAGAAAAAATACACAAATCTTACCATATTTATATATAATTCATTTAATATTAAAAACACTGAAAATGAATACCCCATATTTGTAAAATACATTGAAATTGTAAAAAATTCCACACCTAACACAATATAAAGGAATTAACCCCTTGATATTAGTAAAGAGGGACCATTGGTAACCTCATTGGAAATGTTTCTTAGAGTTACAGACAATAGTCAAACACAAAACAAGATTTAGGAATCTTTCTCGTGTTAATTATTGCTTATTATTAACCCTTAAATATGGAGTAGCGAGTGATTAGGTGAGGGAATTCCAAACACAAGGAAATGGAGCAGCAGATGTTGTTTGCAGTGATTATCACTTGCATTTTATCGGTGACAATTTTCTTTGTATTAGGAAAATAAGTAATATGGAAGAAGAAAAATAAGAAGAAAAGGATACCAGCAGGATCATCTAGATGTCCTATACTTGGTGAGAGTATCAGCCTCTTAAAATATATCAATTCCCAACAACAAGAACATTGTTGAAACTTCATTAATGAAACATGGGTTAATGAGTTTGACTCAAAAACTACACAGTTGAATCCTAATAGCAATATCACATTTGACTTTTTTTGTAAAATATCTCCTCCTTATCAAAACTTTAAGTGTTTTCATTTCTTCTTTGAAAATAAGTTGATTTTTTTTAATGGAATTTTGAAGATATGCTTCTACTTGTTTCTTCCTTTTTAAGTTTTTCTATAATTAATATGACTTTATCAAATATGAGGTCTCCAAATATCTACATTTATATTGTAGCTTCATCTCTAATATGAATCGCTTCTATAATTACAACATTTGGAGCCATGTCTAAAGATAGATTGTGTTCCTTCTCATAGAAGTCTTTGAATTTTTCTTCCCTTTCATTGTAATCGTAAATCTTTATCTATATTTAGGATATTTTTCTTTTATGCTTGTAGATAAGTATCATTTTGTGTGAGATTTATTTTTTATCAATATTTTGGATTACACTCCCTAATCCAAAACTTCTTTTAAGACCATATTTTTCATATTTCTCTTTCTATTTTTCCTTCTATTTGTTAAACTATAACTTGGCCTCGCTTTCAATGTGTTGTTCTACTTTTTAAAACCCACTCCTGCATGTCCTCCTTCACTGCTCATTCATTGTTTTATTTTTTGACAGGAAGATTCTAGTTTCTCCAATATTATTTTGCCATCATTTTCTTCAATTTCATTCTCTTTTATGAGATTCTTTCATTCTTATATTTT
>MU225659.1:64874-83089 GCA_018584345.1 Thuja plicata | reverse complement strand
GTACCCCGCACTAGGGTTACACTGTTGCTTACATATCTCATTGATGTCAACAATCATTTGGATGCTAATGATGAAAAAAATGAAGTGCTGTTTTTTTGGACTTGCAGATTTTTTTTGAGAGGAATCCTTAATATTCAGATTTTGGTATCATCTAACAACTATTTTTGGACATGCAACACAAGTGTCCTCTTAGCTATGATCACTTGGCCATTAAGTCTTAAATAAAACAAATATTTTTATATATCAGCTTTATGTCTTTTATTCATACATTACTTTTAAAAAATGAAGCACAAAAACCTCAAATAATTTGAAGTCATGGTTGCCTTTTATGTTCTATATCTTTTTTTGTAAGCTAACATTCTCTAAAATAATTTGAAGTCATGTTTGCCTTTTATGTTCTATATCTCTTTTTTGTAAGCTAACATTCTCTAAATGTTTGGCTTCATCAACATAGGAGGAAAAGTCGGGAGGGAACGTAAAGAACCCTAATTTGACCCCGACAGGAATTAAATCATGGATGTTGTGCGTCTTTCAAAGTAGTATTACATTAGCATCCTCGTCTTGCAAGTCATCTTGGTCCCCTCTTATGTCATTGTAGAATATTAGAAACAATCATATTTGAAAAGTTTACAACTTCCAAAGTTGGTTTGTGCATTAGTAAGTTATGGATGTGTCTCCTGATTATTGTGAAGGTAGTGTTGACAGTACATTTATGTAGTGAGTATGTATGTCCCCATGACCTTACATATGGTATGTATGGTCAACGTTCTAACTTATGGGTAGCTTTTTACTTAATGATTTTTGTGCTACTGACATAGCTATGTCATTAGTGGGTTGGATAGCTAGAGTATGTTGCCTGTTTGGGTTTGATATTGCTGGGTTTGGCTGTAAAATGATGCACATATAGATGCCCATATTATTTGTGTGTGATGTAAATATTCTGATAAGATGGTCATAATTACGTATAAACATACTAAATAATAGTTGTATGATGTAAAAGATTTATAAATGATAAGATGGTCATAATTACGTATATACACACTAAATAATAGTTGTATGATGTAAAAGATCTATAAATGTTTTCATCATCTAAATTATACTACACTTGGCCTTTTAAACATAATTCCAACTTAAAATTTACAATTGTTTAAGCTTTCGTAATTCTAAAACATATTAAGAAACAACTATAATTGTATTAAAAAATAAAAAAAAATATTTTTTGAGTAGAACATATAGAATATAAAATAAAATTACAAATAGATGAACATAAACAATTAGAAGTAAAACTATTTATACAATTGAAGACAAGTACTCGCCACTACGTGACACTTGTTGTTTTGCTTATATTAAATATACTTTGATCCTCAATTTTAACAAATTGTTGCCACCTTATTCTTTATCATATTAATACATTAGGATTGAACGTAAGAATTGATTTAATAATTTGTGGTGTGAAAATGAGCTAAGACCATGAGTGATCTCTTTGTCTTTGCCTATATATACTATATAATACTATTAGGATGGATTTTATAAACACATTAAAGGATATTGTGATATTTTAAGAGTCAAGATTGCCTAGCTCAAGGCTCTATTTAATGATCTCTTACAATTCTAAGGAAATAATTCAATACAACATGAATAAACTTATAGATTGCTTATATGATTCTAGTGAAAATTAAGTAATTAAGTTTCTTTATCTCTAACAAGTGAAATGCGCGCTAGTGCTTTCTCTTTGTCATAAGATACATAAATCACATGTTTTTTCTTTGTATATTGGTGCAAGGTGACTTTCATTCTTAATCCATACAAAAATTCTACAAAGAATCTAACTAGAAAATGCAAGACATAATTCTTGTTTTCTATTGGTTTCCTAAAAATGAGATTATAATGTCAATTTGACAATATAAAACTTTAGCCTTATAAACTTTACATACAAATATGAAATCTAATTTAAAACTTAGTAACACCCGCAAGAAATAACTACAACAAGACAATTACATTCAAACTATAATGTCCCTGTTTTGAAATAGAATTTAATAATAAATAATAATATTTTAATATAAATACATATAAATAATAATTCTATATATCTTACCGATATTTTTTTTTATATATATCTTAATAAATAAATGATAGTATTATATAAATAAATAATATTCTAATATTTAATAATAATTAATAACCAGCGGAAAAAAAATACAAGCAGAGGGGATGACAATTTTTTGGCGTAAATTTTTTTTTGTCAAGGAGTAAAGCTCCCACAAATAGCCTATCGACTAATAAACAATAATAATGATTTAAAGTATAATATACTAATATTAACTATAATAGTAATCAAATGTTATCATAATATAGATCTAAAATATATTATAATAAAATTATAACATATACCATATATGTCAAATATAAACATCATCATCATCATCATCATCATCATCATCATCATTAGTTATCCATTGCAGACTAAGCGGTCTTAGAGTCTGATCGTAGAAGAGAAAGGTATCAAACAAGGGAGAATGGTTCGACCTAACATTAAGCATATAAATTTAATGTTATGGAGAGCAAACATTATCTTATGAGGGGAAAATGGTCTTGCCCCATTTGGAAATGAGTGCAAGTGCAGGGATGTTACTTATTTTTGTTGGCAATGCTTGGATCGTGGTTTTTATACATGTCTCATGCTTCAGTGGTAGTGTACCAATGACTTCAATCACTGAAGGTGTTCAGATTATGGGAGCATCATTATGTGGGTCGAATATATATAATAGAGGTGTAATGAACTAATTTGGACTATCAAACAATTTGCTTAGGGAATAAAAAAAAAGAAAGGAAAGGAGGAAAAACTTGATCATAGTCAGCTAGGGACATTACACAAATTTTTTTTTCTCTACAATGTTCTCCCATACTTCCATCGTACCAAAATATTCAATTGTTAACTCTGGCTCCCAATTTATGGAGATGTAATGCAAGGAAAACAACAATTGTTTTAAAAAAACAATGAGTTGGAAACCATGTCCAAAATTCAATGCTAAGATAAAGAGCCCCCACAAACTTATAAAAATTCAATAATTTCTCCACTTGAGCTAGACATGGCTACCTCCATTTTAACTAGTCAAATTAGAAACATCCATAACTTTCTCGAGATTCGAAATATATGTGTACTTGGGCACCCAAATTTTGAATGCATAAAATGTCAATTTTCAACATGAAGGAGCGTAGATGGAAAATTTCTTTCCACTCCCATTTTAGATGCCACAATGGAAAATTTTGAACATATGCCTTGTAGTTATTATCAACGTGTGTTCATTTCCCAGCAAAGCAGATTCCTTAGGACTTGGCCAAATATTTATAGCCTTATTACACCAATTTATTCACTCAAACCATTGCCAACTAAATATTTATATTAAATTAAATTAAAATATTTTTGGTGATGCAAGATTGCTCTTATACCCCTCAATGCTCCTATATTAAACACTTGAGGTAAGAAAATTTTGTGAGACTGGGCTCACAAAATGGAGTTGGATGATAATTCCATCATTATAGGTCGTAAAAAAACCTTCATTGAAGTCCATCACTGCATAAGCTTCTTCAAAATACTTCTTCCTTCTCTTCCAATACTTGGCTAGAGCAACTCCCCTTTTTCTCTTTCATATTTTATCCTCATTTCTTTCTCTTATTGACCTACGTACACTATCAACTAACCCTATCCACCAATATTCTTTTATTTATTTCCCATCTCATTTATATTATCCTCTATTGTACCTATATGCAAATTTGTGCTAACAATATTATGAAAATTAATTATTTCTAGGTTTACACCTCCTCTACATTCACCTCTTCTTCCATGCTTGTACCTCATCTACATACATCTCACCATCATCTTCATCATCATAAAAATGAAAATGCTTTTTATTAGCTCTATTTTATTTAGTTCCTTTGTTGATGTTACAACCCTTTCTTCTTCACTCTCTAGTGTAGCATTTTCATTTTCAACTATTGAAACTTCTTTCGCCATGTCTTCTACATCACCTCAATTCCCCTTAAAGTCCCCACTCAATCTAAATATCACCTCAATCATTGCAATCTCTTCCTTAAGCAATGTATTCTCTTCATCAGGTTCTCTATCAGATATAGGGAATTCACCTGCCACTATATCCCTTAATAGCAATCTCCCCAACTATTGTAATCTCAACTTTCTTCTTCAATGCCACATGCATGTCACTTTCCCATATCTTCCCTCTTTCCTAAAGTAAAAAAATTATTAAAAAATAATACTTATCCAAGCCATCAACTCTAGCCTCGATCTTCGACAACTTCTCAAATACAAATCTCTTAAATCTCTTGGCTCACTGCTCTTTGCAATATAGAATTCTCATAGGTCTCTTTAAATTAATTTTCATCCCTTTTTTTCAAATTTATATCCACACTCAACTATCTACAAACAAAATTAGTTACATTCAACAACTATCCTCTACCCAACAAATGTTCTGGAAGACTCACCTCTCTCTATGTACCTTCTACCTAGCCTCAACCTCTAGTAGAAGATAGTAATAAAATCATGCATTCCACCCATAAATCCTGAGCCAAACTACCTCATATTTGTCACTCTATCTACATGGTTAAGGAACATTTTCTCTCATAACATTTGATGTAGGGGGACTCTCCCTCTCAATACACACACAAATTCAACAAAGAATATAACAAGAAAATGCAATACATAATTATTCTTTTCTATTGATTTCCTAATTGAGATTATAATGGCAATCAAATTTTTTTTTAACCTTATAGTGTTTACATAGAAATATGAAATTTGATTGAAAATCAGTAAAACCTACAAGCAAGAACTACAATAACAAATTTACGTTCCAATCTTCTTTTTCTCTCTAATGTTCTCCTATACTTTCACCCTGCCAAAATATAATTAATAACTTTGACCCCCAATATATAGAGATGTAATAAAGGGAAAAAACTATTGTTTTTCCAAAACCATGAGTTGGAGACAAACTCCAATATCCCATGCCAAGATAAGGAGGTTGTCCATATACTTATAAATTGCATTAATTACTCCATTTGAACTACACATGGCCACTTGCATCTCAACCAATCAAATTAGAAACTTCCATAACACTCCTGGTACCTGAAATAGGCAAATGTACTTGGCATCCAAATTCAGAATACACAAAATGGTAAGGTTCAATATGAAGAATCATGAAAGGAAAGTTTTTTCCCCTCTCGTATTGAATTCCAAAATAGAATATTCTTAGCACATGCCTTGTAGATGCTACCAACATGAGTTCATTTCCCAATAAAGTTGAAACATTAGGAATTGGCCAAATATTTAATTAAATATATAAGCCTTATTACATCATTTTATTCACCCTAAACATTACTTAAAAATAAAATTACAATATTATGATACAAGATTGCTCTTAAACCCATGGATGCTTCTGTATCATATATTTATTGCACAAACGAACATATTTGAATAACACTATTTAAATACAACACTTAGTGAAAAGGGCAAAAAGTTTTGAATCAACAATTTATTTTAGGATTTGACATTGCCTTGTAGGGATTGACCTAGGATAGATATTTGTGGATGTGAGTGCTAGTATAATAATAAATGATATGTAAATAATAAATATGTGAAACTATACTTAGATAAGTGGGAATGAATACAAAATAGATAGGGAAAATGTATCAAATTGTGAGCCAAAATGAATCCACAATATGCACTTTTTGATAGCTAATCATAATTATTTTTATCAAAATAAACCCATGAACTTCACTACTAAAAAAATAAACTATCCATCTAATTAGATATAAATGTAATTCTCATATTCATACTATTGCATTCATAATTGCAATTAGGTGCTCTAGAAAAACACACTTCTCAACTGTATTATATATTGTTCTCAATACACAATACATGATTAATTGTAGGTGGTTATCAAGAACCCGGTTCTCATGAATAATCAAGAATCATGTTCTTTAAATAAAAAGATTAAATACAATACTTAGTGAAAGAGCAAGAAAATTTGAATTTGAAATTTCAACATTTTATTTTTGGATTTGTCATTTCTCTATAAGGATTGACCTAGGATAGAAATTTTTGGATGTGAATATTGATATAATAATAAATGGTGTGTAAATGATGAATGTATGAAATCATAATTAAATAAGTAAAATGAATACGATATCCATTGTAAAAAGGTAACAAATATACATACAAATATGATAATTACCGTTAATTAATCATATTAAAACATTCCATCAAAATAAACCCACAAATTTCACTATTAAAACAATCAACTATCCACCAAACTAAATACAAAAGTAATTGTCAATATTCATACTATTAATTTTATTCCTATTTTTCATTTATTTAATAATCTGTTTAGGTAAGTAGGTACTCGTAGAAAAAGATGCTCCTCGATACTATAGTTTGTTAAAATTTGATCTCACCTATCTACCGCCCGGCTTAACCAGTTTTGTTGGGCCCCACTCTTCCCACTTAACCCATCATTTAACCACACCTTTCCGTTCTCGTGGTCAGTTTCTGTTTCCGTTTTGAACGGTTTTCCCACGTCACTTTTCAAAATTTTAGTCTCATCTATTATTAGGTTTAGAAACCTCCTACTATAAGGTAGTTCAATACAAAAATTCCATTTAATTTATTATTAAAAAGTAAATCTATAGAAATTAAATTTGATTTATTTTAAAAATCTTAAAGGTAATATACATTCACATTTTTAAATTAATTTTTTATTCTAAATTTACATTTTTAACAATTTTTACTTCATTGCATTAAAGGTTCATTCTTTTGTTTACTAGAGTCGATTTTGATGAATAGGGTGTAGTTTTTGTTTTACAATTCTAATATACTTGCATAGTTCTTCTAATTCATCAAAGCAATATTCTACTCTATTATTTGAACTTAAAATTTAATTATGTTATATATCTATTTTTCTAGAAGCACATTCTATTATTAAAGGAAAACTTAATTGTATTGTTTTTACCAAACACACGATGTTTATAATATTTAAAATGTCTACAAAAATCTTAGATACCACTAATCATATATCTATTAATCAAGATTTTCAAATCCCTTTTCATCCTCTGACTAGCTTACCAATCTCCTCATCAAAGGTGACATGCACACTAGAATCATTTATCTAAGAGATACTTGATTATTCTTTTAGTAAATATCAACTTTACGGTTCCTAAATGTGGGCTCTTTGTGAATCATTTAATAGACTAAGGTCCCACTGACAATAAATAAGAAACCTAATTTAATTACCTAAGAATCATCTCCAAATATGTTGACATAAATAAAAGCATCACTACTAACTTCATCCTTGTTTGAGGATAGGTTAGAGGAAGGGTGAATATTTCTATTTATATTGGTACTCTACATGTATTTTCTAATAGTTTTAAGTGCTGTAAGGTTTTAAGAAGAGATTTTTATATAATAGAATAAGATACTTTTCATTGTGATGGTATAAATAATTTTTGGCATCTTAATGTTGTTTATATAGATTTATTTTCTAATATTTACCATCTTAATGCTATTTATTTTATAAAATTTAGAGACAATAAGAACTTAACTATTTTGAGTTTCATAGTAAAAGACACACTAAATGATTCTTAATGATTGATGAATATTTAAATGTTTTAATGAAACCCTTACGTTGCCATAATATGCATAAAAGTAAGGTTTAGTTTTGTCAATTTTAATATTATTTTAATTTAAACTAACCTTCCTCTAGAGGTTAAATAAAATGTAATGTAAAATGTAAACTTTTGAATAAAGAAACTAAAAAATAAATTCACCCATGAACAGAGCAACCGCTGAGCAGGGGATCCATCTATTCTCACGGTTCTCCATTCCGTCCAAACGGTGGAAACAGGAACGGGAAACGCAACTGTTACGGGAACGGAAAAAGTAAATACGAAAACGGAAATGGTCAAACGGTCTAAACGGCAAATTCATAAACGGAAACGCTACCAACGGGGAAGGTTAGGTTAAGGCTAAGGTTAAGCGTGAGGTTAAGAGTGGGCCCCGCGACACTCGAAGTCAAAGGTTGGAGTGTGCCGGTGAAGCCCGGCCCCTAACTACCATCTAACTACCATGTAGATTTCTAATTAGGTGTACTCGTTGACAAACAAGTTTCTCAAGTATACTATATATAGGCATGGTAGAGGTGGTAAATCTTACATACTTGTAAAGAACTACTTAGAATGGCTTTGCTTTGTGTGTCTCCTTTGCTTTTTCCCAAGGTACTTAGAAAGTCCTATGCATCTAACAAATCTTCTATGGGATTAAATTCTTGGAATACAGAAGTAGTTCAAAGAAATAAAAGGATTGTGCCCACTAAAAGTATAAATGCTATTTTGATTACTCAACAACCAGGCTTAACACGACGTATAGGCAATCACCACCCTAATTTGTGGGATGATGAGTTTCTTCAGTCACTTGAAATGCCTTATGAGGCAAGTTTTTTCTAATGGTCTTCTAATGGTCTTTTATATAGTTTTGTACATGTTATTTTTTTAAATTTAGTTTCATATTGTGAATAATAAAAGAATCTTTCTTTCTTTTTTCTTTCATGTCTATATTGTTCGACAGAACCCTCCATATGTTGAACGTTCTGAGGTACTTGTTAGAGAAGTTAAAGATATGTTCAATACAGTATTAACAAAAGAAAGCGGAGATGACCTCTTCCAATGCCTCTCTATGGTAGATAATGTTGAACGCCTTGGAATAGATCGACATTTTCAAGAGGAAATAAAAGAAACTCTTGATTATGTTTATGGGTTTGTATCTATGTTAAAGTTTAGTCTACAAGATCTATGGCAAGCTTATATGTTGAATGGAGTTGTAACTTAAATCTAATTTTTTTTAGGTATTGGAACAACAATAAAGGCATTGGAATTGGGAAGAGTACTTCTAATGCTGATCTCAATACCACTGCTTTGGGTTTTCGAATTCTTCGACTTCATAGATACAACGTTTCTTCTGGTGCTTATTTTAAATTGATAGTTTATTGTACTTATGATAATTTGTTTTTATCCTGATTAAATTGTATGTAATGTATCTCTAGATTTCTGGATTAGATTGTGTATTAGTTTTTGCATCAACATTTCATATCGCACTCCATGATCCATCATCGAGATACTAAAAAGCTAAGAGACATGAAATGAATAGTTGTAGGCCTTCTTTGTAGCTTGGACCAAGTCTGCAGCTATTCAATTCGTGTCTCTTATCTTTCTAGTATCCAGATGATGAATCACAAATGTGATCCGAAATATTGATGCAAAAAATAATACATAGTTTAATCCAGAATTCTAGAGATACATTAAACTATAAATGGTGAAAATATGATATCATAAATGGTATATATTTAGTTGAATTTTGTTATAGTTCATAAGTGTAATCTTCTAACATATTTTAAACTAGCCACATTCTTATAATCCCATTTTCTAATCATTATATTATCTTTCTTTAAATGGTAAGATGTGTTGAAGAGCTTCAAGGGTAAAGATGGACAATTCTTGAACTCTAGTACTCAATCACAAGAAGAAATAAAAATCATTATAAATTTATTTCGAGCGTCACTCATTGCATTTCCAAAGGAGAAGATTATAGATGAAGCTAAATCCTTTTCCACTCAATATTTGAAACAAACTCTGCAAAATATTGATGACTCCAATCTTTCAAGAGAGGTAACAACTAAACTTCATTATAGTAATTAGCACCATTTTTTTTTATCATATATGAATATGAAAATATCTTAGTAGTTCTATTTTTTTAAACGAACAGATAGAATTCAATTTGGAGTATGGATGGCACACTAATGTGCCTAGATTGGAAGCAAGGCAATATATTGAAATTTATGGAGAGGACAATTCATGGGTTGAAAAGACTATAACAGGGTAATCATATACTTTTTGAACTTTTTCTAGCTTCTATAGCATATCATTTAATCATATACATGATTCTTGCTACATATTTATAAGAGCATTATAATTAAAGAGGCTCAGATTTTTATAATATGAAGTTTGAGTTATCTGCAATAGTTAATCAGTAATTTATAATAAAACAAAAAAAAAATGTCAATAGATTTTCGTCTATTGATGAAGTTGTCTTTATATTGTAAGGGATGAGATATTGAGTAACTTTGACAAAATGAATATAACTCGGCATTTTGAATTTTATCTCAAAATTTGATGGTGGAAGTTTGTAGAGTCTTCCAACTGCCTCAGTTTTAATATGCTAAAGTTTGAGTTATTAGCAAAAGTTTAAGTGCAATAGTTAAAGAGCAATTATAGTAAATGAAAATTAGTTGTCTTAAAGGTTTTTTTTTTTTTTTTTTTTGTCTGTTGGTGAAGTTGTTGAGTTCAAAGTTTTTGTAATGTGAGAGATGAGATTCAATATATATTTTGAATAACTTTGACAAGATAGATACAACTCAATATTTTATTCACAAGTGAAAAGATTTCAACCCAATACTTTAGTCAAATATATGATAGCTAAAAGGATTACGTAGAGTTAGTATAAAAGCCTCCAACAAACTATACAAATATAAATAATTTAAGAAGACACAGTTTCTTGTAATAAATGATTTTTGGAATATATTCCTAGACATTAAAATATATGAATAAAATATCTGGTTCAACAAAGAAGTGCGTAAGATCTGACTTAGTTTCATACATGGTGATATTAATATTTGATATGCAGGATGCCTCATTTGAGTAACAAAAAAGTTATAGAGCTAGCAAAGTTGGATTTCAACATGATGCAGTGCATGCAACAACGAGAGCTACGTATCCTTTCAAGGTGATACTTTGGATGTTGCAGAAAATTAGCAAGTAGTTAACAAACTAATGAATAATTATAAAGGATGTATTTTGTGTGTTTGTAGGTGGTGGGTAGAGTCTGGTTTATCAAAACTGGAATTTGCTAGACATAGACATGTTGAATACTATTTTTGGGCAGCTAGTGGTGTGATTGAGCCAAAGTATCCTGCATTCAGAATCGGCCTTGCAAAGTTGTCTTCACTCGTAACATATTTGGATGACATCTATGACACATATGGAACTTATGAGGAGCTCCAACTCTTAACTGAAGCAATTAAAAAGTAAGGACACACTTTCTTTAGTGATATTCATTGCAAATGAGAAGTTGTGACACTTATCAATTTCATGGTGTTTTGGGTGTGTTTACAGATGGGATCCATTAGCCATAGAGGGGCTACCAGAGTATATGAAAGTTGCATACATAGCCTTCTATGATGCAGTGAAGGACATGGTCAGAGAAGCCCAAATTACTCAAGGCCGAGATACATTTGACTACGTTAAAAAAGCTGTATAATTCTATTCTTTATCTGTATTTTTATCTTTTCATTTTTATTTATCTTTTTATCTACCGGTTAGTATCATATTACTTTAAGCTATTTGTAGACACATATAAGGTGCCTTAGACTATAAATCCACATTTCCTTTCCATTTTTTTAAAATTTATAATAGCAAGTACATAAATTTATCTTCTGCTAAAACATTTGGAGCCATTCTATAATATTTGGTGATTTTTATTGAATTGATTAAAGGAATAAAAGAAGAGATCTTTACAAGGATCTGAAAACACTTAAATAGATAAAGAAGGCTTACAATGTTTTTGAATGTAAGAATTTGGAATATTGAGGGTATTTGTGTTGAAGAATTGAGCAAATTTAAAAAGAATTAAACATCACAAATATAGCAAAAAATTAGAGCACACACATAACAAATAACATAGAGATTTTATGGTCCATGAGAAAGGTGGGCACCATATCTTTATTGTTGAACAACATCAAATACAAATTCTTCATCTTAGAGACTACAACTAATAGTTCTCAATATATAAAAGTTATTAGGAGAATCACATAATTAAAAAGACATGGAATGTGAAGGGCCAAAGTTTGTTGGACTTCATATACCTAACAATTTGTACCAATAAAATATAGATAGTATTTTTTTATTTGGTAAGCATAGATTTTGAAAGGGGTTTGATCCCTTGTACAAATAAAAAGATAAAGCATTAAGCCTAGACAAACACCAACCAATAGCTACAAAACAACAACTAGACAACTACAAACAAGGAAAAACAAAACCTTACAACAACGCAACCCAAAGACAGGGTGGAAATCCACCAAAAGTCAAGGTGGTTTAGGAAAACGTTCCAAGGTGCTTTGATTTACCTCGAAAGTAAGGTCCTCCCCAAATCTAAATTTCTTGTGACAAAGAGAAGTCATAAAATAAAGAAAAAGAAAAAGAAAATTATAACTATAGATTTGATAACTTCTGACTTTCCAAATATAGACAAGGCTATTTATAATATTCATTAAAATATTAAATAAAGGTAGACGAAGAAAGCTTGTGCGGATTCCAAATCTGCTATTTGATAACTTCTAGATTTCCAAATATAAACAAGGATGTTCATAGTATTCATTAAAAGGCTAAGAAAAGTAGACAAAGAAGGCTTGTGAAGATTCCAAATTTTAGGTTTTAAGATATTGAAGATCTTAACATTATGTTCATGAAATGACTTATATAGATAGTATTATATAGATATTCTTAATATTTTACGTACTTATATTTATATAAATTTCATTAGAACTTATTATTTTGCAGTAATTTGAATTGCTAGACTTAAATTGTACATGTAATTTCTTTAAACAGTAAATATTATTTATTTGAATTATATCTAGATGTTGATATTACAATTCTATTTTATAGTTTAAAATTATAATGTAAATCAATTTACATATTATTTAAGAGTTAAAAAATTTATTTCTATTTTAGTACAAAACTATCATTTTTGGTATGATCTTTTTATTTTAATATATCAATGTGACTAAAAGTAACATGAAGTTTATTGGACATAACAATTACAGTGGGAAGTTCTTATTGATGCATATATGCAAGAAGCAAAATGGCTTGTTGAAGGTTATGTACCAACTTTGGAAGAGTATTTAGAGAATGGAAAAGTTAGCAGCGGTTCACGTGTAGTGAATTTACAACCTATATTAGCATTAGATGCACTTCTTCCAGAAAATATTTTACCAGAAATTGATTATCCTTCAAAGTTTGATGAACTTTTAGCCTTAACAGTTAGAGTTAAAGGTGACACAAGAAACTTTGAGGTATGATACAAAATATTTACTATAATTTACTTTTATTTTATTTTCCTGAAATAAGTGTCATGGTAGATAAATTAATGTTTTGTGTTTTCTATTCAAAAGGCTGAAGCTGATCGTGGAGAAACTGTATCTTGCATAACTTGTTATATGAGGGACCACCTTGGATCTACTAAGGAAGAGGCTATAACTTATCTCAGTTCCTTATGTGATGAACTCCTCAAAGAGTTGAATTGGGAATATTTGAAATGTGATAATGTTCCACCCATTAGCAAAGATTGTGCTTATGTAGTATCACGAGGCTTACAACTTTTTTATAAAGAGAGAGATGGATTTAGTGTTGCTAATAAAGATATAAAGAATCATATGATCAAAACCATGTTTGAACCTTTTCCAATGTGATTCATATTCCCACTTATATAAGTGTCAAGTATATGTAATCTCTTTTAAATAAAGAATATTAAGTAAATTTTGTCATATTGTGTGTAATTTAAAAATGAAATAAAAATTTATCTTTGAGTTATATTATCAATTTTAGTTATTTTTTAAATAAAACATAATTTCATATTTTTAAGCTAGGGAAAATAAAATTATGCATACAAATAACATTAGATAAAAAATTTAACATTATTGGATAGCTTAGAAATAGAATAATTGTGATGATATTTATGAAATTAAATTTTAAAGGTTAAGAGCTTTAGCTATGAAGATTATGGTGAAGAATGATTCTAATGTTCAATATAATTAGAACACCTTGGTACAATGAAATTGATGTTGTTTAACTATTGATATCGCTTGGAGTATCACAATATATTATTGCATATTACTTTATAATAAAAATTTTAATTGAAATAAATCAATAGATGTATTGCTATGTGCTATGAATAAGGAAAATATTTTTATTTATTTGGAATTTAAGGTAACTATTAGAAAAAATTATTTCTTATGAGATTTAATCAAAGTATGCTTACTATACATTGAGTAATAAAATATAAGTTTCCAAAGAAATAAATAAACATAAGTTTATTGTGGGAAAACCTATATGGCGAAGAAAAATAAGGATTATCATTGTTAGAAGTTATATATTGATCTATCTAATTAGAAGCAAAAGAATGTAGGGAAAATTCCTTTCTTCTTATTATTAGAAAATTCATATAGTGAAATTTTCAATATTTACAATTTATTATTCTCCTCGCATAGTTTATCCCAATGGAAATATCTTAAATGTAAAAAAACAAAGTAGATAACACCATTTAAAAAATTTACCGCATCTTTTACAAAAAACATTAACTTATCACTCAATAATTTAGTTGATATTTGAAAATAAATATTTTTATGGTATCATACTTATAAATAAAATACTTTGTAATGTTCTAGAAAATATATTTTTAGTATCTTTTGGGGAAAAAAACCTAAAGTTTCTAAGTAATTCAACAATAGACAAACACCATGGATAATAATGTCGAGATGAAGATTAAGTATTGTAGAGTACATGATAGATCACTTTTTATAATATAAATATTTGTTTTTGTAACCATGCTAGGCCATCCACCAATGTTGTGTCCTACTTGTGGGATTGGGAAAAAAATATTCTAAGGTGTAAAAAGAAAAAAATATGTATGGATATATTGCTATGTAGTGTGAGTAGGGAGCGTATTGTTATTAGTGTTTATTTATTTAGAATTGAAGGTAACTATTAGAAACATTTATTCCCTATGAGATTTAATCAAAGTATGCTTACACTAGATTGAGCAATAAAATTGTAGATGAGGGAAATAGATGATCTATCTTTTCAAATCTTTCCAACATCCAACAATAGAATACCTGCCAAACACACACACAGATGCAAAAAAAATTCTAATCTAACCCACACATGCATGCAAATGGATTTTTGATTCCATTGCCCTCCTATTTGTCAAGTTCTTGTGCTCAATGGCGGATGCTCTTAGAAGCACATACACAAGAAGTTATGAAGAATGGATATTGAGAGATGAATGATAGAAAAGATGTAGAAATGAAAGAGAAATTTAGAATGTAAAACAAACTAGATTGCAAAGATCATTAAATTTCTATAATGGATGCTAAGACTGAAGACAATTGATGTAAGCAAAGAACAAAGGAGTTGAAATGAGAAGGGGCATTGTTTAAATATATGTCCTAAAAAAGGAATGACATATGAGCATGGATGTGGGATAAAAGATGTGGTAGGGAATTGTAAGTGTAAATCCCACATTGACTAAATGACTGCAAATGATAGAGGCGAAATATTATAAATAGGGGATGTAGTGGATGTGAGAGGGATTTTGGATTTAGTAGAATACTAGTAGAATATTTATTAGAATGATGGAATACTGGTAGTATATTATATTATATCATTTAATGGATTTGATGAATTAATAGAGAAATATGCATAATATAGTATAATGAATGATAGGAATTCTATAATGAAAAATAGGATTATTATAATATAATATAATATTATTAAAAAATGGATCCACTTGATTAATAGGAAAAATGAGATTGAATTAAGACAACAATTTAACGTGTCTACATTTTTTCCCTTTTTGAGACAATGCATGCTATCACATTGTTTCAAAGAAAAAATTGTTCTTGCGAAAAATTTATGATTGTTGACTTATGGCCTAGTTTTACTAGGCATAGACGATAGGTATGCCCCCTCGAGAGATTGTGTGAGATATCCAAAGGAAAATCTCTCGATAAATCATGGGGAAGATTTTATTTGATGCTATAGGATTGATTAAGTTGCAGGAAATAATAAGATACTATACTAAGCAAATGATAAGATGGACACCTAATAAGTTTAACCAAACAATTAATGAAAATGATCAGGATAACTAGATGAAATGGGCTCTTTCATTGGATAGTTGATAGACAATTGAGCTGATTAGGTTAGTTGATGCTAGTGCAGGATAAGTTGAAGCAGGAATGATTGATTGCAAGCAAATGAGATGGTGGGACAAAGATTAATTAAAGGTAGATAAACCAATATTGATGATTGCAAGGTAACGCCCTAGTATTGATGCAAATTGATAAGCTAATTAAGATGATCAAGATTGATGCTAGTGCAAGACAAGTTGATACAATGATTGATTGATTGATCAAGGGGTGACGAGCAACGAAAACTTTAGTGGCAATTATTCACCAATTGGCAAATATCGCATGTCGGTGAGCGGGGAATTGGTGATTATTTTTCATATATTAGGTTGACCCTATCGCCCGACAATTATTAATATTGGGACCAATGCCTGGACCCATCGCCCATCGCTTTATTTAATTTTCTACTTTTCTTAAACATCATCGCCAATGGAATCTAATTTTTGGTCCCCGTAAATTTTGAAAATTTGCCTATAATTTATACACGACCCAAATGGACGACCTATATTTGCCAATAGTTTTATACATTTATATTTATAGGCCACCCCAAATTCACCTGGCATTTTGCGGATGCGTGTCTCAACCCGACCCAAATTCGCCAACTTTATTAATCATACCTTCGTATTGGACAACCCATAATCGTCTCGCAAATAACAAAAGAAGCGGGCTTCGCCAAATTTGTATACCTTGACCTAATACCTCCCGCCGAATTTGACAAATAAGGATAGTATAAAAACATTTGATCGATAGCAAAGTTTCAGACTGTTGAGTGCAACTACATACTACATTGGCGAGTTGCAACTACAATTTAATTTGAGGCAAAGGTAAGTGATACTTATTCTGCGACTCTATAATTTTGAGTTCATTATTATTTAGTGGTAACCAGTTAGCGAACACTGGTGACCAGGGAGACCTTGGACATAATTTTAGGGCCAATAAATCCATAATAATATTTATATATATTATAGTCTATTGTCACTTCTTCAACAATTTAACATCTTTTTTGTAGTGGAAGTCGTTGGAGAATGGAGATGTCGAACAAAAATAAGGGTAACAAGAACAAGGGTAAGGCTCTTGCAAGTGGGGAAAGCCAAGAGAGGCCAGAAAAATGCAGAACCTTATCATCGTACTTTGGTCATGGTGTTGGAAATGTTTCTGTCCAAAACCGAGAAGCTGCTTCATCACAAGTAGATTTTGAAGATTCACAACCTGAAACTACATGACATATTGAAGGGGTAGGCGAACCTGATATCTTAGATCACGATGAACTTGAAGAGGATTTTTAGTTAAATACCCAGGGTAGCCATAATGATATAATCAACTTGGATGAGACTGAGAATGTCAGATATGATGATGGTGCAGGGAAAAAGAAAAGAAAAAACAATTCAAAAAATGATCGAAAGTGGGAGTTGTCGAGGAATTTTCAAATATAATGGGTGTCAAAGTATCCATTCATTGAACCAGTGGAAAATCCAATTGAAGGTCAACCTCTGGTAGAATGCAGATGTAAGATTTGCACCAAGATAAATAAGAAGGAAAAGAGGTTGCAGTTAAAAATCGACACCATAGAGAAGCATATGGGTAAAGTTTACGAAAAGAAAACCACAGATGGAGTTGAAAAATCAGTGATAAGATGGAAAACAAAGGATGAATCTCTGCATTTTAGGAATGCAGAATTATATAAATTTTAGCTGAATATATAGACGAATCCTGCTCAAGTTAAAGGCTCTATTGAAGCTTGTTTTGGAAAAGCATTGGAAGTAGAACTAATGAGAAAATCTGTCCAGTTAAGTGTTGTTTTTGATATTTTGAGTAGAGGGTGTCCTATGACAGACTACCCATCATTGAGTGCTTTATTACACTTTCTGAAAGTTCCTAACTATCCTAACAGTCATTGGTCAATAAACAGTGGATGGGAATGGGCAAGTTGTCTTGCCGATGTTGAAAAAGAGGATCTAAAGGAAAAAATTAAAGAGTCAAATTTTATTGCATTGTCTTTAGACGAGGTTACAACAATAGATAATATTTTGTGGGTATGCATGCATGTTTATACTGTACACAATTTTTTCTGCCAACCTCATCTACTAACTGTTGCTAAAATGAAGGATAATGTGATAGCTAAAAATCTATTTGAACTAGTAA
>MU225659.1:18164-41796 GCA_018584345.1 Thuja plicata | reverse complement strand
GTCATCACACTAACAACCTGATGGAGGCCATGGCTATTTTGTATGTCGTGAAGAATGCTTGTGACCTTGGTTGGAGAAGGCTTATCTGTGAATCCGACTCTCAAGTGGTGATACGTCTTTTGAATCGACAACATTATGAAGTTGTTATTTGGAAGTTAGCTTTGATTGCGGACCAGATTCATAATTTGTGTACTTCTTTGGAGTCTGTTACTTTCACTCATATTCCCAGGGAATGGAATAGTGTTGCTGATTGTTCGGCGAAGCGGGCTTCTGACCATGTGTGTAATTGGAACATTGTTGATAAGACTCAACTTCCGATGGGCTTGTCCCATCAATTTGATCACTTGGTTGATCTTGATAGGGCTATTTGATGCCCTTTCTCTATTTGTTCTTGTTTCTCTTTCAAATTGAATAAATTTTCACCCCTCCTTTATTTCAATAATTCAATTAATATTTGAAAATAAATATTTTTATGTTATCATACTTATAAATAAAATACTTTGTAATATTCTAGAAAACATATTTTTAGTATAAGAAATAATATCATATATTACATCTTCATAAATATTTATTTTAGGTCTTTTTATTAATTTGAAGGATTATAGTGCTAATACTCTTCCTTATGTTTAAAAAGGGCATGTGATTTTAGTATTTTTTGGGAAATAAAAACCTACATTTATGGATATATTTCTATGTAGAGTGGGTAGGGAGCATATTTTTATTGGTGTTTGTAATACCCTTCCATGATTGTGCTTCGAGTCATGTGCATCTTGTCCTTTGATCATTATGAGATGGGACTTAATTAGAATTAAAATAATTGTTTTATTGGTCCTATTATGATATAATTAATAAAAGTCAAAATATATATTTAGTGTAAATATTAAATAATGATGGATTAATACTAACTAATATAATATAATAAAGATTAAGATCATATTATATGGTAACGTTAATTGTTGTTAACCAATATTAATATTATTATGTATTATGAAATTTAATTCCTCTTTGGATGCATTAATTGTTTAACTTAAAATACACTAATATTTCATGATATCATTATGTTAGGGAAGTATGATATAATATAATATTAAATCGATATTTTCTTATGCGAGTTGTCTATGAGAAGTCATTATTTGGTCTTTTTATTCTTCTGGAGGGATTCAATGGTGCTTTCTTGTCTCTTCATTGGAGTTGTCGGAATTGAATGATTTTTCTTTGGATCATTGATTTTGTAAAAAATGAATAGTTCTTATTGCGATATTTGTTTGGAGTTTGAGGTTTTTTTTGGGGGGTCGGAGGTGGGGTGGGGGGTAGGGAGACGGATGGGGAGAATTGGATGGTTTGGGACTGCAAAGCTTTTGGAACTTAAGTTTTATCTGACGACAAACAACAATTCTTTTCTTTCTTTTTTCATCTCTGATTTCTTCTACAGTACTAACATGTGAAAAAATTATATTGTAAGTTTTCTAATTGCGTTCACTTTTAATCGATAAGGTATAACTTGTTTTTCCCTATAGATGACACCATTTCCATATAAATTTCTAGCAATTGTCAAATAACTAAAATGTTTTAAAAATGGAAAAGTATCATGTTTTGTCTACCAAGGATTGCATCTATTTTACTGAGATAGGTTGGCTTAGAGTTGCATTGGTTATTATTTTCTCATATTCTTCTCATCATTTAATGTGCCTTTTACTAGTTTATTTATAACACTTAGTGCAGGTATTTGCATATGTTAAATACATAGTCTATATCCTAGGCATTGCACATGGAGTGAGAGTTTTGACCACTAGAATGTCTCCATATTCATGCCTACATTTACTTCTAAAATGGACCATATTTCTACGTATATTGTAGATGAGAATATATATTCCTTGGGCATTAACTTTTCCTTTCCCGTAATTGGAAAAATAATTTGATCTTTCATGATCCTTGTGCTTGTTCAAAAGAGCATGTCTTTTGTCTTAGGTGCTAACCTTTACCCTGCGTGTTAGTTTACAAAGGAAACGTCCCTTGATTCTGGCCCCTTGATATTCCTTTTTGTCAAACAAATATATAATACTCTTGTTTACCTAAAGAAGAACAAGCATCATATAATTATCTTTGTTTCAATTATGAATTTATGTAGTTTATATGCATGTACTTTATTTTTTTAAGTTTGGTTTTGGTTTAAAATGGGATGTTATAAAGTTATTCTATAGGTTAACTTTAATGAGTTATATTATTCTTTTATCTAATGGACAAAATGAATAAGTTTTAATTATAAGTGGTGTTGGTTAGTCTCCTTAAGGGATCAAATGGAAGTAAGTGTTTTTTTGTTTGTTTGAAGTTTGGAGTACCTTGGTGATCTTAAATTGTTCAGTTGTTGTTTTCATGATATGAGTTAAATATGTATTTCTTGTGATTGAAACAGTAATATTAAAATATGTATTTCTTTCCAAGAAGTGTGTGTGTGTGTGTGTGTGTGTGTTCAAACTCAGAGTTGTAGAATACATTATATTATTAGTTTAATATGATTGTGCTCAATCTTCTGCAATTGTCATTAACATTTTAAATCCTTTTATGTGTCTTTTTCCTTGAGATTTCTAGATTTGGAAGTTGGGTGTACCAATGAACCAGAGGCTTGGGGGGGTTATCTTAGTCTATAATCTCAATATTTGAAATCTCACGTGGTTTTAGTGAGGTGTAATATATTTGTTGGGGTCTAATTGTGTAATCGAGGTCACACGATGACCATGTTTTATACTCTTGCATATTTTAGTGTCAATTTGATGATGAGGCTAGTTCTTTGATCTACTATGTTATTTGGCTGAATTTTATTACATTATGGTTTGTTGGCACTCTTGGAGCCTAATTTTGCTATTGATGGTTCAAGGAGATTTTATGTATCTAATTTGTTGGAATGGATCCAAAAGAGGACATATGTATGAGTTATGTTTGTCTGGATTATGGAAGCAAGAGAAGATCCTATGAAATTCTCACCATGATGCATATATGATTTTGGTTATGATGTCCTTTTTTTATGATGACATATGTGGATCCTATTGATGATTTCAGGTTTTATGCTCCAAACTTTCCTTTTGTGGTTTCTTAGAGGTTCCTTTAGTGGCCTTATGATTTGGAAATTTTCTATTTTTTGGTTTGGAGCATAGAGGAGGGTTTTCTATGAGAATTGCTAAGAGAGTGGCTCGCAATAGGGGACATGGCCCTAAGTGGCCACCAGGGTAACCCATTATGGAGTTGTAATCAAGTGAAAACATAATTAAAATAAACTGGGTTGGGTTACATATTAATCAAGATAAATGAGATACCTCACCCTGACCTTGAGTGCTTGTACAAACTAAGGATAGGTCGCAGAAGGTTTGGTCTTCCATGGGGAATTAATATGACAAATTATCTTCCTTTTCCTCACAAAAGGTTGTTGGTTCCATACGAGTTCCACCTAGGGGAAGGGGTCTAGAGAGACTGTCAAGGTAATGCAGGAGTGGGAGCTATGTGGTGACACTCTCTGACATGTGTCTTAGGATTCCCTTAGTCAGCTTAGTGGTTCACCTCTGGTATATGGTGGCTTTCCACGTATATCCTCATGTTATCTCTTGTTGAATTCCTTGTGATACCTTGTGTTATGTTTGGCTTTCTTGTGGTTTGCATATTACGGATTTGATGTGTAGTATAGAGACTTGTGCTATCTCCTAGCTTGGAGGGAGTGGGCCTCGGGTTCCACATGGTTGGGTGGTAAATATTTTTCCATCGAGGTTCATGATATTTCTAGTTGGATTTTGCAACATTATGACATCTTCATTGTACCTCTATATCAGTTTCAAGATGGCTGATCATTTTTGTATCTTGTATCATATGATGATGGATTCTTGTATTACAAATGTGTACTCTTGTAATATGATTGTAAATGTATGGTCAAGATGAATTAAGGATTTATTTAGATGTAATTTTAAGAGTTGGGTAGTTATATTATGTACTTGATCTATTATCATGTAAGATAATTGTCTCTTATGGATTTTTGGATTAAACGAATGAAGTTAGTAACTTTAAACTGGTGTTATAATTTAGGGTTCATTTAATTGTTTGCTCATGCATGACTTAGTAGTGATGTCGAGGAACCTAAGAGGACATGGTGTAATATTTTGATGTATAGCACTTATGCATGTTATTTATATATTGTATCATTTAATTGGTTGTCATTTATTATATCATTGTGTTAAATGTAAAATTTTATGTTAGAAAAAAATTGTGCCATGTTCTTTAGTAAAATTATGTTGTCCTATCGAGTTCCCTAACGGGGTGTTACAATGTTTATTTATTTATAATTGAAGGTAATAATTAGAAACGTGTATTACCTATGAGATTTAATTAAAGTATGCTTACACTAGATTGAGTAATAGAATATAAGCTTAAATATATAGAAATCAAAACATAAACACACATTTATGGTGTGAAAACCCATATGAAAAATAATAATAGAGAACATCATTGTTAACAATTATATATTGGTCTATATACTTACAAGTAAAAGAATGTAATGAGAATTTGGTCTGTCAAAACTTGAATTTGCTCAACATAGACATGTAGAATGCTACTTTTGGGAAGTTGGTGGTTTGATTAAACCAAAGTATTCTGTATTTAGAATTGGCTTTGCTAATTTGTATGCAATTTCAACATATATGGATGACATCTATGACACATATAGAACTCATGAGGAACTCCAACTCTTAACTGGAGCCATTAAAAAGTAAGGATACATTTTATATTTTATTTTTTATATTTATAGTAAGTGAGAAGTAATGGCATTTATCATACATGATGCTTTGGGGGTGTTTACATATGGGATCCTATTGCTCCTCACCTTTATTTGTCCTTCTTGTCATACACTCTAGCAGTATGGCAGTATTATGATGATGTTCAGTTTAGGTTCATATAATATTGCATCATACATCTTCATTTTTGTGATCAATTTTCTCAATGTGATTACATATAGTGATTCCATAGTGCATCATGGCAGTTTGATGGTTATGAGATCAGTTTGTAGCATATTGCATCATCTTTGATAAACACCATCCTTTATGCTCCTAGTTCAGTTTGGAATCAATCAGATAATATGATTAATATAGATATGGTTACAGTTCAATTTTTGTATTGCATCATCATAGCATCATTAGCCTCATTCATTGTTTTAGTGAAACATTGTCATAAGGATACCATGGATACATTACTTTTTTTGATCAGTATCGATTGCGTAGTCATTACAATCAGGAGTTGTCATGAAAATTTTGACAAAGTTTGAATATTAATGATTAGATTGTTTATATCAGTGAGTAGTTGAATAGGATTGTCCATTATATTCAATTTGATAATGTTGATCATATGTATAAGAATGACTTTGACACAATGAGAATCATTGCACAATCAGTTTTTATGTGAAATGCTTACATGGATATTTTGTAGTTTATTTTGCAAAGCATCGTACTTGATAGCTTTTGTAAAAGTTTAAAAAAATACATACATATGATCAAAGAAATATGTATTACGAGAATCATGTACTAAGGTTTTATTATTATTATTGAATGTCACTAAATGTGACCATAGCATTTAGAAGTTATTGTGCTAGGTAGGCCTTTTAGTCGGCCCCCTAGCAATTCTTCATATGGCAGATTTATTACAAAGTGTTGTAAGCGACAAGACACTTAGCACTTTATCAGTAATGGAGCATTAATAAGCATCAAAAGAAATGACATATTTATTGGAATTATATGTGGAAAGATTAAGTTTTAAATTTATTACCATTTTGGTATTCATAACACAAAGCACTTTGAATTTCATTAAGAAACCCTAGCTCTCTCGAGCTAGGACTCTACCCGTTAGGGCACGACATTTGGAAACCACTGTTACAGTTTTGGGATGACATAGTGATTATGGTTAAGATGGAAGTTTGAACAGTTAGATTGTGAACAGTTGCAGTTGTGAAATGAAACCGTGTGTAGGTAGATTCAACAGGATTCTGAGAAATATTTGCAAATAGAGATCATCTCTAGATGTACTCAATTTTTACTCAATTTTTATTAATTATGTTTTATTATTTTATCCTTTGTTTTTGATTAAGGAAAACAGGTTTTGATGGGTTCCTAAAACCCTATAGTTGGAATTAAGAGTACTAAAGCATATTAGCATTACAGACCAAACATCATAAAACATTCAAAACAAGCAGAACAGACACAACAACAAAAAGCCAGGATCCCATATCCAAAAAGCCAGGAACAAAAACTAGGGGGCCTCTTCAGGCTATATCTCTGAGAATCTACGTCGCCCTGATCTCGAGCTCTATCATCCTTCTAGAAGCTTCTCTGATTTTGGCCAACTCTTTGTCAGCTCCCTTGTCTGCCTTATTCTTTGCATCATTTCCAGTGCTTTTTTCATTATCTTCTTGTAGGAGTTGATTCCTGTCTCCTTGCTTTTGCCTTTCCTCTGTATTGCCTTTTTCCTCTTGAAACTTATCAATGATGACCTTGATGTTGTCATTTGAGGCTTTTAGAATATTGTAACTTTGCTCTGCAATTTTTACCATTGTAGCTTCAATGATTTCAATTCTCTGCTTCAGTTCTATCACTCTGTTGTCCAGCTCTCTGTCCTCTGCTATGTTTTTATTGTTGTTGATAAATTTTTCCTTCTCCATCCTATCCATCCTCTTTTTTAGGTCATCAATTTCATAATAGGTCCATTTCGTTGTTCTATAGTTGTTTATTGCGCTATTTTTTGCATTATTCAGCACATCCATTTGCGGAATTTCCCTTGCACTGTCACTAAATATCACCATAGTAGGTTCAATGATTTCTTCCATCTGTATTCTTCCCTCTTTGTTTTCCTTGACTAGGGTCTTTACCATTTCTCTCTTAATGCCCATTTTGGCCGAGACTGAGTCAAAGTTTCTCTAGACAACTTTTTTATTTTTACCTATGATACTACAGGTGTACTGTTCCTCCCCATACTCTGCAAAGCTCTGGCTGATATTCTCCTCTTCATTTTCCATACCCTGATTTCCTTATTTTTCAACATTCTCCTCTTGTGTCTCATCTTGACTGGCCAGCTTCTCCTCCTTTGTTTCCAGTTTGACCTTTTGGATCTCGTGACCCTCTTCCCCGAGATATCCTCCTCCGTCTAAGTTAGAATCTTTATAGTGATCTTCCTTTTTTTTTTTTTTTTTTTTTCCTTCTTCCCTTTCTTCTTCACTTTAGTTTCTTCTCTCGCACTCTCATTCCCCGTTTCCATGCCTTCGTCAACCTCATTGTATTCCTTGTTTGAAGAGACTTCAAAGTGTTGTTTTAAAATCTCTTTTTTAGCTCTGTGTTTTCTTTTCTCCGTTTGAATAGGTTGTTCCTCCTCTGTCTCAGAGTGCATGTATCTACTATCCTCTGTATTAGAGGGGATGTATTCCTCCTACGAATCCCTCTCAGAGATCCCTTCCTCCTTATCTTGGATTGCCTTACCCAGAGTACGAGACTTGAAATACTCATAAATCAAAAGGAGTAAGCCCTCATGGAAGGCCAAATTACTTATATGTTTCTCCTTGTAATAATTGATGTTTTCGTTAATAGATTAATACAGGTAGAAAGGGATAGAAACCTTGGCCCCATACCTGAAGTGGTTGAGGAGCACAAAATGATGGGTGCTGATGCAGTCAAATCTGGTGTCCAGAGTGAGGTATTTGATAATCGCCCTCAACACAAAGTGCCACAGAGGTTTGATGGAGCTTGGGTGATAAAAGGGCTCGTTACATGCCATTATGTATGATTTTTTATCCTTTGTTAAAAGGGTTCATTACATGCCATTATGTATGATGTTTTTTCTTCTTATAATTATGTTTCTTTTAGAAACCCTTATCGGGTTTGTCATTGTTATACCCATGATTGTAGTTTGAGTTGTTGTATTGTTCATGGGTCAAGTTGGCATTCATTATATTTCCTATATTAATTATATTAATAATGAGTTGATGTGTTATTTTTATGAGATACATATCCTAAACCCAATAGTTCATATGTTCATTCTTTGTTCTTTTTTGGTATAAACCCTAGTCAAGGGTTTAGGGTTTTTGAAGTTTATAAAATGGTTTTGTTGTTTTTGTAATGTTGCAGTTATACATTGTCATGTATCTCATTAACCATTTGTATCTTCTTGTTTCCCCTATTATCATATGTTATGTCAAACTCATGTATGGGATATGGTTCTTTCGAGTCAGCATGGTTGATCTTTCTTAAACCAAGTATTGAATATTTGTATCACCATGTATATTCAGTTTTTGATGTCCTAATATTTGTCACAGTTAAAACAAAGGTATGGTTTTGAAGTTTGCATTATCATGGTTGGACAGTTGTAATATATGTGTGGGGTGAGTTTTGAATACATGTGTGGTCTTGTATTCAAGTATGAAGTTACGATACTCTATTATGTGGATTTGGTTTAAGATTCAGTTTTATAAAAATATTGATAACAATGGTTAAGGTGTTCAGTCTTTGAAAAGGATTTATGACAGGTATTAAAGGTAGAATAAGAATTATTTATTTAATAAGTATTATTATGAAAAAGATATTATTTTTTATAGTCAAAAGCATGACATAAAAGGTTTTGATTAAAAGTTTGAATAAGGATTAGTAATTAGTAATTATTTATGATGTTGAACTAGAAGCATATATACATTTACAATAGAAGATAAAATATGGAAACATCACTATATGTTGTGAGACATTTACAAGCAGTTGTATACAGTTTTTATGAATCAGTTTACCAATGTTGTAATATCCTATATATTGATCAGAGACAGATTGATGTAACATTCAAAGAGAGGGATTTTTGTTCTTTGATGAAACACATTTATGTAAGTTGTGCACAATCAGATATACTGATCAGAAATACCTGATTGAAGCTAGTGACTTTGAATTTGTATCATAGATTTTTTAACACAAAATACTTATTTGTGTTCAATGTTGTATGGTATTAGGCTGTAGTGACTATACAAGATCATATTTTCTGACTCTGTATGTATGAAAAGTTATAGTGAGGTGTATTTCTAGTGAGGCATAAAAGACTATCATTAAGATAACATTATCAGTGATACACTTCTACAACCAGTGAGACAATTGTAAAAAGATATTTCAGATTAACCCAGTAAGGCACTTCGAGTGGTTTTATTCCCCAAGATGGTTTCCACTCGGGATATGTCTTGTGTTATAATTACATGTGCATGTCTTACTTTATTTTATTGTCTCCAGTCAGTTTACATTAGTTATTTTTTTATTTGACTTTAAAAATTGATCCATTGTTCTATAGCATTGATTCACCACCCCCCGCATCTCAATGATATTGTACTACAATAGATCCATCGACCATAGAGGGGCTACCAGCATATATGAAAGTTGCATACATAACCTTCTATGATGGGGTGAAGGACATGGTCAAAGAAGCCCAAATCACTCAAGGATGGTATCCATTCAACTATGTGAAAAAAGTTGTATAATTCCACTCTTTCATCTACCTTTTTATCCTTTTCTTTTGAAATATATAGAAATAATCCCACAAATTTATCTCTTCATAAAACATTAAGAATCATTCCATAATATTTTCCGAGGTTTATTGAAGTTAATAAAAGAAAGAATAAATGATAACTTTACAAATGTTCTTAAAACATTTACATATAAAAAAGAAGGTTTAGTGTATTTTTTAAGAGAATAAATTAGAATATATAGATGTCGATATTTTTATTTTTATATAATTGATTATAATAATTTGAATAAATATTTACAATTTAATGTATTTTTAAATGTAAGAATATAAATAAATCAAAAGGTTAAACTAACTTTCTTGAATATTCTCATTTCAAGGATGAACTTAGATTTATTTTCAAAATCTTCCAAAGGAACCTACAATACAAAGAAAGCCATAAAAAAATAAGCTTCCTAGAATTCGGTATTTCTACTGAGCATTTTTATTCTTTAGGTCATCATTTGATGCAAGAGAAGAGCATAATCAACATTTTACAATAACACAAGATCTACAATGTGGATCTCCCAAAAAAGACTAAAAAAAAGAAATATCTAAATCTCTAATACCATTTAAGACTTGGGTAGAATGCTCTTACACCACGCAAAATTTGGCCATGTAAATGAAAAGAAAAAAACTGAATGTTTGATATGTATTATTTTATCGGCAAAAATATTTATAAATGATACAAGTAGGCAGTTCTATGACCATAGCATCTACATCATAACTAGCAGATAGTTAAAGATCAAACAATGTAATAGATGCTTGTTACACTAACATTCCTCCACCACCCCCACTCCTCCCACTTATTACATTGTTCCTACAAAAGTGTCATCAACACAACACAAAAATCACCTTGGATTAAAAGTTAAATTAAATTAAATTTTTTTAAATAGTAAATTTTATCTAGTGGTATAATATATAGATGCTTATATTAAAGTTCTATTATGTAGTTATGTAATCATATTTTAAGTAAAATTGTACAAGTTAGTGAAAAACATTGTTTCTATTTTGACACAATTTTTTTTATATGATATTTTTAATTCAATATGTTTATGTGACTAGAAGTAACTTGAAGTTTATTGAACATTACAATTATATTGAGAAGTTTATATTGATGCATATATGCAAGAAGTCAAGTGGTTTTTTGAAAGTTATGTACCAACTTTGGAAGAGTATTTAGAGAATATAAAAGTCAATAGCGGTTCATGTGTGGTGACTTTACAACTTGTATTACGACTAGATGAACTTCTTCCAGAAAACATCTTACTAAAAATTGATTATCCTTCAAATTTTTAATGAACTTTTAGCCTTAACCCTTAGAGTTAAAGGTGACAAAAGAACCTTTGAGGTATGATATAAAATATTAATCATAATTTTAATTTATTTTATTTTCCTAAAATAAGTGTAGTGGTAGATAAGTTAATTTTTTGTGCTTGTTATTCAAAGGGTTGAAGTTAATCGTGGAGAAACAGTATCTTGTATAACTTGTTATATGAGAGATCACCTTGCATCTACTAAATAAGAGGCTATAATTTATCTCACAGACTTATGTGATGAAATCCTCAAAGAGTTGAATTGGGAGTATTTGAAACCTGATAATGTTCCACCCATTAGCAAAGATTGTTCTTATGCATTATCACAAGGTTTACAACTTATCTATAAAGAGAGAGAGAGATGGAGTTAGTGTTGCAAGCAAAGATACAAAGAATCATATCATCAAACCCATGATTGAACATTTTCCAATGTGATTCATATTCTCCACATATATGTTTCAAGAATATGCAATCTTTATTGACTTAAGAATATTAAATAAATTTATTGTATTGAATGTAATTTAAATAAAAATAATAATTTATCTTTGAGTTACATGTTCAACTTTAGTTATATTTTTGTACAATAAAATATATTTTCTTATTGTTATGCCAGGTAAAAAAAATTTATGCATACAAATAATATTAGATCAAATTTGATTACATTATTACATTGTTTGGGAGTAGAAAAGTTATGATGATGCTTATGAAATTAAATCTTAAAGGTTAAGTGCTTTAGTTCTGAACATTATGGTGAAGAATGTCCCTAATGTTCAATAGAATTAGAACACCTTGGTACCATAAAATGAATGTTGTTTGACTATTAATATCACTTGGAGTATCACAAGATAGTTTATATGTTTACATGTTCATTTATAATAAGTTTTTAAATTGGAAGAAATCAATGAATGTATTACTATGTAGTATGGGTAGGGAAAATATTTTTATTAATGTTTATTTACTTAAAATCAAAGGTACAACTATTCAAAACATTTATTCATTAGGAAATTTAATCAAATTATGCTTACAATAGAATAAAATATAAGTTTACAAAGAAATAAATAAATATAGAAATTAAAAATTGAATACAAGTTTATGGTGTGAAAACCCATATGATAAAGAAAAATAGAGAATACTATTCCTAAAAGTTATATATTGATCTATGTAATTATAATCAAAAGAATGTAGGGGAAACCTCTTTATTCTTATTCTAAAATAACCTCACATATTGAATATTTCAATATTCACAATTTTGTACTATCATTTCATAGTTTATCCCAGTGGGAATGTCTTAGAAAATAAGGTAGATATCACCATTTAAGAACTTTACCACATCTTTTGAAAAAGCATTAGTATCATTCAATAATTTAATTAGTATTTAAAAATAAATATTTTTTTATGTTATCATGGTTTTTGATTAAAGGAAAATATGTTTTGAAGGGACCTGAAACCCTATACAACCAAAGAGTCCAAAAAGAAAGTAACAGTAAACCAACCAAGAACCTGTGGGAAACAAATAGCACCAAAAAAGGGGATTACATCCTAGAAAGTATCAACACAAAAAATAGGGGATTACATCCCAGAAAGTATGAACATCAAATAACAGAGAAATGCATCCCAGAAATTTTGCATTTTTTTTAGAAAACTTTCAATTTTCTTTATTTCATCATTAATGCTCTACACCTTGTTCACCACATTGTCCATTGGTGTAGTGCCCTTGTATTTACTCCTAAGTCTTGTCGTAGGATTGGGAAAAGATTCTGAGATAGCACCATGATCAACACTTTGTTTATTTGATTTAATGCTCCTAGTTGGGGAATCAAAAACTCCTTTGGACAATCCCTAGATAATATTAACTTGTTCATTAAGCCTTCTAAGCCCATCTAAACTAGTTTCCATAGACGTATGGATAACAACAACCATGACCTCCAATTTATCATTAAATTTAGACATGTCACCCTCTAGAAGCTTAATCCTATGTTCATAGTTTTTTTAACCTCTTTAACCCCCTTGGACAGATTCTGAGTCATTACTAGAAGCTTATTAACATTTTAATCATCATATATTGAAACCCCTCTATCTTTAAGAGCATTTATCTCTGACATAATCAACATTAAAAGAGAATAGTGGTTTTCCATCATATCTTTAACATTATTACTGATATTAACACTGCCATAAACTAAAGACCCCTTTCAAAAGATGTATCCTTCCCCACGAGGATATGAACATGCAGGTCCAAATTGTCCTCATTGATAGGTGGAGGATGTAGAGAGGTCTCTTCACCAAGAACAATTTCCTATTAATTTTTTTCACATGGGATGAGTAAGAATTAAATTGAGCCTTTCCTTTCCCTTTAGTTGAGACAAAGGAAGATCCTTTCACCTTCCCTTTACCTTTTACATCCATACTTAAGCTAAAATAGTTTGAGACACATTCAACCGACGGGGAATATTCAGAATCTGAATCATCATAAATAATGACTTTCAAGTGGACCTCTGCTTCCCTTTTTTGATTTATATGTTTACCCAAATGAGCCCCACCCTCATCCCCTAAGGGGAAATCCTCAAGCACCAAGGGTTGGTCTTTTAAAAGGTGATTGACACTCTTTTTATCCCTAGCCATTTGGTAGTTTCTAGCAACCAAAATTGCCTTGTAAAATTTCATTATTAAGAGGATCAAACCCTCACGAAAAATTGGTTGTGAGGGATTTTTTTCTATGTAATTTTATACTATGAGAAGTGAAGAGAATAGGTAAAAGGGAATAAAAATATACTTGGTGTGTCTAAAATGATTTAAAAGGACAAAGTGGTAGTTGAAAAAGCTACAAAAGTGACCGTCCAAGGTTACATACCTCATAATTACTTCAGAAGTTTCCACCCATAGAGGATGGATAGTAGCCATATCATATCCACTATCTGTATTTATTTTAACCTTATCTCTCTCATTCTTCATTAAGAATATTGAAAAGGATTCACCAATACTCTTTTTCTCCCTAATATAGTTTCCCCTCAACTAGGGTCGGTGAAACCCCCGCCACTAATTCTTTAGAGATTACCAATTTGATACCAAACACCTTGAGCACCCCAACGTCCCAACCTTCAACAAATTCCTTTATAACCCAAGGATCATTCCCATGCAAATTATCAATGAAAGGAGTGAGACCTCCCATGCACAACTTCTTCCAAATATCTTCATTATTCTGACATTTTTATATATGATGAGCTTGACGCATAGTTCTTATCTCCCCCATGTTATCATAAAGAAAACCCAGAAGACAACGGACTAAAAAGGTGAAGCAAATAAAAAATCCAAAACTCACAAATTCAAACATGAGGGGTTGAGCCTTAATAATGAAAGGTTTTTTCCTAATACCAGTCGATACAGATTTAAATTTTGTCACCATCATTCCCAAAAATGCCTCCAAAGTAATAGCTTTTTTCATCATTTTGAATGAGTAATCTAATCTCGTGAGGAATGATGTCATTCGGCCCCCAAAATTTCTCACTAGGTTGATTAACTCCAACAACATTGGAAAAACCATCAACAATTGAGTTCCATTCACGATAAATGTGACTAATTCTAAATATATGGAGGGAGTTTAGGATATTCAGACATTACAATATTAAGGTTGTAATGGTCCAACTAGGAATCTGAGATCCTTTAAGGCAATTTATAATATTCAATGAATTATATTCATACTAGACTCTTGTACAGCCTTGGGAAGCCACCAATTTTAATCCAATGTAGGTTGTGTATGCCTCAACATAGTGGTTTTTCTAGGAACCCAAAGGGAGGGCCGCTACCAAGACAAACCTTCCATTATGATCACTGGTGCAATTCACCCTCATGTAACAAATTTTCTTGGTAGATAGGGGTTAAGGGAATTAAGGATTGAATTCAGTAGTATCACCCATGATGTACTCACTGACCCATTTGTAAGGCTAAGAGGCTCTAAGGTGTTTTATAAACCTAGAGTCCTATTAGACAAAGGGGTATATAAAAGGTTTTCATAAGCTATTTAGGTGGTTTGGATATAGGTCTAGGAATAAATTATGTCTTTTAATGGCTTACAAGAGCCTACAAACTCATTTGGTAGCATTAGGACATAAATTGTCAAAATGCATAAAAAGATGTAAAAGTTGTCAAGTAACATTTAAAAGTTGCTCAAGAAGGTTCAATTTGGAAACCAACAGCCACAACCATTTGAAAAAAAATTAACCATTGGGATAGGCATATTTAGGTCCATTTAGATCATCCATGACAGGTTGTTGTTGATGTACGAAGTGTTGGTAGGATTTTTGAATGAACAAACTTTGATTTTGCTAAAAACTCTTTGATTTTCCATACTGTGTGACTTGTTGGTGATTGCCATTGATGAAAATTTGAAGGAATTTCATAGTGATATGATTTTTTATCTAATTCAATTTTTTTTTATCCCTTTTGGTGAGGTTTGGTGAAAGTTGTGACCCATTTAGTGAAACCAGTCCAGGAAACCTTTGTTTATAGGGTCTAGAGAAAGATGGAGCCCTAACTTGCAATCCCACCATGGGAATTCCATGGATCTTGGTGGAATGCAAGTTACAGAGGTTTAATTTAGGATTTATAAAGGGTAGGATTAGGGTGCACAGTTTGGTAGTTTTCCCACCAAGCCCTAGGCTAAACAAGCCCATATGTTTAGTCTAGAAACAAGGAGAACTGATGAGACAGTCATACCAGGAAGTGACTAGAACCAATTGAATGGTAGAATAGTTTAATTGGGGTAAGAAGAACACATCTGATCCTTTGTATTGGTTCTGTGAACCCATTTCTAAGGACTTTCTTTAGAAACCAGTCCTAATTAGGCCTATTAGGTCTGCGTCCATTAGTGAGTATTTGGTGGTGCAAGAGCAAATTCAAGAGCCAATATCTTGGATTTTATCTAAATCCAAAAAAGGGTATTTGAAACCATAAATATTTTAAGGATTTCTGTGGAGAATTTTTGAGTGGTTCTTGAAAAACTGAGTTCTTAGGGCTATTAGCCATTAGGACAATTTTTGTGCTTTATGACTCCAACCTTTGAATGAAGGGTTCAAAATTGTTTATGAGACATTCAAGGTAAGACATTCTAAGGAGGAAGGAATATTATCACTCCCTAGAAGTCTGAATTTCATGATTTTCCATTGTATAGGTGAATTGAGAATCTCAATTGGAGATTGGCTTAAAAGTTGAGTCAAAGAGTGAAGAACAAGTGAGTTGCGTTTTTCCATTCTTCTAGTTTCCTACTCTGCAACAATAAAAAACCCCTCCCCCACAACTAGAAAATATAGGATTCCCCTTCGATGCCCCATGATCCATCAATATTAATTTTTATCCATCCTTGAGGAGGTTCTTTCCATATCACTTCCTTTCTAGATATCTTATATTTCCCTAGAGGATTACCAATGTCCACTAAATATTATAGTGAAGAAAAACATTAAAATTTGAATGAGAAGGAGAAAAGAGAGGACCCAAAGCTATGGCATTAGAACAAAAAACCAATAATTTCTCCTTGATAGAAGAATGAATCTTTAGAGAAACTACCTTTGAGGGAAATGAGCTTCTCTAAAAAAGTGATTGTTTCTCTTTCCATATCCCTCATGCAATATGTGGCATTACAAGAGACCAAAGAAGAGAGAGGGGGATTTGAAAAAGGGAAAACCCATTGAGACCAAAATTTAGAGAAATAATTTGAGAACACCCAAGATATCTTCCATAAATCTGGAAAATGGGACAAAATGTCTCTAGAGAAGGACACTTGAAGAACTCTTGGCATCTTATTCACATAAATACCATCTTACATAGGCTATCCACTATAAGAAATTTGTTCTAAACCAACAACCAAAATAAAATATTAATCTTGGGTATGAGGATATCATTCCAAACCAAAGTGCAAAAAGGCCAAGGAAAGGAAAAAACAATTTGTGCACAAAATGCTTTAGAGACTTTATGTTATCATAGTAATAAATAAAATGCTTTGTAATATTCTAGAAAACATATTTTTAGTATAAGGAATTATATCCTATATTGTATCTTTGTAAATATTTATTTTAGGTCTTTTTATCAATGTGTAGGATTATGCTACTAATACTCCTAATGTTTGAAGGGGGCAAATGCTTTCAATATCTTTTGGGAAAAATAAATAAATAAAATGTTCTAAAGTTTCTAAGTAATTCAACAATTGATGTGCAACATGGATAACTATGTCAAAATATAGATTAAGTATTATAGAGTACATGATAGCCACTTTGACTAGCAAATTGTTGAGGATCTTCCAATTTCTTGTCAATCTTTTCCAATTTTTTATTTTAGACATTGAGTTGAATGGTCATCTATTAGAGTAAATGAGAGGGGTGGGGGTGAATCAGTGGCCTCAAAAATTAATCTAATATCAACCCAAAACTTTAGACCACAAATATAAATCTCTAGTTATCTTCAGTCCTAAAAGATGTATGCCTTAAATAATCATATTAATTAAATACTGCTCGAAATTCATTGTTTATCCCTTTTTCTTAAGCTTTACCGAATAGCAGTCTTAGTCTTTTCTAGTCTTTACCAAAATACAGTAAATAACTCAATGTTTACTGATCAATCTAGTCTAGTGACGTGTAAAGAAGAATATCAAAGAAATGAGCCATATACACATTGACACATGGATTTTTAACGTGGAAACCCTGTTAAGGGAAAAACCACTTGGGACTGGTAACCCAAAATTTTGACTCTTCTAAAGAGAGCTCAGTGAAGAGCCAACCCTATTAAAGGTTACAAACACATTTTTAAGTGTGACCTTGTTAGAGGATTTAATATAATAGTTAATCACTTGATATCTGGCATTTCACTATGCTATCTTCATGAGAAACTTTTTGATAATTCTTGGGATGTATCTCATTATCAAAAGGATAGTTAAATCCCACTTTGTTAATAGATTTTCTGAATCAATGGTTAAACTGAAACATTATATGATCTGTTCATATATACAACTAAAAATTGAAGATGTTCATATCTATTGCAATCTCATAATATCTTTCTGATCTTTTGTTCTGTTCTGTTTCTTTGCTCCACTTCTTTCTTCTCGGTGATGTTTTTGCTTCTCTATTGCTCGGTGTCCGTAGAAATCTTTAGCTTTGTCTTTATAGCTTGTTTGATCAGGACTGTATGAAGAATTCTTTCTTCACTAGTTTTCTCTTCAACATACTCTTCTATTATTATCCCCTAATTCATAATGAATTAGCTTGTCTCTCTTATAGACATGATTTCACCATTTTTCTTTCTTATTCTGAACATGATCCGCAATTCTTATCATTCTTGCTTTAAAGCATACTTCAGTTTTATCCCACATATTTCTCCTTGACAACTGGAATAAAATAGCTTTAAGTCTCTATCTTATCTCTAGCTTTTAACCTTGTCGATGAGAACAATATTATCAACCAATTAACTCCATATTTAGCTCATGCCAGCTAATTCTTTGTCATTTCTGAACTTCAATTCTGATTTTTCTTTAACTCCTTGTTTGCTCGGTCTTTACTTCAGTTGTCCTCAGTCATTTCTATCCATCGGGGTTGTCTGTCCGTCGGGAAACACTTGTGAATTTCAATTATGCTCGGGTTATACTTTGGTTCTTCTCGGTAGTGCTTGCTCGGGTATCACTATGACTTTTCTCTTAGGGTTCTCTATCCGTCAGGGTCCACTGATCGTCGGTGTTTGTTGTTACTCGGTGTATACTGAACTTTTATGCATTACTGATAACATAAAATTTATCTCTTTGATTCTTTGAGGTCTTTGACAATATTTATATCACCAATCATATTATATCAAGTTGACATCAATGACAATACAATACATTAACTGATTTAATGTCTTGCATTAACTTTCTGCAGCTCGGTGATCATCAACTTAATATCTTCAAACATTTAATCAGTTATAGTTCATCAATCTCTCCCTTTGGCATTGATGGCAACATACTACATTACTACTAATACAATATGAAATATATTAGTTGTAGTTCCACAATTTACCAAACTTATTGTTCTATAACCAGTACAAATATCTGGCTCTCGGTAAGCTCATATGGCTTAGATTTGATTCTTACAGAGTAATCTCTTCAATCTTCATTCTCTTTACTGTATAGATGTAGAAAATTCTGATTCTGTCTCTTCCTTTGATGTAGAATCTTTTCTCTGATGTTTTCTCTCCCTTTGACTATTCCTCTTCTTGATCATCTCTTTTTCCTTTGACAACAATATAGAATACTTTCTCCCTTTGAGTAATCTATCCCTTATGATAATCATGATGGATAGCATATGGATATAATCTCTCCCATATATAATCTCTCTCCCTTTGACAACAATTCCAAAGTATATCCTTCCTCCTTTTTATAATATACTCCTTGAATTTCCCTTTCCATCAACAAATAGTAACTCTGGTTTTCGGTGTAGATAAGTAACTTTCTGTGTACTGATGTATCTTTGCAGTCCATCTCTTTTCTTGCATCAACATGAATGATATTTTGTTTATGTGTAGGCTAATGCAGCCTCCTAGTCATCTTACTGACCAATAGACAAGGGTCAGACCCCTAGTCTCTTCCTCAGCTACTCAAATGTATCTTTAGGCAATGGTTTTGTGAATATGTCTGCTAATTGTTCTTTGGATTGAACATATTCCAGTATTACTTCTTTCTCTTGCACTTTTTCCCTTAAGTAATGATACTTGATAGCAATATGCTTAGTCTCAGCATGCATGACATGGTTTTTAGAAATGTTTATTGCACTAGTATTATGACAATAGATTATTACTGGTTCTAGAATTTTCATATTCATACCTTATAGTAATTGTTTGATCTATGCAATGTTAGATAAATTTGCAACAACAGCCACATATTCTACTTTTGTAGTAGATTGTGAGATGCATCTTTGCTTCTTGCTTATCCATGTGACAAGTTTGTCACCCATGAAGAATGCTCTTCCTTTTGTGCTCTTTCTTTCGTCTATGTTTCTAGCCCAATCAAAATTTGTATAAACTTGAAGCTCAAATTTTCCTTCTCTTTTATACCATAAGCCATAGCCTTCAGTATTATTTAGATATCTCAGAATTCTCTTAACAGCAGTCATATGTGATTCCTTGGGATTAGTAAAGAATCTTGCAACTATTCCAAATGCATGTGCTATATTTGGTCTTGTATGAACAACATACATGATTTTTCCAATCATAGATCTATATAGGGTATGATTTACCTCATTTTTCTTGTCTTCCTTTATCAGCTTGCATCCAGTTGCCTAGGTGTTCCAACTATCTTGGAGTCTTCCATCTTGAATATCTTGAGAACTTCCTTGATGTATTTGGATTGTGTGATGTATATGTCTGCATCCTGTTGAAGAATTTGTAGACCAAGAAAGAATTTGATCTCCCCAAACATTGACATCTCAAACTCTTTTCTCATTTCATTAGCAAATGAATTACATAAAATATCATTACCCCCAAATATGATATCATCAACAAATATTTCAGCAATCAAAATGTTATTATCAATATATTATTTTAATTATAGATTACTATTTTCATATGTTCTTACAAATCCAATACTTATGAGATATGAGTGAAGTCTTTCATACCAGGCTCTTGGTGCTTGTTTTAATCCATACAAGGATTTGTGAAGTCTAAAAACCATTTTTCTCTTGTCAGGATCAACAAACCCTTCTGGTTGTTCAATGTATACCTATTCCTCTAGTATTCCATTTAGGAATGCAGATTTGACATCCATTTGGTATACCTTGAATCCTTTGAATGCAGCATAAGAAATTAGAATTCTTACCCCTTCTAGTCTAGAAATGGGTGCAAAGGTTTCTCCATAGTCAATACCTTCTTCTTGTGCGTACCCCTTGCATACTAATTTTGCTTTGTTTCTTGTGACTTCTCCATTCTCATTTAGCTTGTTTCTGAATATCCATTTGGTACGAATGACATTCTTGTCATCCGATCTAGGTACTAATGTCCATGTATTGTTCTTCTCAATCTTTTCTATCTCATCATTCATGGAACTGTCCCATTTTTTATTTTCAAGTGTAGTATTGATAGTTTTAGGCTCAAAATCACAAATTAAACATCTAGTGTTTAGTGACTTACTTCTTGTTCTCATTCCAACCTTTTTGTCTCCTATGATCTGGTTCTATGGATGGTGTCTTCTGACATACTTGGAAAGTACTGGTTCTTCTCTTTGTTCATCATTCTGATCATCAGCTTGACCTTCATTATGATCTCCATCACTCGGAACATCATTTAGAGAAATTTTCTAATTTTTGGTGTTTGTAGCCTGATGCTCGGGTGCACTATTCTATCGCTCGAAAGAGATACCTTGTTTCTTGGGTAGAGTGTCAGGTTCTTCAATGTAGAAAAACTTGTTGTATTCTTCCAATTCTTTTCTGCTTTCCTTGTCATTTTTCTCAACAAATTCATCTATTTTGACATTAGTACTTTCAATCATTTTGTTAGAGGACTCGTTAAGACATTTATAAGCCTTGATTTTGGTAGAATACCCTAGAAATATTCCTTCTTCACATTTGGAGTCAAGCTTTCCATTTCTATCATATTTCAAAATATAACATTGACTTCCAAAAATTCTGAAATAACTTACATTGGGTGTGTATCCATACCATAGCTCATAAGGTGTCTTTCTTCAATTATACTCTATTCAATGTGTAGACAATAGTACTGAAAGCTACCCTCTAGAATGTTTGAGTGATGCCTTTCTCAATCATCAGTGTTCTGGCACAATCAACAATGGATCTGTTCGTTCTTTCAGCAATCCCATTTTGTTGTGGTGTTCTTGGTGCAGAAACTCATCTTTTAATTCCATGCTCATTACAGAAGTTAGTGAATTCATCATAAATAAATTGTCCTCCTCTATCTAATCGTAAGCATTTTATTTCCCTACCACTTTGCTTTTCTACAATAGCTTTATGCCATTTAACCATCTTGAATGCTTCTGATTTCTTTTTTAAGAACATAACTATCATAGTTCTAGAATAATCATCTACAAATAGAATGAAGTATCTATCACCATAGTAGCTCTTAGTTCTCATGGGTCAACATAGATTAGTATATGGACTTATTCTAGAATAGAATTAGATGTGTAGGTTTTTCTCTTGAAAGTAGACATTGCATTTTACCTTTTTGATAATTCTTACACATGATATGGTCGGGCTTTGACATGATCGGTAAGCCTCTTAATTTCCTTTGATTTCATATCTTAATCATGTTGTCAAAATTCACATGACATAACCTTTTATGCCATAACCATATGTCTTCATTTCCAGCCATTAAGTGGTGTTAATATAATCAAGATAGAATAGGTTACCTTTTGTATGTTCACCAGTTCCGATCAACCTTCCTGATTCATTAAAGATCTTTGCCTTTTTGTTTTCAAATGCAACTCGGTGACCTATTTTTTTCATCTATGAAACATTCAACAAATTATAATTAAGGCCTTTTACCCAATATGAATTTTCACATCTGATCAGATTATTCAACATTATTGTTCCTTTACCTTCAACCGGACAAGGTGAGTCATTACCCATTCTTACTGATCCACCATTACAATACTCAAAATTTTCTAAATTTTCCTTATCTCCAGTCATGTGGTGAGTGCAACATCTATCAATAATACAGACATCATGTTTACTAACCTTAGATATGAGTGTAGTTTCAACATACCTTTCCTCTTCATCTGAATCATCCTTCATAGCAACAAATACCATCTCAATATCTTCATCAGATTTAGTGTCGGTATCTCCAGCTTTGTTCTCAGCTAGGTATCTCTTTTGGTAGATTTTCCTTGTAGTCTTGGGTATCTCTTCTGTTAGATTTCTAGTTGATTCGGTAATCTCTGTCATTACTTCTATCAAACTTCTTTTCATATGATTTTTCATTACCTCTGTCATCTTTTCTTTTGTTAGGATATCTAGCAACAAAGTGTCCAATCTCTTTACAATTAAAACATACCAATGGTAATTTACCTTTGTATCTACCTTTTCCTCTATGCAATCTTCTTGCCATTAGTGCTTCAATCTCATTAAGTCCTTGGTCATCACTATCACTTTCACTATCATTTCTCATAGTGTGTTTATGACTTGATTTACTTATCTTTAAAGAAGATTTGAATGCAAACTCAATAGATGGTAAGACACTATTGTCAAATTTATTCATCTCAAATTAAATAAGTCTACCAACCAAACTATCTAGAGTTACATTGTTATTTTCTACTCCTCTCATTTCCTGTATAGGAGATACTCTAATAGCATAAACATGCAGTAAGGTTCTTAGGATTTTACTTACCATTGTTTCTTCTTCAAGTGCACCTCCTACTCCTTGGATAACATTGACTACCTCTTTGATTCTACAGCTGTACTGAGTGATGTTTTCTCCTTCTTTCATTCTTAGGTCATCAAATTTACCTCTTAGGCTTTCTTCCTTAGCTCTTAGTACATTAGCATCTCCTTCATGTACTAGCTTCAGTTTGTCCCACATTTGTTTTGCAGTGGTGCATGTTTTGACATCTTCAAATTCAGCATCGGAGAGTGAGGAAGAAAATTCTATAATCATAGAATTGTGCTCATCCTTTTCTATTAATTGATCAAGTGTGTGAGGTCCTGTAGGCAACACATATTCAGTATCCAAGTATTGAGTAATATCGTTTCCAATACCTGATCGGTGGAGTCTTATCCTGCTTTGTCATGATGCAAAGTTGTCTTTGTTCAGCTTGGGCACAT
>MU225659.1:0-12132 GCA_018584345.1 Thuja plicata | reverse complement strand
AGGGAGAGAAATAAGAATGTTTGAATATGTCTTTAATCTTTCAAGTCTTATCATTCATGTAACAAAACTACTCCTATGGTTGCTTTCATGGCCAATGAGAAAGGGATTGAGAAGACCTAGTTACCATTGGCCTTAGTTGCAAAAAGTTATGAAATATGTGTTGAAGATGGCACCTAATCATGTTGTTAACAACTAGGGACTGTGATGCCAAATTTACTTCATTAAGCACAAATTTAACTTCTTGAAAAAATTACCATTTTTATCTTCACTCGTACTCAATTTGAGATGACATGGGTAGATTATTCTTTGCGTGAACATATTTAAATGACATGGAGAGAAGTATAGAGGAAGGAGGGAGGAGGGAGGGAGGCATACTTAAACATGTTGGCAAGTAGGAATGACTTGACACATTAATGGTGCCATAGATTGTCCTCTATTAGCTTGTACAACTTGGCAAGGACAAGTTTGGATTTGCTTCTACTTACAATGGAGCTTAAATCACTAACTACATGCAATTCATTGCACAAAATGCCGAGGGAATGCAGACAAGCATCCCTTCATTCCACTTGTCCCATAGAATACTTTCTCTCGAGGATAGCAACAGATGGAGACTAAAAGATTCACTTCCCTCATCCTTCACATTGTTAAATGCTATTTCTTGGGACACAGAAACTGCATTTCACTCGAGTGTTTTTTTTCAAACATATATAGACACATAAATATATATTATACGTATATACATACTTATATTATACATAATACACATACATACATACAAATATTTGTATGACTTTATGTCATATGAATATGTACAAGTAAAAAACCCAATCATGGTTTTCACGTATAAAAATCCAATTGCATTTTATGAATTAAAAGCATGTACGCATTTAGGCTTGTACTTAAGCTTGGATGACAAGCCTTTAGCTTGAGAGCTTTGTTTCACTCCTTTTGGTATGTTTTTTTTCCCTTCCAATCTGGTTTTTCAACTTCATCATCAACAAGTTTACACATTATCAAATGGGTATTTGTAAAATTACCACAATAATTTCACACATCTCCTGGTCTTTTTAACCCTATAATTCTATTAAAATTTGAATAACATTAACAAACTTATCTTTAATTTGTTTTGACAGTGTCTCTAGACTTCTCAAAGGCATATGTTTACCATTTTTTTATAACTTTTTACCTAATTGTCCAAATTTGAACTAAATTATATATTATTGTCCTACACATTATTCTTTACAATTTAAAAAATATTTATTTTTTTATTAGTTTGGTGCAAGTTATTTGAAGCACACGAACAATTATCTAATTTTTAGGGTGGGTTCACTTTGAAAAATCATTAAAAAAAAGACTCTACAAAAAAAATACACAACTTCTAGTACTCACTCTTAACTATCTTTCTAACAAAGGGTTTTTCAAAATACGAAATGCAACTATATATTTTTTGAAGCACACATCAGACACCATGTTATGTTTTGCTAGAAAACAAATAGAAACATTTTTTGGTGTGCAAAGGATCTGACCTCCTTAATCTTATCCATTTTTGAGAAACTTGAGTAGTTTATAAACTAGATTCAAAGAACTACAATTCATGATCTTTTGATATCTTCAAATTTTGAGTGCACGTGTTTCAAATTGCTCCTCCAAGTTTAGATTTAGTTGATTTCAAAAAAAAAAGTGGCCATTGATACACCCTGTTTTGTTCACCATCTTGGTGCACATGCCCAAAAGAGAGGAAAAGTGTTGGGTTGTGTAGGCGTTTGCCTAGTTCAAACCCCAAGTAGGAATTAACCTCCACTATTGCAATGATTGATTGAAAAGAGAGCTAAACCTTGCAAGGGAGAGGATAAAAACCTTAAGGAAATATAGAATTGTCAATATTATACCTTTTCTATGTATCTTCTTACATTCATGAAATGTTGATGTTGCTTGATAGGAGTTAATGCATGTTGCCACTCATGGAGAAAACAAATAAACTTGATCATGGATCCTAGCTTGAATGATTGATCCCTCTTTCGGTGCCTTGAAGATGATTGATTATTTTCTTGATAACAATTGAATTAGGATATAAGATATGTAATTGATAGGTGTTCAAATGAGGAGGGAGTTGTATTTATATTCGGTGTCATGAAATGTGTTGAAATTTTTAAAGGCTAACAGAGGGAGCGCTTTCTTGCTCAACAACATTACGACCATTGAGGGTTCAAATTTGAGCCTAGAATTGGAGAACTATGGTGCCTAACACTAGGTAAATGACATTCTAGCTTGAAATTTGTTCAATGGGCATGAAAAGGTGGTAAGCTTCCAGATTTGGCATTGGCATTGGCTTGAGCACAATCAATTAGAATTAGGGATATAAAGGGAAAACCACCAAAGTGAGCCCCAATTGAATGTGAATTGTACGAGGATACAATTTATGACACCACGTATAATCGTCAAAAAACTATTTACGTTGCTCACCTTTTCTCCTTGTTCTTCAATGAGATCAAAGTATGCTTCTTACCATCCTTCTTTAAATAATATATATGAGGATAAAAACCTTAAGGAAATATAGAACTGTCAATATTATACCTTTTCTATGTATCTTCTTACATTCATGAAATGTTGATGTTGCTTGATAGGAGTTAATGCATGTTGCCACTCATGGAGTAAACAAATAAAATTGATCATGGATCCTAGCTTGAATGCTTGATCTTTCTTTCACTAACTTGAAGATGATTGATTGCCTGCTCAAATAATATTTTCTTGATAATAATTGAATTAGGATATGCGATATGTAATTGATAGATGTTCAAATGAGGAGGAGGGACTTGTATTTATATTCGGTGTCATGAAATGCGTTGAAAATTTCAAAGAAGGCTAACATAGGGAGCGCTTTCTTGCTCAACAACATTATGGCCAATGAGGGTTCAAATTTGAGCCTAAAGTTGGAGGACTATGGTGCCTAGCGCTAGGTAACTAACATTCTAGCTTAAAATTCATTCAGTGAGCATGAAAAGGTGGTAAGATTCCAGATTTGGCATTGGCTTCAACACAATCAATTAGAATTAGGGATAACCACAAAAGTGAGCCCCAATTAAATGTGAATTATATGAGGATACACTTTATGACATTACACATATAATCATATAAAAGTGTGCTTCTTACCATCCTTCTTTAAAGTGTGTGTGTGTGTGTGGTGAACAACCCTTCCATCAGACTTCATGGCTTTCTCAAAAGAATGACACACATCCATCAACATCACATCCAACAATATGTCATCCTTGTAAGATCCAATATAGAAATAACAAACTCATTGTTCATTCATTATCATTTGATTACCTTTTTTTAAGTCAATACACTCTATCTACAAAGATGTACTTTCCTCAATGTCCTAGTCTATCAAACATTTTATTGGAAACTAAATTTTTAGTGCTTGAATTATCAATAATAACCTTACAACACTTACCTCTTAATTGGTATATGATTCTAAATGGATTCTAAAAGGAATCCATTGCAATGGTTCATTGTCCATTTTAAGGTGCTAGCCCTCATTAGGGGAGTCTCTTTGTATCAAGTTTCTTTAAGTGTTACTTTCTTCCCACCTTTTACCAATAAATAATACATTTTCACTTCATTCTTCTAAAGCAATACTAATAGGATTCAAACACACTCTAATCAATAATTGTGGAATAAGCTAAAGACACATTTTTCCTTAAAGCATTTATGATGAAAAACATACAAGTTAAGATAGTTTTATCTCCTTCAAAAACATATTAGCAAACTTAAATGGAGCAAAATACATTTACTAAGATCAAAGATGATACATTGATGTTCGCCAAGCATACATTTATGAAAATAAACATAGATCAAATCGACCCAAATAGGCAATTTAGAACTTTCATTGGGCTTTCGCTATTGCTGAGCAAATTTTGAAACCTGTAAGATGGAGATTATTCTATAAAGCTCAAAGTGCATATACACTATTCCATACAATATTTTTGATGATAAATTTGCCCAAGTTTAAACAATTCTCTTTCATTGACACAATTTGTGAAATCATAAGTCTAAATTTAAACATTAAACAAGTAAAATCTTACAACAAATGAATTGTCGTTCTCAATTGTAAAATAGATTTTTTTTAAAAAATTAGATAAAAGAACTGGATTAAATCTTATCCCCATTTATTAAAACCAACAAGCCTTTTTCTCAATACAGATTGCTAGTTTGTCCGGATGCTCCTGCACCAGTCATTCGCATTAAACAGCTGTGATTTTTTATAAATGTTACTATCACAGTATTACAATTCTTCCTCTGCTAAATACCTTTCAACCTTAAATAAATCCTCCAACAATAAACCTCATATTTATAGAAATAAAAGCCAAAACTCACAATTTTTTTATTGGAATTCTTATTAAAATTTTGCCATCTATCAATCATCAAATCATATCTCTTCTGTATAAATAGAATAATTCTCAATATATGTCTCAAAATCATAAGACTTAGATTCCGATGAGCAAACATGTAAATAGGGGTTACAGTCTGGACTTCATAAGTACTGCCATTGTAGGCACTCACTAATGCATCACCCTCTAGCAAATCTGAATCATGGAATCTGTAATGTAGAGTTGAAACTGAAAACCTTCACATGTTCAAACAAATTGACCACCCTTTGATATGGAAAGAGCGAGGATGAACAGAACACGATTTTACATTCTATTCTACTTAGAGAGTGGACGTCTGCCGCAGACGAACCTCTGTTCCTGTAGATTAAAAGTCAGATCTGGATGCTCTGATCCTGTAACTCATTCAGTGGCGCATCAGCGTGTTGTCCGACAACTTTCACAAACAGGGACAAACACTCCATTCTGAGATGAGCAACACCTGCAAATCCAAACCGGCTCTCTTATGTCAAATATCATCCTGTTTCGTTGGACAACCACAACAGGATTTGAATAAGCAATATGCCCACGACGTGCATCACATCTCTCACAAGCAGATAGAAACACTCCATTTGCAGATTTGCAGAATTGACAATTCCAAACTAATGGGTCAGGATTCTCTTGCATCTCAATCATTTGCAAAGGATGTGTCACACAATTATGAGCCATGTTCCAACAATAAATGGCGAACTGAGGTGCATAAGAGCATAGCAAACCTACAAGGGTGCCACAAACAGGACTAGACATAGGTATCACAGGGTAAAAGAAATATACGAATGTCAGCTCTGCTGCAAAACTTGCTGCTATAACCAATGCTTTCCAATTGTGGTAAGCAGATAGAATAAATCCATACATGCCAAAGAGAATTTTCCATAAATGACCGTGGCAGATTGAAGAATATATGATTGCTGCACCCCATAGTTCCCAACCTTTCATTGCCATGACTTTCATCCCCTCATTGATAAGCAACAAAGTAAGGAGGACTGACGCAAACCTTTTGCTTCCAACAGACCTCTCCAACAGTGTACCCTTGCATAGGAGAGAAAAAAATTGATATGCAAATTGCTCTTTGCTCGCATAATGAAATATGGATAGGAACCATTGTTTTGGATCAAAATCCTGCAATCCAAAATTCCAAATACTGGTGCCATTAGCCATAACTTAATGTCAATCAACGTACTATTTGTAATGATAGCATAGTTACAAGACTTGGACTCGATTAAGATTAAGCAAGCTGATTTTGACCTGGACTTGGACTTGGCCAAGATTCATAAATTGAAAAATCCATGAAATAGAGAGATTATTAAGGATTTACAATTTTTATCATGCACCCTTTAATAAATAAACTTTTAAGACACAATGAACTTATCAAGTTGAAACTACTTTGATCATATACACAAATATAAATTGATCATGAATCTAAAAGTGACTTTTTAAACTAAAAGAGACAACATTTTATAAATATTATTGTCAAGTATTTTAGGTGTACAAAACTCGTGGATAATGATATCCATGGCATCAAAACAAAATCACAAAATCACAATATCAAATCATGAGCTATGTTAGAAAGGCGCTTGTATCCTTCAACCCAACATTTCTAGCTTTCTAGCTTTACATGAGCCATGTGCATGTATCTCAAACAAATTTGCAAATGCTGCTACAGCATTAGGGGAATCCGAATTACTTAGGATAGAATTTGACTAAGCAAATTTTAGGTACAAATAGAATTTAATTACTAGAAATTAATTGGTAAAAAAGTTAAAAGAGTGAAAAAATGTTGCTCTTCCATCCAAAATGATTTTCATATTTTTCTGTTTTTTAAAACTAGAACAAGGGTTTGAGGATAGTGCCCTGCCCAAGGTCAGAGGGCAATGCCCCTGATGGGTCAAGGGGCAGTGACTTGAGTGCACTCCCTATCATGATACAAGACAGGGTCAAGAAATGGATCCCCTATCACCAAGCCCAAACTAAAACCACGCAAACCTTCATGGCACATACCAATTTTCATAATTTTATCTTTTTAATCATCCTCACCCGTCCAAAAAAAAATGCCTGACTTTCATGCTTTTACATTTAAACATTTTCAATTTTATATTCTTTTTTCCCCTTGATTTTCAGGACCTAGCTAAGTCTACTTATCAGAACTCACCGAGTCTGACAAGTCTAGAAGACTTGACGAGTCTGACCAAACTCACCAAGAGCCTGGCTCATGATATACTAGGCCTTGGTTTGGTTGGCTTGACTCGAGACTACCCAAGTTTAAACAAGTCATAACAAGTCTTGTAACCATGATTAATATAAAAATAAAACAAAAGTTCTATGAAATTCCATATTGCAAATAGATCACCACAAGGCAGTCAGTACACACGGTCCTATAAACTCCAATGTAGCAATCACTTTTTGCTTCCAAAATTTCCCAAACTAATAGCGAGTTCAATCCATATTTGAGAGAATACGTGGTCTGTTCATGGTGGTTTTTTCATCCAACTCTTGATTCCCATCCATAAGATTCTCTTCCCTTCATCAAGCATTGCAAACATTTGCCTTATTATTCTCATCCTTCTAGTTTCTAGGTTGTCTTATTAAGCTATTTTCAATGTTCCACGATGTTAGTGGCTTCTGGAAGCAACTGGATATGAAAATTAGCATCCAATGTTTCAGATCTCTCTATTGGGTTCACTCTCATGCTTCCTCACTTCTTGTTTTCCCTTTCATTCACTCTATTGATTGGATTATTACCCTGTGAATATACTATTTCGCTGTTCTGCATCCTCAAAATTTATGAAAAATCAGCCATGCAAAACATACAACCGGCAATGTAACTATGACAAAAAGCAATAGACTATGGTTTTTCCATACAAGCTACAATTTATTTAAACACTATAATATATTGTATTTCATATCTTGAATGTACAAAAGCAATAAATAGGGCATATAGCATAATGATTGTTTATTATGCTCCCTACTTTTAACATAATTTAGGAAAACATTGCTCTGCAAAACATCTCTCCATCATGTAGAAGTCAACCCAAGACAAAACATCAACAATTCTACAGATTCAAAATCTTAAAGATATAATTATTAATAATCCTTCCTGATTTTTATCTTAAAGATATAATTATTAATAATCCTTCCTGATTTTTCTATGTCTGGCTATCTGTATCTGCGAATGCTGAAAAACCTCCAAAATGCTATTTGTAGATAAAAAGAAGCCCGAGAAACCCATAAAGTTGTATGCATACAATTTGAAACAATAATAGAACAAATAAAAAATAAAGACATAGTATTTGATTGTGTGAAAGTTTTTTGCATCAATATTTTGGATCACAGTCTGGGATCCATTGTCAGGATGAGAGAGTGCATCAGGATGATTTTCTCCTTAACCACTCTCTCATCCTAATAATGGATCACGGAATGTGATCTGAAACGTTTATGTAAAAAACTCTCCCACAATTGAATCCAGAAACAGCAAACTGTTAATATGATAGATTGTAGAAATCTCATCTCATTGATACCTCGAAAAAATATTTTAAGTGAAAACTCCACCACAATAATTCTTTTACTGTGGCAAAAACTCGACACTTCTCCAATATAGTACTAAAGCTCTTTTTGTTCACCCTTAAGCATGTGCAGATATAAATAAGCACGTTTACACATTGCACGAATGATGTAAAAAATGAAAATAAATGCTTTAAAACATGGCAAATATAAAAAGACCCAAAACAACACCCAAAAAAATTTCTTAGCCCCGTCTTGATAATTAAAAATGCAAAGTATGCAACACTTATCCAACACTATTATATTCCCTCCCTGCACAAAATATTTTGTTAAAAAAAGGTCAATGTAAATGTCCTGAAATGCCGAAACCAAGATTTGCTTTCTAATAAGACAAAACACGGTTAAGGCAACAAGCATTGTGTTATTATTGAGAAATTTTGATTGCTGTGGCTCAAAATAGCAACAAAGTATGAAACAATAACTATAGAGAGTACAACATTTTCTGAACAAGTTGTAATTAAATTGGTAAACTTAATTTCAACTCTTGAAAAGGTCCCACATACTCTAAATTTTCTGAAGTTCTATTCAGCTTTTATGCTTATGATTAAAAATCAGGGTTCCACATCCCCGTAACATGGAGACTTAGAGGGGGCGTCCATCTCTTCCTCGAATTGGACAACCTGCTGCATTTTATACATAAAAAAGGGAAAAAATCAACTTTAAGGTAATAGATGCTGAAACACCGGATTGTCACTGTAAGTTCAACATAAAATATTTACTTTTTAAAAATTTAGCTGTCACACTAAAAATTTGGCAAAATTAGTTTATATTATAGTTTCTAACGTTTCTAATAAAATCTCCATTGATTTTCAAATTCAGGTTGAGAATCCAGTTCCAAATTGAACCGTGGAAGAACATTATGTACATGTAGACTGATGCTTTGAATGAACCAATGCAATGCTTAAAACTCATGTATTTCTATAGGGAACATTGTACCATTATTAATATTCTATACTCCTTAAGCCCTATGTCCTATAAAAGCTATTTTGTAAATCTGAATAATGTAGGAATAGATTGGAGGCTCCTCAACACCCCTTGGATTCCTGCAAGACCAAAACAATTTCTACACAAGCGAATGGCAAGAATGGCTTATTTCAACAATGTAAGATCGATTGATTAAGTATGAAATTATAAATAAGAGGCGTTGCCTTTGCTTATAAAGGCAAGGTGGTGGTAGTGTTGTGAGGTTTTCACACCATCAACCCATTGCAAACCCCTCTTTTGCTTTAGCAGTAGGAGTAGTGGTCTTAGGTGGTTTTAGTTGGCAACACTGACAGTAGGAGTAGTGATCTTAGAGTATAATATGTTCCAAAAAGATTTAAAAATGAAGATCAAGTTTGTAGGGGAAAACAATCAAGCCCTAGCCGGTCATCTCTATGTGACCGGCCTGTGAAAGAGGGTAAGTTGAACAGTCATACTGGAGGGTGGATCAAACCATTGAACTATTAGTTTGGGTGGATCAAACCATTGAAGGGTGGTTGCTTTGTAACCTAAGCCTAATTAGGTCTATTAGGCCTATTTAGCCTAGTAAGGGTTATCCCATGAGAAGAAGGAGTTGGGATCTAAAACTTTGGAATCTCATAGAGTTCCCAAAAGGGTGTCTGGAACCCTGGATTGTTTGGAAGGTCCTTTGGGAAGTTGGGATGATAAGGTTGAAAAACTGATTAGGCCGACCTAATTGTGAATGAGGCCTCTTCTAGGCAAGAATGCTTGGATGAATCCAAACCCTTCAAGAACCCTTGGGAATGAGTTGGTTGTAGTCTAATGAACCAAGGATAGATGTGTTTATCCACTCTCCACACTTGTGAGTTCACCTCATTGAAATCCTAGTCCATGTGGGTCTAGGTTAGGAGTTGATCTTAGGATCTTGTCACACAAATTATGTGTGAATTGTTTGGGATTTACGAAAGGATCTAAGAGAGCCTTGAATGGTGTCTGATGTGTTTGTTTCTTATATCTGAAGTGAGTTTAGCAAGTTGCAGATAAAAGATCGAGAACTGTCTACATCATTGTGTGTTTTGTATAATTGATAAAAGGTCCCTACTCGCAGCCCTATCCCTGGAAATATCATGTTTCTATTTACTATGTACCCATTTTGTGACCTGGAATAAACAGCATTCAGCCTTGTATCTGCTTTCCCAGGAGCGGCAAGGATTTAGACTCCTTCCCAGAAGTGGTTTCTTGAAACGTTCTTCACTTTTAAAAATACTATTTAATACTTACTGTTTTATATCTTATTAATAGAGTACATGGATGAGCAGAAGTACTTTGAACAAAACAGAATGAAATCATGAGAAAAAAAAAGGTGTTGAAAACTTGAAAGCAATGATAGTGGAACAGGGAAGCATAAGGAATTGAACCCAAGACAGCGATGAAGCAAATTAAAAACCCAACACGTGGGTGAAAATAGGAAAAGACATGGATTAACCTATGTTTACCAATTTACTAGGAAATTCTATTTGTATCAAGGCAGACAAAAAATCAATTAACAAAAATTAACACATGATGAAAACCCCTTAAAAGTTTACAAAGAATGCAAGACATAAAACTAAGATTTACCTTAGTCTCTGTGCAGGAATCAACAACAAACTGTGGAAAGAGGTGAAGGAGGACCATTACTGCAACAAGAGAAACTGTTACTGGTATATCCATCATTAGTATAAAATTCTCAAATCCCCCAAAGAAGATGACTGTTTAGACTCCCACTTCACAACCACTACAAAATACCACTGCAAATCCCAAATGCCTCCCTACCCAACTCCAATTACTTAATGTTTTGTACTCCCCACTACAAAATACCACTGCAAATCCCAAATGCCTCCCTACCCAACTACAATTACTTAATGTTTTGTACTCCCCAAGCATAACAAACCAAAACTATCATTTGCATTGAGTTGATTAAACTATCTCCAGCTACTCGTTTATATAAACTTGGGGATTTTGGATTTCTGGGTAGTCAAGAGGAAGCATCGACTCATGAAACTTTCAACTTGTGAGCTGTCCTAAATACATTATCGTGTTAAGTACGTTTATAGAGATTTTGAAGAATACCAGTACAGAAATTCGCCCGGGATGTGATAGCTCCCCTCAACATTATACTAACGAGCCCACCATGAGGTAATGTCTAATGGACGAATGGTGGAATTTTCAAAGTCCTGAGATCTGGATATTGCTGTATTACATTTAGAGTACATTGCTCAAATTTAAATGGGTGTGACTTGCGTGTGCAGCCCGCGTAGTGAAAGAAGTTAAAACAAGAGAAAAAGGGGAAAAAATTACAAGAAAACCAACTTGACCCACTTCCAGATAAAAACTGTAGTTGCTTTGGCAAGCTTTACTTTCAGCAGCTTGGGTCAAACTTCATTTTTATTTATACCCTGAGTAAATATATCATGCTGATATGTGGTCCAAAGTAGCTCAAAACAAAACAAAATAAGATCCAGTCTCTCGTTGAGGGCGTCTGGTTGGTTGCTGGTTTTCGTTTTTCTTCTCCTTTTTCCACACAATGTAAGATAAATAATAAAAAACTACAACATATATATATATATATATATATGTATTATTTATAATTATTATAAAACAAAAGCTTCATAGTAGTGAAATAAGATTTATTTTTTAATTAAAAAAATAAAGATCAAGATAAAGTAGATGAATGATATTTATTAATGTAATGGTGAAATGTGTATTTAGGTTTAGTTTGATGCAATGATTTAATATATTTATGTATTTGTATATGATGTATTTTTTTGTGAAGTTAAGTTTATTTTTCAAATTTTCAAGTATCTCTATTTCTATATATTTTTACATCTTCAATGTTATCTCATTTGTTATAACTTATTAGAAATTTACACTCTAATATCTAGAAGTCAATTCTCTATCTCAAGATTAGATTTCTTGTTGTCATAGGTCACTGTCACACTATTGAAACTAAATTCATCATTTTAAAATTTGAAATTCAAATTTTATATAATACAAAATCATAAAATATCAAGTAACACTAACAAAGAAAATGCTAAAAATTAAACCTAAATAACTTCTTGTAACAAAAGGAAAGACTAGAGCTAACTACATTCTTCTTAAAAGAAGAAGACATTCTCACATAATCAAGGTCATTCAAACTAGGTTTTTAGATATCCTTAAAATTAAAATT
>MU225658.1:135380-147558 GCA_018584345.1 Thuja plicata | reverse complement strand
AATACCATGTGGGCTAGAGTTTTATTAACTATGTAATATCAAGAGAAATTAAAAATAAATATAATAATTAAACAAAATTTATTACAAATTATATTTTTAAAAATTTATTGTAAACACTTACAATCTTGCAAGAACTTATGTCTAAACTTTATTTTAAATGTAAGTTAACACAAAAATAAGATTTGTTAAAGAAGTTTTATATTAAAAAAAACCACATTTTATAGATATTCTAGATATAAAACATTTTAAAATAAGAAAATAGTTTTCATTCAAACTCTATTTACATACGACTTTATATCATGCATAAAATTTATAAATTACTTAAATAAATAATTTATAAACTAATTAAATAAATATATAAATATTTAGAATGTAATTTTTTTATTTAATTATGTAAAATTTGTCTAGCATCAATGTTAATTATTTGTGATAAATGATCACGACTCTAACCTAAACTGTTGAAACTAAACAAATCTCACACATTTGAATCCTGAAACTACTCCCTACTATTATAAACTATAGAAATCTAATATCTTTAAATAAATATTTACACTTCTAAAAAGCATATATTGTTTTTGTAAAAATATAGTGCTAGGCGAAGGGTTGATGGGATCAGATAGTTTCAATGAGTTTCTCAAATTTGTCCATATGAAGGGCCTCCAAACCAATATATAACTGCAACCCTTGGTTATCCTCGGGGTGTCCTAGAAATCGTACCACCTTAGCCCCTCCTGAGAGCACAGGCCCTACATGCACAGACTTAACACCTCCTCTTAATTCCATGTCTGCAAATCCCAAGTTCTTCCAATTCGTAACATGAAACCCATTTTCCAAAACTGGAACTCCATCATGTAACTCCAGCCAATCTATGGACGATCTCAAATACCCATCTGTCAATCTGTCCACACCTTCCTGCAACTGCTTCACTATCTCCCCAAATGGACCTTCCTCTAATTGTTTGAAAGTGGCCTTGGCATAGGCTGGAGCCATTGCATTCCCCACATATTCACTTGGGAGAGGAGGAACGAGCCTTGACCTTAAAATACACAAAGATAGATTAGCACCCACAATATTTCATATTTATTTGCAAAGAACTTATTAACTAATTATATCATATTTTTTCAATTTATAATTTAGTTGTTTCTGAATTATATTGTGTTTGAGTTTTTCTATCAATGTTTCAAATTACATTGGGTGATTCATTAGAATAAAAGAGAAAAAATTCAAATGTAGTCCAATCTAGAAACAACAATTAAACTAAAATTTATCAATTAATAATATCAGATTTTCATAATATATAATTTAGTTGTTGTTGTTTCTGGATTAGACCATGTTTGAGTTTTCCCATCAACATTTGGGAGCACGTTCTATATATATATATAAGAAAATCTCAAATTCAGTCTATTCCAAAAACAACAACTAAACAAGAATTTATTAATTAATGATATCAGATTTTCACAATCCATAATTCCATTATTGTTATTTCTCAGTTAGACTGTAGTGGAATTTTTCTATCAACATTTCAAATCAGCTCCATAATCCCTGATTAAGATAAAAGAAAATTAAGAAAACAAATATTTTTATCCATTTAATAAAAATTCAAATACAATCTAATTTAAAAACAACAATGTAAGATAAATTAATCTAAAATATATTAACCTTATAAACAAAAATTTATCAATGACAAAATTGAGACCTTATATCAGCCACATAGTGAACGGTGGAAACATCATCTGGTTTCAAGTTTTCCATTGCAGCAGCAATTTCCCTCCACACGTGTGCCAATGCTGCAACAAAACTTGTGCAGTGCTTCACCATGCCACCTGCCGCTTTCATTTAGGGCATTAATCATTTTCCCTGATAAGGAGAATAACTTATAGACATGCTTTTCTGAGGCTTTGTTGAGTGCCACCTTAGTATACCATAGCTCCTTGTTTCTTCGCATCAATAATGAGGAAATAATCAAATGTGGGGTAGTTTTGGAAGGCTTTACATACTCCTCGTGCTCGTCCTCAATTTGGAGAGAAGGTCGAGCCTTCAAACAAGTTCGATCAGTAATTGGGACAAATGCCAGCCCTCCTTTTATAGCCATGTGTGTGAAGTTTCTTGCAAACTCTTGTAGGGCGAGTCCATCCATGAGACAATGATTTACAGAGGTTCCAAGAGCAAAGGCACCACATCTGAATCGAGTTACCTGCATTCCAACATACATATTGTGAAAGAAAGTTGGTGCATATATTATTAAATAAAATAAAAGATAATACTACAGATGTCTATGCGAGAAGGTGGGTAAAAAAATTGTGTGGGTTGCTGAAGTCTGAAACATAAAATATCAACATAATTATAAAGACCATTACATCAGGAGAACTACAAACAAAATTATAGAAGATCACTTTATTGATAATCATTTATAAGTATCTGTTTGTAGATCAATATAAATTCTTGTGAGACTAATACTACCTTCTTTCGAGCAACCACACTAGAAAGCATTTAAGAAAGATAAAAAGTCCCTACTCATTTTAGAAATACTATAGAAGACCAAGAGTCACAACTTAGAATTCCATATTAGATGTCCTTGAACTTGAATCTTCATAATGAGAACTCAATGTTTCAACCAATTAAATTCAATCCCTTGAACTTCCAACACATAATGCATCAATCCCTTTAACTTCCAACACATATAATGAACATTAGTGCATAAATTACTAGTTAAAAGAAGATACCATGCATATTCACAAAAAAAGTGAGAAAAATTGTACTGAAACATAAAATATCAATACAATTATAAAAGACTACTAATTATGTCATGATCTTAGATTTTCTATCTGATTATTGATACTATCAAAATTATTTTTCAAACAAACTCTTAAATTCTTCTCAAAGATAATTTCATTTCACAAGCCAATTATATAATATAATTTATATTAAATATTTCATTTAAAATACAATTCAATCCTTTGATGGAAAAAACATACACAATTAAATCCAAAAGCTCAAAACCTAATATATTCAAATATTTCATTAACCAAAAATGCAATAGCATTTTTCTATTTGTGAGCTTACCTGAAAGGATATGAGAGGCCCATCTTCTAGTGTTGGATTTGAAGAATCTGAGGATAGGCAGAGTTGTGACAAGGCAGGATTTGGCATGGTGAGATTCCCCAACTCTTGTAAACTGAGCTCGCTTACACAGATGGCAAGAGGCACTCCTGCAGAATCACAGTCGATCTCAAACCTCTTTTCCTCTGAATTAAGCATGAGTCTCCCACACATGAAGTCGTATGAAACCATGATTTTACTGAGAGCTTCTGTGTGCACACCAATTATCATGTCGAATGGAATTAATGATGGAGCAGAGAAAAAATGCACATATTTCTGGACATAATGCACAACTTGTTGATCAAAATTACTCAGAAACAATGACTTTCTCTCTTTGATCTTCTCTGGATATACAACTTTAAAACTATTCCTTTTAACTCGAAAATCAGATAGTGAAGAAACAGCAGATGGTGTCATGATTGTACAAGATTTGACGTTTAATCAAACAAAAATTCATACACAGTATAAACCAGAAGCTTATGTCTACTAGAATATGATGATACCTCCACTCACAACATTCATATGTATATATGAGCATTTCAGTGAGCACAAGAATTAAATTGAACCCATGAATTAGGTAGGATAAGGAGCAATGCATTATGATTTACATTAAATTGACCCTTAGATATTTTAACAACTTTAGCAATCATGATTCTTACTTTATTTCGGATAATGAATTGGGTACCTCCATTCACAACATTCATCTGTATATATCTGATTTGGTGTCTGATACGTGATGGATATATCAGCATTTCAGTGAGCACAAGAATTAAACTGTGTCCAAGAATTAGGTAGGCGACGGAGCAATATATTATGATTTACCTCAAATTGACTCTTGATATTTTATCAACTATAGCGTTTTAGTAATCATGACTCCTACTTTATTTCAGATACCATAAACGGTGAATTAAATCAAATCAAGCCAAGAGAAGGGACCCCGTATCAATTTTTCAAAGCTGTTAGAAAAGGAAAGATGAAGCAATAAATCAAGCAAAATCATGGCAAGTCGAAGCTGCTGATATAAATCTCTCATCAAATAAAGGTATATCATAGATTAAGTCTGAGTCACCATCTATCAAGGGAAGACTAAGTAGGGCTTTTTTTTTCCATGGAGGTTCAGATTAGTGAGTAAGGCACAATCCCGGCCTCATCCCTTATAATGTTGGAACCTTGCATTCATTAAGACTTGATCTTTGATAAATTCATTTGGAACCATTCAACTTCACCAATAGACCAAGGGTCCATTGACAACAACAGCTGATTTTGATAAAAATAAATTGTGAGTCTATGTTGCTGGTGTTGGATTTATATTTTTCTTATTGTCTTTTTTTTTTTAATATTGTACTTTATTTTATATTAATAAAAATAGCTACCGTGTTTATAAAAATATATATTTAAAGTTCATGAAAAAGTCCACAAATAGATCAAAGAAAAGATTGTAAGGATTAAAGAAATTGAAAAAAGTCATTGAAGCAAAGAGGAACAAGTCATTTGATTGAAAAAAGATTGCATGTTTAATTTGAAGTTTAAGATGTTTGAAATATATTTTGCCTGTTTTATTAGTGTTACAAATTTCAATGGAGATAGTATTTTACATGTTGCTGCCCAAAATAAAATAAAATAAAGATGTTCACAACAGTCAAGAAAGCAAATTGATGATTTCAAATAGTTGTAGTAGATTGACAGAAGTCACCATTGGTCGATTAAGATTGCCAAGTGTAAGATGAGCTTGCCAAAATAAATAGGAGGTGATTGAGTCCTTGAAGTTTGTATCGAGGCAAAAATTTTGAAAGGTGAGTTTAAATTGTTTATTTTAATGGGAACATTCAGTATAAATGTATAGAAAGAAAATGTAAATTTTTTCTTTGTGAGAAAGATTGTTTTTATTGGTACAATCTCTTACTAGAATTTTTCAACACGGTTTGGGGGTAGTGCCCCCAAGATAGGGTCAAGGGGCAATGCTCCACGGGGTCGAGGAGCAACACCCTCCGAAGCCAAAAATGACTTTTATTATTGTACAAAGGCACTGGGAGTTATTTTCCTATTGGCCAACATATTTTAACCCTATTTTTGTAGCCAACATAAGTCTTGTTAAAATAACTTAGGGTATGGATTTTTATAGAAGAATTTGGTAGCTTTTTGCATCAATATTGAGTTGCAAGGGATTGTAGATTGTATCAGGTTGACTCATTGTATAATAATATTGCACTCTCTGTTTTGTGGATGTAGCCCAAAATTGGGTAAACCACGTTAAATCTTTGTGTCTTCTTCTTCTATTTATGTGTTTTTTATTCCTCTGCTTTATTAGTGAAATTTGCATGTAACTGTTATATATCTATCTTTCAAACCCTAAAGGGAATAATCTTCTATAGCTCATGATAAACACTATAGACGATGAACAAACTTCACTAGATGAGTCAACATTAACAATATCTCTATAAGGAACCTTATTGTTCGTAGAAACATTCTTTGGATATCATTTATTTCATTCTAGGAGGCTTCATTGTTGTCTTTGATTGCATCTTGTTGGTCGAGCATGTTGACCTCATTTTCTATATACCAAGTTGGCCTAAGAGAGGTTTTATATAACCAACTGTACAATAAAGAGTAATGAGGTGATGCAGACAATAAATGCATGGATTAAAGAATGGTTCAAGATTTGAAGTGGAATAGAGAGCATGAGCTTGTGAAATATTATTAAATTAAAAAAATTAAAACAAATAATAATTAACACATCAAAGAAAACAAAAATTGGCACACAACCAGACTAGCTAGATAACTAAAAAACCAAGATTGGAAGAAGAGGAACCAAGAGTTTGAAGATATCTAGGTCTAATGAAGGAGATCAAACTAATCTCATTGTAGAGAAAGTCAAGCTCCAAGAAGCAACAATGGGAAAAAAAACCATTTAGCTTCCTTAGAACTCAACAATCATAGTAAATATCGCTTATGGGTAAATTCCCACTAGCAACTACTTTGAAGTCTTAGAGTATAAGAAAATAGAAAATATTTAGAAGATTTCAAGTAATAAGTTGGAAGAACCAACACATCAACCTAAGTCAAATTCACGTGTGCAAGTAACTCTAAATTTAGCTCATTATATCACACATATTGATCATCTTTATCTCTAATCCTTGGAGATAATATCCTAGTCTCTAGATAATTTTTAATCATCATATATTAGATCCACAAGTGGAGATTTCACCCATGTCATTTTTTCACTTATTGATATGAACCTTAACTTTTAAAATTTAAAATTCAAATTTAAGAATTATAAATTATTTCACTGAGCATTACAAACTCTATATGTGTATTTAAACACATTCACACATTCATTTGAGAAATATCAAGGAGTTTATTAGTATACAAATCTGATATTATATAAGAGCTTTGTACTCAATATTTGTCTCCCCCATAATACCAGTAAGTTTTCCTCTAGCTATACCAGTTGGTATGCCAACCCTCAAAATTTTGTTAATAAGTTAAGGGAAAAGGTATTTTGTTACTTCACTAACTTTAGAAATTGGTCACTCGTCTTTCTTTATATGCATGAAATAGGTTGTGATCAATGTTTTTTTTTTTGTAGGGGATTATCTTCTACTCTCTCCTATTGAAACAATTAAGGGTTTCAATTTCTAAATTTGAATGTTAAATAATAGAAGCAATTTATCACTTAGTTAAATGTGTTTATTCATTAATTCAAATCAAGTTGTGGTGAATATGATTGTGCTATTTTTATTCTTACTTGACTCTCCCCCAAGTCTAAATCTTCTTCTAAGAGGCCCTAATTTTTCTTTCTTAACCCTCTTTATTTCAAGAAATTCTTTCCAACACGTATTGGGAAAATAGATTCCTAAGCTCCTCTTTACAAGTAAGGTAATGACACAATGATGTGAGACCAATGTATCCTTGCATTTTTTAACTTCACTTGTATTTTTTGTGAGAAAGTGTGTCAGATGATTAGGAACATTTATGAGTCTTCCATGCTTGAGCTGCCTCGGAAATTTAAATTTATGGGAGTGCAAGGTGGACAACCTCTCCTCAAATGTAAAGTATCTAATAATGTGGGTAAAAAAACCCATTTATCTGGAAAAGAAATTCTCTTCATGCCCTACTTAGAGGTCTCAAAAGCCTTGTCTCTTTGTCTAGTAAACTCTACCATCACAAAGATTGTATCATTGGATATCATGTAGTCTCTGGCCATCAATGTATAGTCTTGAAACTCCTACATTTGCTAAAAAATTTGTCACCTCCTTTAATCATTTAATTATTCCTATGCCATCTTCCAAGGTGAAATAAAACTTTAGGGCTATCTCAACATTAAATTCTATCAACTTGTCTCACATCGGTAAATTATCCTTTACACACATGTTCATTATCAATAAGGGTATGAATAGTGAGCTCACTTTGAATTAGATATCCTCCCATTGTTAAAATTCCTTTCCCAATTACTATTGATTGCATGTTTTACAAAATGCCCTAAATTTTGTCTTTGAATCCAGTAGGGTTTCTACTATGTGTACAGTAAGGAAAGGGAAGGAATATAATGCAAGGGATTGTCCTATTTTCCCTAATGCACAATAAAAAAGGAGGATAACCCAATACGCTCAACTAGGACTTAAGAACTAAAGGAGTCAATGATCCTTTGCTGCAATGAATTGGGGAAAGTTGGATTTAAGGGAAAGTGATAGGACGATGCAAGATAGGAGGCTACCAGTAACAAAAAAATACAAACTGACAAAAAACAAACAAATAGTTGTAATGACCTAAAACAAAAATCAGAATACTACACTAACATGTAATTTAAATTTGAGGCTAATTTTCAGGGAACACAATGCTTTGAGTGTTCTATTACCAGGAACAGATAGCCTGGGGCATTCCATTCCTACTGATTCTACTTGAAAATTTCATATCCAATTCAGTGGATCCCACACTTTCTAGATTAAGTCCCAAAAAATTTGTTACTTGTTCTTGCACACTAAAAAATGGGGAAAAGGTTGTGGGAAGGGGTTCTCCTTGATCAAATCCCTATTTTGGAACCAACCTTGAAAATGAAATGAGATTGCATAAAGGAAATTATGTAAATGTAAAGCTAAATGTTAGATCTATGTTTCCTTCATAAAAAATTATTGAGTTGCACATATTTATGAAGATGCTTGTATGTTATTTGAATTGTAGTTGTTGAAACTTGGAATGTAGAAAGGAGTCAAGGATGCCTTCACAAATACATGGATCTATGAATGTCACTCCTAGATCTTGAATGTTTTTTTATGTTTGATAAACTCTCACTGTGAATGAATAATGCATGTAGATGGACTAAGGATCATCTTGCTTGATTGATAAATCCTCTACTTGGTCACCATGGGAGTGAAGCTTGCTACAATGGAGAAGTTTGCCTTCAAAATGCCTTGGAACTATTGAGGAAATTCTAGATCTTGAATGCTCATCTTAAAATATTGAACTTGATAGTTTGATTATAGATGTGGAATGATAATTATGGATATGGATTGATAATGGTGTTGGAAATACAATATGGGAAAGCAAGATACTGAGAGGGGGGGTGAATCAGATCTTAAATTTTTATCCTTTAAAACAAAACTGATCCACAACCATGCATAAATGTAATTGAACTATCAACTAGTAGCATCCATGACAGTAAATAAATAACTCAAGACAACAGATTTTGGTAACCCAGAAACCCAATAAGGTAAAACTGGGGTGGGGATGACACCCACAAAGATCTTCACTACTGAAGAAATAAAGTGTGCATGTTAGGGCTACAAAATTTGATTACAATATGCAATCTACCTGGTTAAAGGTCTGCTCGATTAAAAGCTTTAGATTATTACAATCTACCTTCCAATAGGATTTAAGCTTACAATAAAGTAAGCACTCGGCTAAGAGATTTAGAAAGGTATGTTAGAACCACTCTGTTAAGAGATTTCACTGATACATTGGTTAAAATGTCTCAAGAGCTAATCCTTTGTTATCCACTTTGATGCTGATAACGGATCTCCTCTTTCCAATACCTTCTCTGATATAATAATCTGATATGTCTTTTCTCTGTTGTTCACTGCTCTTTCACTCTGCTAGATCCATGCTTCTTCTATCAAAATAACCCTTAGTACATCCCTCTGTACGCATACACCTTCTCTCACATCTACACAATTAGGGCTTAAGAAGCAATCTTAATATACTTCATGAATCTGGTGATTAGATCTAGATCAACAATCAAGATCAAAAGCTTATGCCGCTTAGGCATTCCAATTTTATGATTGGCTCCATGCCACGCATTAGGATCAAATAATTAATGTGTAATTAAATCCGTTGAAATCATTAAATGTATGAACAATTCGGCCCAAAATGGTTTACCTTCAAGTTTGTGCCATTCCAAACATGTATGTCAAAAACTGTCTTGCTCGACACATTGAAACTCTAGCGCTCGACATGAACATGATAAAATTTTGCTTGATTTCTGAGTCACTCGGCAATCACTATCTGCTCGGCAATGACTATGCCGGATTGCTCGGCCTATACTGGATAGCTCAGTCGCAGTGATGACCGGCTAACCTGACTGGATAAATGACTAAGTGCAGGACACTAATGATCAACAAAACTTAGAGATCAACAATCTCCCCCTTTGATATTAGTGGCAAAAACACACTTATCATTTCTTTACATTCACAAAATTTTCCCAAGTACACAACATACTCCCCCTAAGATTATACTCCATACTTACATAGTATACATGCCATACAAAATATTATGCCTGATTCTTCACATCTTTATCCATTTCCTTATTTGATTCCCCCTTGTTTTTGTCACTGATAGCTGTAGGGGTCAAGTTATACTTATCCTAAAATGACTTATGAAGATGTAAAGTTAGTGCAAACGTTGTATCCCAACTATCTTTAGCAAACTTCATGACTTGTATCTTAATTTCTAGCTCGACAGCTAGACTTACCAAACTATCTGCTGTAGAGAGATGAGAATCCCTCTTGACTTGTTCATTTGTAGATGTAAGTTCCTTCTATATAACCTCCAGATGAGGTATTAAGGTAGTCTGAATAGTTATTAACTTTGCTCTTATTCTGCCATCTTCAGCCATAAGCTCGGCTAATCTTCTCTGTGAATGAGTCAACTTGTCAAAATGTAAGGAGCTAGAACTAGCATCCATACTCAATGTACTCCCTGTTGACTTCAAATCTAGTTGAAATTGCTCAATAAGATGTTGGTTATCCTTGGTAAAGAATTCTACATCACATAACTTTCTATACAAGGAATAGACATTATTTGTAACTTCTTCAAGAATACTAATAAGAGAAGAAAGTTCAACCTGTTTGATAGCAATCTCTGCTCATATCTTCTCCAAAACTTTTTTCTCAAATTTTCTCTCAGAATATTGTAGCAACTTCTCATTTGCCTCAACATTTTCATCATTAACTTACTGCACAATATGGACTAACTATTCCAGTATTGTCATTTGTTCATTTACATCTATAATATTAAAAGCATTGAAAAAAATATCCTTTATCTCATGTAAAACTTGCTTTTGTTGGTGTTCCTTCTTAAATTCTTTGTGTTTCTTCTTCCTCTTCAAAAGGTCTTGCAGAGTCTGAATCTGCTCATATGTCAAGTTGTCTGTATCCTATTTAGGAATCACAATCACTTCATCAAAAGTGACACTTGGACTTGGTGATTTCCTCTTATGTGACTTCTTCCTTTTGAGTTCTGAAGAGATGATACTCGGCTCAGTGACAGTGATATCTTTACCTTTGTCAGTGTTAATTTCACTTGCTTCCTTCAACTAAGTCAAGATTACCTGCTGATCAGGTATACTTCCTATTTTAGGTGCAGTGGGAGTAGATGATGCAGAGTGTGGTAGATCGACCAACACTTGTATAGCCTCTTGCTCTGTAGGCTTATCTAGACAATTTCTTCCATCTTATCTCCACTCTCTAATATTGTTTGTACAACCTCTAAAATAGGTGGATTTACATATTGATTATCTCCTTTTCTGCTTCTATCTTTGTCTCGGCCTCAGTTGCCCAAATAGGCGATTGGATACTTGTGTCTGTCGGTTCATTCTGATCCTCGACATCCACATTGTTGTCTTATCCAAGTGCAGTGTCAATTGGACTATCCATTGTCAAGTTTGTAACTTGCCCATCACCTATTTCCTTTTGGGTTTCAGTTTCAGTTTCTGCTTGATCTGTAGCAGTTTCTTTCTCCATTTCTTTTGGCTCTGAGTTGTCTTCTTTGTTATCATCGGCCTTCTTAGCAATTAACCCAAAAATTTCCTTCCATATTATGTTTCTCTGTTGTACTATACCTTCAACATCATTCCTCAAAATAGCATAGGCTCTCTATTTAGGAATAAACTTCCCCTTATATTAGTCAATGAACTTAGCTATTTGTTTCTTTGTCAAGTTAGGAATGATTTTAGCCAATGTTCCTTCCCTAATCTGTCTTTATGTCATCAGTGCATATTTCCATTTCTGAGACAAAATATCATATAGTTCTATAGGAACATTGTCTCCTATCTCCACACGTGTCATTTTGAATGTTCCCATCATATCTATTAAAGCTTCCTGAATCTTATGCTTATTTACTACACTCAGTTTTTCATACTTTATAAATTTGAATCCTCCTAAACCTGAATTACTTCTTAGGTTCTTACATACCTCATCAACATTGGTCATTGGTTTATATGATGTTGTAGGTATGTTTCTAGGTACATTTGTATCTGTCTCCTCATCATCTTTAGATTCCAAGTATAGCTTCCTTCTTGGTCTTTTCTTAGTAGGTTGGCTTGGCACAACCTTGGTTTCAACTTGTTTTCTCTTTCCTGAGCTGCTCTCCCCAGCATTCTTCTTAGTATATACTTTTTTTGTCTAAGCAAGAGATGATGCCCTGGTCCTTGGTCGGTTAGCAATAGGAGGGGCAGCCATAGGTTTAGCTTTGCTTTGTTTAGTTGCCTCGACAACTACTGGTTGTTTCCCTTTACCCTTCATAGTGACCACTTCTTCAGGTTCACTTTCCTCTTGTTCTTCTTCACTAGACATGTCTTCTCCATGTC
>MU225658.1:124822-135280 GCA_018584345.1 Thuja plicata | reverse complement strand
GGGGGGGGGGGGGGGGGGTGAATCAGATCTTAAACTTTTATCCTTTAAAATAAAACTGATCCACAACCATGCATAAATGTAATTGAACTATCAACTAGTAACATCCATGACAGTAAATAAATAACTCAAGAAAACAAGTTTTGGTAACCCAGAAACCCAATAAGGTAAAACTGGGGTGGGGATGACACCCACAAAGATCTTCACTACTGCAGCAATAAAGTGTGCCTGTTAGGGCTACAAAATTTGATTACAATATGCAATCTACCTGGTTAAAGGTCTGCTCGGTTAAAAGCTTTAGATCATTACAATCTACCTTGAAAAAGGATTTAAACTTACAATAAAGTAAGCACTCGGCTAAGAGATTTAGAAAGGTATGTTAGAACCACTCTATTAAGAGATTTCACTTGATACACTGGTTAGAATGTCTCAATAACCGATCCTTCGTTATGCACTCTAATGCTGATAACGAATCTCCTCTTTCCAATACCTTCTCTGATCTAATAATCTGATATGTCTTTTCTTTGTTGTTCACTGCTCTTTCACTCTGCTAGATCTATGCTTCTTCTATCAAAATAGCCCTTAGTACATTCCTTTGTACGCATACACCTTCTCTCACATCTACACAATTAGGGTTTAAGAAGCAATCTTAATATACTTCACAAATCTGGCGATTAGATCTAGATCAACGATCAAGGTCAAAAGCTTATGCCGCTTAGGCATTCCAATTTTTTGATTGGCTCCATGCCACGCATTGGGATCAAATAATTAATGCATAATTAACTCTGTTGAAATCATTAAATGTATGAACAAGTTGGCCCAAAAGGGTTTACCTTCAAGTTTGTGTCATTCCAAACATGTATGTCAAAAACTGTCTTGCTCGGCACATTGAAACTTTGGAGCTCGGCATGAACATGATCAACTTTTTCTTGATTTCTGAGTCACTCGGAAATCACTATCTGCTCGGCAATGACTATGCCAGATTTCTCAGCCTATACTGGATAGCTCGGCCGCAGTGATGACCAGCTAACCTACCTGGATAAATGACTAAGTGTAGGACACTAATGATCAACAAAACTTAGAGATCAACAAATGGATTCCAAAATGAGGAGAGATAGGGCACTTATATACCTCTCTCAACATTTTAGAACTTAAACAATAACCTAGGCTAACCACAAGATCTAAATTCCCACCAAAACACCATAATAGGGCACCAATTCAAATTTTTCCTAGGAACATAATCCTCTGGGCATGTTATGTAACTAGGATAAAGTGCCAGAATTGAAATGGGGGGCGAAGAGATAGGGAAGATGCCTAAGTGAGAAAAGATAGGTAGCTAGATCAAGCATAACTAACATGAAATCTCAAAATCACCAAAATGGGACCTGACTGACCATCCAATTATAGGTGATAACTTTTAGGATGATACACTTATCCCCTACTTTTTGTACAAGAGTGATATAACCTCATGCTCACGATAAATTAGATCAATGCATTGGAAATATTTTATCAAGGTTAAGGAGACAAGGAAATACCAAGGCCCCAATTGACTTTGGTCCTCATCAAAACCAAAATAAAGATTAAAGAGACGAGACTAGAGAGAGAGATGACTAACTAGCCTAGTAAGGTATTTCCTTACTAGGGATCATGCAAAAAGAAAGAATTGTTACAGTTGATGGAATTGATAGTCTAGCAAGCTATGAGATGCTAGTCAACCCATTGGAACATAGAGGATCAATCGTTAATAAAATCTTGTATCCATCAAGGGATATATAAAAGTGGTTAGTATAAGGACAAGTGAAGCAAGAATCGGTCTTAGAATCTACTAAATAATGCACAGTACATGATAATGTAAAGATGAACGGAAGGAAAGAATTATCTCCTTAGTCATCTATATAAGATGTTTTGTCAGTGTGTATGCACAAAATGCAAAAAAAAAAGGAGTGGAATGTATGCCCCTATATTAAAGTGATTACAAATGCCCTAATGAGAGCAATGGCTTTAACAAAGAATACATGCACCCAGAAAGAGATGTTTCTAATATGAGATCCCCCCAAGAAAGGACAAACCAAAGGAAATGAGACAGGTGACAAAAAGAGAAAAAAATGGACCTACCAAAAAAATTCTTCTCTAATTTTCTTCAACAATATCAATGCCATTGAAGGTCTAAAGGAAATACGACAGATATCATAAGATTTTATGATTTATCAATGATGAAAGGCCATGGGATTACCAATGATCCTCCAGTGTGAGGGTTATCCAATCGATTATTGCTAACACAATTTCTAAGAGCCATTGACTCACAGGATACCTTTCTACTCTAGAGAAGAACAAAAATATTCATGCATCTCCCTACAACGCACAAATCATTCACTGAAACATAACATATGAACGCTTTTCTCCGTCATCTTTCCCAAACCATTTATTCACGCTTAGATACCAAATGACAGAGATAATAATGCAAATAAATATTTAATAACATCAGGGAGAATTTATACAATGTCATTTGCAGTCTGTTGTGATAGTTATCCAATAAGAGTTATACCAATTTGAGGATAGTTACCAAATAACAGTTATGCCAAACAAACAATGTAATACAATTATGAAGTTATACCAAGAAGTGATGTCGCATCCTATAAAAAGTTTTAAAAATTAGAGAGCTTCATCAAAATCAATAATTCATCCAACAATGTTAATGATCAAGTGGTAACAACATCCAAAGGTACGAATCCTTTGTCATATGTTTTTAGACCTTCTCATAATTTTACTCAGCCTTCTGAATCTTTGCATAATGTGATGTTGAAGTTGATTAATGCTAAAGTGTTAACTCTTCCTCCTGTTAAACCAACTAACACATCCAAACCTTTTCCCAAATCCTTTGAGATCACAAATATTTTTTTCAATACCATTGTCAACTCAGTCATGATACTAAAAAGTGTTTCCATGTGAAATTTGTTATTCAAGACCTTATTGATTCTAATACTATATATGTTGAGAGTGTTGATGATCAAGGAAACAAATCTGTAGAACCTACCAACCAAAACTTTCAAATATATAGAAATCCTTTTCCTTCTCATTTGACCAATGTCATTGAGTCTTCCCAATCTTTTCCTTCTTCTTCCACCTATTTTGCTGACTATGATGATAAGTGTAATGAAACCAATAATATTTTCAACCTCATTGATCAATTTGGACCTAAACCTAGACTTGAGCCTGAGATTTTCATTACCTTTGACCCTGGTGAGAAAATTGAAGCACCTAATGCTCCTCTTTACATTATTGTGAATGTTAATGATCTCTATTCTCGTGGTGTTCTTATTGACCCTACTTACATGTTGAATGTAATAATTAAAGAACATATTTACAATAGACAACGACAACATGATTCTTATGATAAATATGATATTATGATCCAAGCTTGCAATGGTTTCACCTTTTGTACTCATGATTCTATTAAATTTCCCATAGAAATTGGTGGTAAATCTTTATATGTGACATTTGTTGTCATCCTCACTTCGAATCAATTTCAAGTCAAATTTGGTCTTCTATGACTTACTTTCATGAATTTGTAGCCTCTTCTATCCATGAGTGTTTTATTTTTTACCCACAATGGAGAAATTATGATTGTTAATAATATTTTATATCATCCTTCAGTACCTTGAGAGCCTATTAATCTTGATTTCTTTTGGCCTTCTATGCCTTAATAAAATAAATCTCACAAAGATAATCTCTTTCGATCATATCAGATATACAAAATCTAGAAGATTTGTGAGCTTGACAATCCTAAGGATGTTCCATATCCTTTTCCTAGACCAGGACTCCTCCCTACCCTTTTCTCGATGGTATCTCTCAGCCTAGTGTGGTTCCTTATGTTCTTCCTCCTAAAGAAGAAAAGAGCTTGATGTTGATTGTTCTTGAAACAAACCCAATTTCCACCAAAACCAAGCATTATTGGTGTGCTCGTGATCACCTTTGTAAATGTCATGCTAGATCCCATGAATGTGCTTCCCAAAACCTTTCTTCACTCAAAAAACCTATTGATGCTTTGATTCCCTTTGATCAGGATATGTATAGCCCAAAGGGTGAAGTTAATTTGAAAAAGATGAAATTGAACAAACATGATAATTATTCATATCTTGGACTATATTACAATTAATTTTCATGAAGAAGATACTCTTGATGATGATGCTTTTGATGTTCCTAATGCAACTAACATTGATATTTATGCTAGTGATTCTAATGATATGTACGAGCTTATTGATTTTAATCAAGATTTACTAGCTATGTTTTTACAACAGTTATCTCTTAGTCCTAGTGATGAACAAACTGACCTATCTTTATAACATGGTCCTTGTTTGGAACTAGCTATTTTTCCATCTACAATGTTGGATGTTTCTCCTCTTGCAAGTTACCCACCTTCCCTAAGCACTACATACCAAGATGGGGGGCTAGGTGGTATGCTTGACTAGCTCCTCTTGTACAATAGATTCTTTGTGATTTCTTGTTGTAATGTGCTTCTCCTGTGATGTGTTTCTTGTTATATGTTCTTATTGGATTTATTTAGATGATCTTTGTTGCTCTACTAATGCAAGGTTAAAAAGGAATCAATCTATCATGACATTCATCTATTTGTATCTTATTTCTTCTATATGTTTTTACATGTTATGTCATGCATGTGTAACTATTCATAAATGTGTCTTTGTATTGTCTGATTGGGGATGCTACAAAATTATGGTTACCTATTCTTTTTGGTTTATGTGATTTTGACCTAAAATTACTCTTCTTCATGACTCGTACGTGACATTCTTCCATTTTTCTTGTAGTTCTCCTACCTTTGGAGAATGATGCCATTTCATTTTGATATAATAATTCATCTATTACCATATGAAAATATTGACCCCTGAGTTAGTAGGTCCCTTTATGCTCTCTTTTATCATGTGTTCATTTCCCTTGCTATGTCCCTTTTTGGGGGCATCTCATAGTGGAAACGTTTCTTGTGGGTGCATGTAGGCTCCATTAAATCCATTACTCTCATTAAGACATGTGTAGTTACTTTAACATAGGGGAATACAATTTTCTCTGTGTTTCATATTTTGCATTCACACACACACACAGTGATTCAATTCAATCTCTCTTATGGATGGCCATGCAAATAATTCTTTCCTTGTATTCACTTTTTCATTGGATCCCTTTTGAGACAATTCTTTCCTGATACAAGATCCTCCTTTTCTAGATCCCCAAATGGACTGATCACTCTTCTAGAAACCCTTAACGGAGACAATGCATTCCTTAAGAGTTTACCTTCCTTTCTTTGGTCCCTTTGGAGATAATGTGTTTCTTAGGTCGAATCACCCTTTCAGATCTATTAATGGAGGAGATTATTTCATTAAGGACTGGTCCTCTTTGATGGGTTGACAAGCATAATACAACTTTCTATACCTTCAATGTCATATTTTGCAACACTTTTTCTTTATGTGATCTATAGTAAGGTGATACCTTATTAGGCTAGTCTCTCTCTCTCTCTCTCTCTCTCTCTCTCTCTCAGTACCTCTTTTGTCTTGGTTTTGGGATTTGATGAGGACTTAAGTCACTTAAGGGCTCTATATTTAATTGTATCCTTGACGTAGATATGATTATTCTTATGAATTGATCTACTTTACCGTGAGCATGATCTTGTCTCATAATCTTGCTAAAGTGGGGGCTAGATGTACTACCCTGAAAAGTTAGCACACATGATTGGATTCTTTATTAGGACCTATTAGACCTAATTTTGGTGATTTTGAGGCAAATGCCCATTACGCTTTATCCTAGAAACCTATCCCTTCTATCCCCACTTATTTTCACCTATCACAAAATCCCTTCCAAATTATGGCCCATTTCCTAGGGTACAAAATGCTAATGGCTTTCTATCCCAGGAAATTAGGGCCCCAATTTATCCTAGGGCCAGATATTGGGGTATTAGCGAGATATTTGATTTTTTGGTTGACCTGGATCATTTTTGAATCTTGAAATGATGGAGTGAGTATAAAAAGACACTCTCTCTCCTCATTTTTCATATCAAAACCATAAACAAGCTATCAAGGTTTTCAAGCAACCAAGACCAATTGAGCATTTGGATTCAAGATTTGAAGGCAAGCATCCAAGATCAACATCTCCAAGTCTCCTATTATTAAAGATCACTCAATTCAAAGGTAATATTCTCCAATTTTGAATCAATTCTCTCTCTCATGATGTCCAAGTATAGGAATTCTCAATCAAGCATGAAGATCCTTCCTTCCATTATATCCCCTCTCCTTCATTGCAAGTGATTTTTAAGCATACCTACATTCAAGATCAAGGAGTGGAGTTCATAGATCTATGAATTTGCAAGGGAATATTTGATTCTACATCACATTATAAGGTCAACTAAACTTTTATTTCAATCACATTCAATCACCTTCATGGGTATGAGTAATTTATACATCCGTCCAGGGGTTTATGCAAGGTGAATCTAACATTTACCTATTTACATACTTTCCTTTATGCAATTTATTTCCTTTTTCAAGGTTCAATCCCAAACAGATGCTTGAACAAGGAAAACCCCTTTGGACAACCTTTTCCCCATTTTTCTATGTATAGGAACAGGTTACAAAGCCACTAGGCGACAATAAGAAAGATCAGACATAATTGGAGAGACCCAAAAAAATTAAGTTAAAATTGACAGGTGCAGAATGCCATTGGCATTTTGTCCCTAAGTATAGATATATTTTTCCTTGTACCCTGTATTTTCAGCTCATATTTTACCCATAGGTCAGATCTGTGCTCTAGTGCCCATTTTTGTACTTTTCTTCTCATTATCAATTCATATCAGTTTGTTATTTCCAATTTTTTGTAACTTGTCTAATCAATCACATTATTAACTCATCTCCCTTTAATCAATAACATATTTTAGCATAGGATCATTGTCCCACTTAGTGATTGAGTCTCCTCTTGAACCTAGTGGGGCATCTTCGTTTCAAAATGTGCAATTAATGAAAAAGAGAAGTGATATACCCATTTATTGATTGTGTCCCTTCTCTGTAGGTTATATGCTTGACTAGCTCCTCTTGTACAATAGATTCTTTTTTTTATTCTAATGTGATTCTCCTATAATGTGTTTCTTATTATATCTTTTGATTGGATTTATTTAGACGATCCTTGTTGCTCTTCTTGCGCAAGGTCATAAAGGAATTGATATGTTGTGATATTCATATATTTGTATCTTTTTTCTTCTATATGGTTTTACATGTTATGTCTTGCATGTGCCACTATTTGTAAATGTGTCTTTGTGTTGTATGATTAGGGATGATGCAAAATGATAGCTGCCTATTATTTTTGGTCTCTGTGATGCTGGCCCAAAAAGACTCTTCTTCATGACTCTTACGTGACATTCTTCCATTATTTTTTTAGTTTTTCTACCTTTGGAGAATGATGACATTTCATTTTGATATAATAATTAATTTATTATCATATGAACATACTAACCCCTGAGTCAGTAGATCCTTTGATGCTCTCTTTTGTCATGTGTTCATCTCTCTTGCTATGTCCTTTTTTGGGGGCATCACATAGTTGAATTGTTTCTTGTGGGTGCATGTATGCTCCAATAAAATGATTTCTCCTGTTAAGACGTTTGCAATTTCTTTAACGTAGGGGCATACACTTTGATCGTTGTTTCACATTTTGCACAAACACACAATGATTCAATTAAATATCTCTTGTAGATGGCCATGGAGACAATTTTTTCCTTGTATTGATCCTTTCATTGGATCCCTTTCTAGACAATGCTTTACTTATGTATGGTCCTCCTTTTCTGGATCCCTTAATGGAGACAATTATTTCCTTAAGGAATGATCTTCCTTTATTTGATCCTTTTGGATATAATGTTTTCTTTAGGAATGATCACTCTTCTAGAAACCCTTAATGGATACAATGCTTTCCTTAAGGATTGATCTTCCTTTCTTTGATCCCTTTGGAGATAATGCTTTTCCTAGGCCTAATATCCCTTCCAAATCTCTTAACAAAGATAATGCTTTCCTTAAGGATAGATCATGTTTGATGGGTTGACTAGCATAATACAACTTGTTATACCTTCAATGACATCTTTTGCAATACTTTTTCTTTATGTGATCCATATTAAGTTGATACCTTAATAGGTTCTCTCTCTCTCTCTCTCTCTCTCTCTCTCTCTCTCTCTCTCATGATACCTCTTTTGTCTTCATTTTGGGATTTGATGAGGACTAAAGTCACTTGAGGGATTTATGTTGCTTTGTCTCCTTGACCTTGATATGATCGTTCTTATGCATTAATCTACTTTAACAGGAGTGTGATCTTGTCTCATACTCATGCTAAAGTGGGGGATAAATGTATTATCCTAAAGTTAGCACCCATGATTGGATGCTTTATTAGGACCTATTAGACCCCATTTTAGTGATTTCGACATCCAAATGCCCATTATGCTTGATCCTAGCAACCTGTCATTTCCCCCCTCGCTTCTTTTCACCTATCCCAACATCCTCTCCAAATTTTGACCCATTTCCTATAGTAAAAAGTTCTAATGACGTTCTATCCCAAGCAATTAGGCCCCCAATTTAGCCAAGGTCCAGATATTGGGTTATTAGCGGGATTTTTGGTTTTGTGGTCGACCTAGATCATTTTGCATATCAAAACCATACTCATGCATTTTCAATCAAGCTATCAATATTTTCAAGCAACCAAGACCAATTGAGCATTTGGATTCAAAATTTGAAGGAAAGCATCCAAGATCAAGATCTCCAAGTCTCTAATTCTTCAAGATCACTCAAGTTAAATGTAATATTATCCATCTGAAGAAAGTCTCTATCCCATGATGGCCAAGTAGAGGAATTCTCAATCAAGAAAGAGAATCCTTCATTCCATTCCATTCTCTCTCCTTCACTGCAAGCGATTTTTAAGCATACCTACATTCAAGATATAGGAGTGGAATTCATAGATATATGCATTTGTGAGGGAATATTTGATTCTACATCACATTTCAAGGTCAATTTTTTGGATTTCAAGCACATACAATCACCTTCATGGGTATGAGAAATTTCTACTCATGTTCATGAGGGTTTATGCAAGGTGAATCTAACATTTACCTTTTTACATACTTTCCTTTATGCAATTCCTTTCCCTTTTCAAGATTGATTCTAAACAGGGGTTTGACCAAGGCAACCCTTTAGGCAATATTTTCCTTGTTTTTCTATGTACAGGAACAAATTATAGAGCCACCAGATGAGAAGAAGAAAGATAGAACAAAATCAGAGAGACCCAAAAAAATTCAGTCAAAATTGCTAGGTACGCAATTCCATTGGTATTATTTCCCTAGGTACGTAAAGATTTTTGCCTTGTATCCTGAACTTTTAGCTTAGATTTTACCCATAGGTCAAATCTGTGCTTGGGTTCCTATTTTTGTACTTTTTTTCTCATTATAAATTTGTATTAGTCTTTTATTTATAGGTTTTGATAACTTGTCTAAATAATCACCTTAATCACATTATTACCTCATTTCCCTTTCATCAATAACATATTTTAGTGTAGGATCATTGTCTCACTTAGTGTTTGAGTCTCCTCTTGAACCTAGTGGGGCATCTTCCTTTCAAAATGTGCAATTAATGAAAAGGAGAAGTGATACACCCATTTATTGATTGCATCCATTTTCTTTATGTACACATGTCAACATAAAGTAGCCAAAGAAAATAATTTGGAAATTCAAGGCAAAAACTTTTCTTTTTCCTAATTTGAAAGGTAAATTCAATTTGGATTTTGTATTGTTTGTAGATAGAGATTTTGTATGTCCTACTAAAGATATCAAAGTGCATATATTTAAATACAAAATAATTGAGGATTAATTAATAAAGCAAGAATGTATGTACTTGAAACTCTTGACAACACCCTATGTGAATCAATTCCTAGTTTCTACACATATGTGTCACATTGTGGTATTTATCAATTGAAGGAGATAACATTTGGTAGTAGCTCTCAAAATAAGTGGATTGCGAATAAATAAAACACTCCAAGTGAAAAATAATTGTGCCTACCCTATTTGCACAGGTGCATGGTAATCTAAGTAAATACATCTCCTATATAAATGATTCAATAGCTTTCATAAAAGTTGTTTCACGGAGTAGTCAACAAAGGAAACATGACAAGCCAAAATTTGTAAGAATGACTTTCAAAGTGAATGACAACATTATCAAAGCAAGAGACAACAAATAACACAAGAGTATATATTAAAGAACATCAAAGAAATTTTTGAAGCATTAAGAGAAAGATTTAAAGGAAAATACAATCATAATTATTGAAGTACAGCTCAACATCTCTGATAAAGATTGATGTAATATTGGCTTGCACTATTTTATTTCTGTACTTGCCTTTAATCAATCTATTTTGGATTATATGTATATGAGTGAGAGGACATATCGA
>MU225658.1:67878-110404 GCA_018584345.1 Thuja plicata | reverse complement strand
AGGACTGTTGATTAGGGGATCTGCTTGAGTAGGTGATCCCAATTATTAACCTCCGATGATTACATGAAGGAGATGATGCCACAAGAGTTGAGGAAGAAAGAAATTGAGGAAGGCAAAGAAAGAAAGAAATAAAGAGCATATTAGAGTAAATAAGGTTGCATGTGTTTTGGCAAAGGAAATGAAGGAAAAGGAGAGAAAATAAAAGGCAATTTGTGCAAGGAGAAGGAATGACTGAAAGAAGAGGAGAAGAAGGAAAAGGAGGAAAGCGAAAGGTGAGAGAAGGAAGACAAGGAACATGAGGTAAAGGAGAGGAGGATCATAGAGAAAACAAGGGATTTGGCTAGAAAGAAGTTGTTAATTGGTGCATCCACTTCATCCACTCCCTTGCCACAAGGGCATGTCATTCTGTGAGAGATGATCAACATAAACATGCCCAACTATTCTACAGCTTTGAATGGTTCACCTAGCTCACCACCTCTCACTTTTCCTTCTATGCACAACTACCATACATGGATCCCACAAATAGCTGCCACTGCTGGATATGGAAACACAATTCAAAGTGCAGTTGGTAACGGACAACATACTGCTGGGGACAAAAACATAGTTCCCCTTGAAGCCTCAAGGGCAGCACCCACCTATCCAACCAATTGCCTTCCGGTTTGGTTTCAGTGACTTATGGATAGTTACTTATTTTTAGAATCGTATTACAAAAGGTTCTATGTTCATGCATACTTTTTGATAGGTGGTATGGTCATTTTGCACAACAAATTGAATATGCAAAGTACATGTTGACACAACTAATTCTTTTCTTGTTTGGTTTAACTGACTTATGGAAGGTTTTGTTTTGAGAATGACAACACCAAAATGTCAATGTTGAAGCATACTTTTTGATATGCAGTACACTCATTTTGGATTCTAGTTGAAGGAATATGTTTGGAATTTTCAATACTAGCATTCTTGCATGGTCAAGTTGTCTTGCTGATGCAAGAACTGTAGTATTCCTAATCGGACAAGGAATGTGTTTTCAATTTATAGATAATTGAAGGAATGTGATTTCAAGTTACATATGAATGAAGAAATATGTTTTTAGTTGTCAATGCTTTCATGGTGAAGTTGTCTTGTTGATGCAAGAATTGTACTATTCCTAATTACACAAGGATTTTTATTTTGTTTACAAATTATTGAAGGTATGTGATTTCAAGTTACATATTAATGAAGGAATATGTTATCAATTTTCAATAATGGCATGGTGAGGTTGTCTTGCTGATGAAAGAACTGTAGTATTCTTAATTGAACAAAAGGAATGTGTAGTATTCCTAATTGAACAAGGAATGTGTTTTCAATTTATAGATTACTGAACGAATGTGTTTTCAATTTACATAGTAATGAAGGAATAAGTTTTCAATTGTTTGTAGTAGTACTCTTGTATGGTGAAAATGGCTTGGTGATGCAACAACTATAGTATTCATAATTATAAAAGGATTGTGTTTTCAATTTTGAATACATTACTGTTCTTGCATCATCAAGATGTCTTACTGATGACAGAAGTCTACTATTCCTAGTTGTAAAAGGAATGTGTTTTCCAATGTCAATACGAGTACTCTTGCATCAACAACATGTCTTGATCGTGCAAGAAAAGTGTTTTCAATTCTGAATATTTGATTGTTCTTACATCATCAAGATGACTTACTGATGCAAGAAGTCTATTATTCCTAGTTGTAAAAGGAATGTGTTTTCCATTGTCGGTACTAGTAATCTTGCATCAGCAACATATCTTAATGATGCAAGAAAAGTGCTTTCAATTCTAAATACCTGACTATTCTTGGATCATCAAGATGTCTTATTGATGCAAGAAGTCTACTATTCCTAGTTGTAAAAGGAATGTGTTTTCCATTGTCAATACTCGTAATCTTGCATCAACAACATGTCTTCATGATGCAAGAAACCTAGTATTAATAATTGAACAAGAAATGTGTTTTGAAATCTGAATACCTGACTATTCTTGCATCATCAAGATGTCTTGAAGATGCAATAAGACTAGTATCTTCCCTATCTTCTGGGGTAGCACTAGACATGCCTGGATGCTCATTGAGTTGGCAACACCTAATCAAAATTTATGGCGCTAAGTGATCTGTCTACCACATCAACAAGTCAATTTATGCCTACGTGTCCAAAATGACCTCTTTCAAAGCATTGACTGGGACGTGCATGGGCCCACCACAGGGTCTAGTTTGTCTTTCTGTCAGCACTAGATAGATTGGCTTTTTCGTTATTGGCCACATGGCCACCAGATCCAATTGTACGCATTGCCTTATCTTACCACTGACTCCTCACACTTGAACGTCCCACCATATTTAATATGTGTCACCTCTCCTTAATTCTACCACCCTAGCTATGTTAAATGATGCACACACCATTTACTACACCTACCTCCTCACCAATTGCGCCCATCTTTCATTCCTTTCTATCATGTCTTTTTCTGGAGAGTTTTATCTGTTTGGGACTAAAATTTAAGTGGAAGAACACGCTGCAACTTAGTCAGGTAGGGTTCATTCAACCAGGACACTATACTAGTTGAAGACCTTAATACTCGTGAAATATGTTGCATAGTACAATCAATCTGAATGTAACACTGCAACATAGTTCATGACTATAAAGGTTTCAAACATCAACGTGTCCTCGTAAAGGTTTATCAAATATAATTGAATGGTCAAGTGAAATGAATTGAAATGAAAACATGTATGTCCATGTTGTATGGTCATGTAGATTTAGTTCACATCATGGCCACCCTGTAATTAAGGGTGTTGTAAAATATCAAGAAAATAGAAAGAATTGTAAGACACTACTTTCGTATCTTCAATTTTGTTCAAGGCAACTTTATTTATGTTGATTCATCTTAATTACTATGACACATGAGCTCCAAAAGACAAACAACTATACAATAAGTAGTGTCTTGTACATCCCTTTCTATTCTCAAAAGATTTTATGACATTCCTATTTACAAGGTGCTTTCAATACTGGCATTTAAAGGATGTGTTGTTATTGAAGTAAAATGATTGTGCTAAGAGTGGATACCTCTACAATTTTGTCTGATGTAGCTGGGAAGATCCCAATTTCACAAACAAGTATGGTAAGAGTAAGGAATGAAAATACCAAAATGCTAGAAGAGGAAGGAAGAAAATGACGTACTCTTACCAAACTAGTTTGTGACATTGGATTCTTCTCCGCTACATTCAGACAAAACAGTAGAAGCATTCATGGGGTGAATCATTTAGTGTTGCATATGTCAGGAATAGACAACCCTGGGGTGGTTGTTTTATAGGGCTTCAATTATACAAACTCCATTGCACTCCTAAATCAAATGTCTATAAGATGGCATCAACCTAGAAGGAAAAATTATGAGTTTGAAATCTGAATCACCATTACTTAAGGCCTGATTTTGTGGTTATGGAAGAATTGTGCAAGAGTCAGTTATCCTAATTTTAAGGATGTGCCAAGGTATATGACACAATATGAGTTCATGAAACAATATTAATTCTTAGCATGCAGTGAAAATTAGTGAACACCATTCTTTGTATACCTATTAGAACACAACCTTTGATTATAATTTGTATACTTAACAATGTCAACCTTTAATATAGAAACATCAGTAAGAACTAACCCTTCTTTAGCAACACTTAACATGCAACAATTGCCACATAAAAATGACAAAAATAAAGGGATCATTCTTGAACAAGGCGGTGCAAAATTTGAGTCCATAGAGGACTGAAAATGCAAAGATGATCAATACCAGAAGGTGTGCACCATAACATCTGGGGTCCATGTAAATAACTAAAACCTTTTAATTGATCCTACATTCATAGAAACAATCAGTGCAAAACAAAATCTCTTCTGATATAATAACACTATTTAACAATATTTCATTGGACTCATTGATCCAAGAATAATGCCAATATTTTGTTCTACCACATCTCTCCATTCATAATTCACTTCACCCAATCTTCATTAGTTTGCCTATCCTAGAATTGATTACACGTGATTTTATTTCCTAGACAAGATTGTAAACAAAATCATGTCCCCCTATGACCAAATTTTAAATTCTCTTTCTAAGGCCAACAATCTTGGCCCATATAACTTTTACTTGCTAATGTGGGCCTTATTGTTTTTTGAAATACATATGTACACACCTAAAATCCACAACATCTAAATATAATTAACTAATTAAGCTCTCATGTACCCTCACTCAAGTACCTACAAATTAATCTCTCAAATCTTTCATTACCCCTATAGACACTCATAATTGCACATGTGAATCAATCATACAGACCATCATAGCATGAATGGTTATCAAGCACAAATCAAACATACACATACAAGTACATATCATCAAGATCTTGAAGAACTCAAAGAGTAACTATATCAGTCATATCCATGAGAAAATCCACTCAAAAAAGAGATCTCTTGCTTTGGGAGGTAAAGGTGAGAAATTGATTTTTTGTATGCTTAATCTAAAGATATTTTCCTTGATTTATAAGTAAGGGCTCAACATTGTTTTAGATCCCATTTATTTTATTTGAGATCTTGCATATACAAGGTACTCAAGGTTGCGTATATAAAACCATCACCCATAATGCTTGCAATATAGAAATCAAAGGTGAAACAAATATCACAAAAGTATCATAAATCCTTTATCTTCATGTAGAAATTAGGCAACAATACTCATTTGTTAGCATCGACCATCAACAATAGCCAAAGATCAACAAATTAAGATTTATTGTCAAGGCACTCTCTAAACACATCTTCAACATAATCACTTATTATTTTACATTGAGTTTCAACAAAACTTAGTGATCAACTAAGTGGCATCCATTGCCACCACACACTAACATCCATTCTCTCTTTATCTCTTTTACTTCTATTGTATTACCTTAGGGCTTGACTAAGGTGTCAAAAAGTCCTGAACTACAATTCTTACATAATCTATGCTCCTTAACCCCATTAAGCTTTCCTTACTTCAATTATATAATAAATGAATATATTCTACAATTTCCATACCCTTAACGGAATACCAACCCGAGCTAGGGTTTTTGTAATGAATTCCATAGCACAAAATTTGTAGACCCGCAAGGGTTTTGATAATACAAAGGCAAGCACATAAGAGACGCTTTAGAAAACACGTGTTTTTCGAACAAAATACTTTTTTTTTCATAGACCCAAAACCGAAATATAGCTTTAAAGAACCAATATTTTACCTATTATATTCAAATGTTATTTACCTAATAAAAGAACTTGGGTTTACAAAAGCAAATAAGCTTATTACTAGAAGTAAGAACCCGAATAGGGGTTTGTTGAAACAAAATCTTAAAAACCTTTTATGTTCGAAGAAACTGAAAGAAACATTAGCAAAAATAACACCAAATTAGCACTCCTCAAAAAACTATAATTTGCAACTTTCATTGTTTATATAACACGAAATAACTAGTATCCCAGAACCCCCTTTACAGAAGCATTTTATGAAAAGTCCATACATGAAACTAGCAAAACAGGCAACCCATATTTGACATCACACAGACGAGCAAAGATTTATGTTTCCCTTTTGGACATTGAAGTGTTTATGAACACTATAGAATGTGTTCATAAACACAAAGACCCAATACAAAATCCGTGGACAAACAAAAATGCGGATTAGAAAAAGTCAAGAAATAAAAGCCTAAACCCAAATTTTACAGTCATTTCTTGTTAATGGGTGGCCTTAGTGAGGAACTAATCCTCACATGGATCGAATAGCCTTCGTTTAAAGCCCCTCCCCTAGTCCCCGTGCTCACACTCCACAAATGTCACCACCTCACTTGCAAAGGAAGCTATGAATGCGAAATAATGGCTTGCTTCTGTGAAGGAATGAATGGAAAATGTGACAAAATTGACGTTAACTGCAAATGAAATCGTCAAATGTGAGAGGAACACATTCATATACCTCCATGCAACCGAAAAAATCAGATGAAACCGACAAATACAAAAGCAAGATAATATATTACCTTCTGAAATCATAAACTCGTCAGTTGCGAACATAACAAGTAACGACTACATGGCGAAGTTGCAGGGTGTTCTTCCACTTAGGTTTTGGTCCCAAACAAATAGAACTCTCTAGAAAAGGCAGGATAGAAAGGAATGAAAGATGGGCGCAATTGGCGAGGAGGCAGGTGTAGTAAATGGTTTGTGCATCATTTAATGTAACCAGGGTGGTAGAATTAGGGAGAGGTGACACGTATGAAATGCGGTGGGACATTCGAGTGTGAGGAGTCGGTGGTAAGATAAGGCGGTGCATACAAGTGGCTCTAGTGGCCATGTGACCAGTAATGACAAAGCCAACGTGTCCAGTACTAACGCAAAAGCGAACCAAACTCGGTGGTGGGCCTGCACACGTCCCAGTTGACGCACCGAAAGGAGTCATTTTGGACATGTTAGCGTAAATCGACTAGTTGACATGGCAGGGGGTTAACTCAACACCATAACTTTTTATTTGAGTTGCCAACTCAACGAATGAAAAAAAAATTAAAAATTAAGGTTTGGGGGTTCACATGGCGGTCGACCCCCAAAGTAAGGGTGCGCACCTTGTGGCTACCCTCCCCTACTCTGCTTGGCCGAATGAGTATTCAATTGTTTACATAAAATTTATGCAAATATTACGAAAGAATTATTTCTTAATTCAGAATTATTTTCAGAGATGGGTAGATCGGCATGAATCGGGAGAGCCGTACCAGCTTCGTAGTCGGTATGTATATACAGTCAACGACTGAAGGGTATTTCAGTTAGCTTTGTTTTCCCTCGAGTAGTTATTTATATATATTTGTTTGTTTCTCTTATTTTATCAACAGATTTGAGCCTCGAGTCCTAAAACTTCGAATTCGTGGTTCCTACAGTATACTGTGAGTTTTTGCAAGTAAAAGCTTTCAATGAAGGATGATTTTTCAATTTAAACAATATAATTTGGGCAAGATCGAGGGCAACTTTCAATGCTGTGTACGATCAGTTTCTACGTCGTTCTTAAGATTTGTAAATTTGGTCACTCTTGACTGTATTTTCATCATCATATTACACCATTCCCGCATGTTCTCCGGAGTTATGAGCTATTATAGCGAGAGGGATTTGAAACGGGGGTGATGCTTTTATGCAATTTTTGAAATAAAAGTTGAATTTCAATATGATTATTCGCTATATCCATTTGTTAAAATATGATCAATAGCTATATCCATTTGTTAAAATTACATTCAGAGCCTTATAATTGACATCATTATAAGCACCCCCTATCATTCTAAGCCTTTACCGTGTGATGGGATATCTTTGGATAAGATGCCACAATTGAGAGATGTCTGTTCGGTTAAATTCATCTTGTTCCTGGCTCCGTTAGTCGATTCATTTATTCAATTTTATATGTGAACATATCTTCTGCAGAGTTGAATCTGGTGATCGGCAATGAAAGGCCCCTCTGATTTGCCGCCTGAGCTTATTTAATTGTCAACAATCCCGATGATCAATATATAGTCAGCAATCGATAATCCTTAGTCTTTTAATCCTAACATGTTTTTCTTTGGTAATCTTAGCCGTGGGAGCTTGGAACTAGGGTTTACTATCTTCTCCCACAGTTTGATGTGTCTGTAGCTTTTCCCTATTACTCTACCATCTCCACTGCACGCAGTCACTTTTTGTTAAATAAAAGACAATGTATTATTTTCAATAAATTTCAGTTTAGCAGACTATGTTTTGAAATCCAGCCCTTTAATTGGGTAGTTGCAGGTCAACTCCAGATACTTCTGATATCCAAAATCAACCATAATAACTTCTAGGGATGATTTTGGCCAGGCCCATACTGGTGGAAACCAGCATCTAAATTATAGGCGATATGCATGCAGCTATCCACTGTTCGGATACTTACAGGACTTTTGTGAGACTGCACACTAGCCATGAGAGAAATATAAAGACACAAAACAAAACTGACCACACTTCTGTTGCTACAGATTGTAATTATCTATGGGTGTTTACCTTTCATACTGTCTAAATTGGGGCTAATTGCTAGGATTCATTTTTAGAAGTGGTCCCTTGGATGAGATAGTGCAAATTTTTCAAATGCATGCAACCAATGTGATGGGCAAGGTAATTTTTTTGCATGGAATGTGCAATATGTGTAAAATCAAAGCTACAGACTAAACTTGAAAAAACAGAACAGAATTCAAATGAACAGACACGCAATCAAAACACCAGATTTATAGTGGTTCGTCAATTTGACTACATCCACTTGAACAGCGGAAATCTCTTATTTATTATCAGCGGTTTCTCATTACATAATATGCTAAAGAGCAGAGATTAAATAGATTCCTATACAAAAGAAAGCGAACAGCCAACAGGCATGTCCGTTGGTCTTCACTATTCCAACAAACTCCCACTTGAAGGCCAACGGTGACTTCCCCTGTGCATCCCCTATCTTCAAGTTGGCAAAATGCTGAAAGAAGTCCGGCAAAATTCGAACTTCTCTCTCGGAACTACCTTAGTCAAGGCGTCAACAGGATTCAGAGTAGTGCCAATCTTTTGCACATGTAACTTGCCATCTTCAACCACTTGGCGTACATAGTGTTGCCGCAAGTCTATATGCTTAGAGCATCACTGAGAAGTGTGATGTTTAGCCATAAAAATGGCACTACTGCTGTCACAAAATAAAACAAAATCTGATTGCTTCAAACCCAGCTCTTTAAACAAGAGTTGTAGCTACACCATCTCCCGAGCACCCTCAAAAAGAGCCATGTATTCAGCTTCAGCAGAAGAAAGTGCAACTGAATGTTGCAATCTGGAACACCAACTAATAGCTGCTCCAGCAAATGTGAAAACATAACCTGTAGTAGACCTTTTCTTGTCCAAATCCCCACCTAGATCAGAATTTGTGAAACCTTGTAGCTGCATTTCACCTTTACCGAAACATAAGCAAAAATCAGAAGTACCTTTAAGATATCTCAGAATATATTTGACAGCCTCCCAATGTGGTTTGCCGGGATTGCCCACGAATCGACTTACCACTCCCACTACATGAGTAATATCCAGGCGAGTGGAAACCATAGCATACATGATACTCCCAATCGCAGATTTGTAAGGAGTGTGATCCATGAACTCTTGATCCTCTTGAGTTTTAGGACTCAAATCAGCAGATAAGCGGAAATGAGAAGCCAAATGTATGCTTACCGATTTTGCTTCTAACATCCCAAACCTATCCAAGACTTTTCCAATGTAATGTTTTTGTGATAACCATAGTTTTCTCTTATGCCTATCCCTTGTAATGGTCATGCCAAGTATTCTCTTGGCTGCCCCCAAATCTTTCATGGCAAATCTGCTGGCTAATTGTGCCTTTAATTCACGAAAAATTCTTATGCTAGTGTCGGTCACTAACATATCATCCACATAAAGGAGAAGTATGACAAACTCACCATTAGGCAACCACTTATAATACACAGAAGGATCAGCCTCTGAGCGTATAAACTTATGCTCAATCATGAATTGATTGAATTTGAGATACCATTGACGAGGGGCTTGCTTGAACCCATACAAGCTCTGCTTCAATCGACAACACAACTGTTCTTGTCCTTTCTTGACAAAACCTTCAGGCTGCTGCATATACAATTCCTCATCAATATCTCCATGGAGAAATGTTGTCTTGACGTCCAATTGTTCAAGTTCAAGATCCCATGCTGCCACTAAACCCAAAACAGCCCAGATTGTGTTCATTTTTACCACCGGAGAGAAAATTTCATCAAAATCGATACCTTGCTGCTGTGCATACCCTTTGACAACTAGTCTGGCACGAAATCGATGTCTACCTCCGTCATCTTCCTTCAATTTATAAACCCACTTGTTTCTTAATGCCCTTTTATTAAGCGGAAGAGGAACCAAATCCCATGTTTGGTTTTTCATTAGAGACTCCATTTCTTCTCTCATTGCAGCTTGCCAGAGTTTACAATTCGTATCCTTGATTGCCGCTTTAAAATTCGCTAGTTCTGGATGAACAAAGATCAAAATCAGAGGCTCTGCCTCTTCTTCAAATAATAATTCATTAATAGAGAATTTAGCATGGACTTTCCTCTCTCTTGTAGACCTTCTTAAACCATTATTTTGTGCAAGATTATCACTGCTATCAACAGTAGTCGTTTGCCGTTTACCTTGCAAGTATGTCACACTTTCACCTTCGAATCCATTGAATGTGGGAGCATCATTGTTGGAAGAAACCAACTGCGGCTTGTCATGTGGTTGCAGACAAAACCGATTGGCCCCCAAATCCTTCACGTGGCTGCTAGTTTGAGAGTCGGGGAGCTTTGCGTCCTTATCCATAGAAGGGGCCCACGTAGAGTTCTGCGCATAATTTGATGCAGACCGAGGGGTTTTGAAAGTGGAATCCTGCGCACAATTTGTGGCTTCCAAACATCCTCCATCGTGGCAACCGTGCGGTGAAGGAGGACAACGGATATATGAAGAATGTGCTAGGCGCAGACTGTCCTCTTTGGAAACTGCATTAAAAATGTCCAAATTTCCTACACCCGTGAGGTGAACTTGAGTTGTTTCCTGCATATCCATTTGACTGGTGGTTTCACTGTGTGGCGACGGTACTCCCCGCGCAAAATCTTGCTGGTTTAGACCATCCATGTCTGTCGATCCCAGGTCAGAGTCGCTATGATAGGAGGTGTGTTCACCATTATCAGGAAACATGGGACTATGTTCGAATGAAGAATTTGTGGAAAGCTGAATGTTTGGCTGTGGCATACATTTAACCACTGAAGGCATAGAAATTATTTGCATAGCAGGTGTGGAATTTTGTTGAACATTTGAAGAGATGCCCGAATTATTCATTACATCAAATAGAGGCACATATTCTTGTGATTGATCCTGTTGATTGCTGAAGGCTGGGAACACTGTTTTATTGAAAATCGTATCATGACTACGAATGATCTTCTTGCTAATAGGATCCCATAATCGAAAACCATATTGATCTTCTCCATGTCCAACGAAGATACATCACTGAGATTTGGAATCCAATTTACTCCTTTTTTCTTTGGGAATATGTGCATATGCCTCACATCCAAATACCCAGATGTGAGAATAGGAAATCCTCCTTCCAAGCCATTCCTCTTCCGGAATACCGAAATCCAACCGAGATGAAGGGCTTCGGTTGATCAAGTAGACTGTTGTATTACAGGCTTTCGCCCAAAATTCCTTGCCCAAACCTGCATTTGAAAGCATGCATCTAGCCTTTTCCAAAATTGTTCTATTCAACCTCTCAGCTGCTCCATTTCCTTGAGGTGTAAATGGAACAACTTTTATCCGACGAATACCATTATCAACACAAAAGGAAGCAAATTCTAATGAACAGAATTCACCACCGTTATCGGTTTGTAAACATTTTATTTTATGCCCATTCTGATTTTCAACGGAAGGTTTGAAAACCTTAAACTTATTAAATACATCAGACTTCTTATGAAGCATAAATATCCACACTTCCCTTGTACAATCATCAAGAAAGGTAATGAAATAATTAGCTCCACCAATAGAGCTTACCTTAGTCGGTCCAAAAACATCGGAGTAGACAAGTGCTAATGGTGTATCCTTCTTCTCACGTCCCGTTTTCAGAAAACTCACTCGCTTTTGCTTGCCATAAAGACAATGACTGCAGAATGGTAAATCAAGGGATTTGAGACCCAGTAGTTGTTCCCACTTGTGCATAATGTTGAGGCCTTTCTTACTCATGTGACCGAGCCTTTGATGACAAAGCTCCGAATTGCTGTCCTCAACTTTCATGGCAGCTCCCACTTCACCAATAGTTTCTACTATGTAGAGACTACCAACTTTATCTCCTTTTGCAATGACCATGGAACCTTTGGTGACTTTCCATGTATCCGTTAGAGAGGTAAGAAAACCTTGAGAGTAGAGCTGACTCACCGAAATTAAATTTCTTTTCAATTGAGGAACATGACGTACATCTCTAAGCATCCATTTAACACCTCCTTCTAAACACAACAAAATATCCCCTTTTCCAATAATCTCACAAGCCTTATTATCTCCTAAATAAACTTTGCCAAAGTTACCTTCTTGGTAATTTGTGAAGAGGTTTGTAGTACCGGAATCCAATACCCATGAATTTGAAGTAGTATCACTTGTGGACAATATCAAAGCACCATCCGCACTATCATAAGCCATGTTTGCTTCGCTGTCACAAACTCTCTCTTGAGCCTTTTTGTAATTTCTACAATCTTTCTTCATGTGGCCAGCTTTACCACAAAACCAACAATCACCATTACACCCTCTTGACTTCGATCTTTGTGCAGATTTTGATCTCCTATGGTGATTATTTCTGCCCCTATTTTGATTCCTTCCTCTATTCTCGGTACTTACTACCATCAAGGCTTCCCCGGATGAAGGTTCATCGTTCATCGTTCTTCCTTCTCATGTCTTCAGAAAGAAGAGTGGATGTCTTCGGAGAGGAGAGTGGCTGAAACTTCATCAAAAGCCAACTTTTTAGAGCTTGAAGCCGTAGTGCTTATGCCTGTAACGACACCATCCCAGCTACTAGGTAGAGAGCATAAAAGAAGAACAACTTTACTCTCATCATCTTGTGTCATGCCAACTGAATTTGCTTGGCTGATTAAGGTGTTGAATTCATTAAGATGATTTGCCATGGTTGCACCTTCCTTCATTTTGAGCTTGTAAAGTTTCTTCATGATAAAAACTTTGTTTGCTGCTGAAGCCATGGCATATGTGGCCTTAAGCTTATCCCATACCGCCTTTGTGGTTGTCTTAGTTGTGACATTAAAGAGAACATTATCGGGCAGCGAAAGGAAGAATGCTGCTCTTGCCTTATTGTCTAAGGTATTCCAATCTTCAGCCGACATTGTAGCTGGTTTCTTTGTCTGCCCTTCTAAAGCAAGCGCAAGGTCTTGCTTGATCAGCAATGATTCCATCTGTATCTTCCACAAGCTGAAATTTTTGCCTGAAAATTTCTGCACTTTTAATTCCTCCATGTCTTTGGAAATTTATCCCCAATTTCCAATCAGCTGGACAAACCTGCTCTGATATCAATTGTAAAATGAAAGTTACAGACTAAACTTGAAAAAACAGAACAGAATTCAAATGAACAGACACACAATCAAAACACCAGATTTATAGTGGTTCGTCAATTTGACTACATCCACTTGAACAGGGGAAATCTCTTATTTATTATCAGTTGTTTCTCATTACATAATAATAAATATGCTAAAGAGCAGAGATTAAATAGATGCCAATACTAAAGAAAGCGAACAGCCAACAGGCATGTCCGTTGGTCTTCACTATTCCAACAATATGGTGGACATTAAAAATGAAAAAAGAACGGTACACCAAAAGGATATATTAGATGTGAAATAAGTGACAAATTGCATACTTTACAAAACAATATTTAATAATTTATTAATTTTACTAAAATAATTAGGTTTAGATAAATCTACAATCAAGGCTTTCACTCTTATGTATTCGATTTAGATTTAGTTTTACTATTTTGGATTATATGTAGATTTTGGTGTGCAGCTTCTTAAGTTAATAAAAATGAATTAATTTGTTTAATTTTGTGAAGCTGGCAGTTAATGTTAATTGTTAAGTTAATTGCTTCGTTGTTTCATTTGTGTTTCTTCTGCTTCTGGGAAATATGGTGAAAAAATGAAAATCAACAACATAGTATTATCATGTCTTGACAGATTCTAGAGCCCATTATGCATAGCGTAGATGTTGCTGCCTGACCACCATATCCATTCTGTGAACTACATTCTCCAATGTGTGAAAGCTTCATGGCACTTGGTGAAGACCAAGAGAGGACAATGTTTGACTTGCCTGTAAATCTTGTTATAAATAGAATAGTTGTGGGGAACGCTGCCATTTATCTCTAATGGTCGTTTCAACAGGAACCTTCAACCGCCCACAAACATTTTCTGTGGTCACTTAATGCAGGGGCATCATAGGGCGCATTTTGTCATTTCTATTTTTTTAGGTTGTTTAGGGGTTTTGAGTCTAATAAGGTCCTTGTAGACTATTTTGGATCATATTGAACCATTTTGGAAAGTTTTAGGCCCATTGGTCAATTATTGTAAAAGTTGCAAAACAATGTTGTCATGTTGCACAAAAGTTGTCAAAAAGTTGTTTTTGTTAACAAAATGGTTGGTTGAACGGTTGGAGTAGTTTTTAGGGTGGAAAATGTATAAATATAACCTTCCAACTCGCATTTGGGGTTGGAAAAGTTGGATTTTGCAAGTTTGATGAATGAAAACCTCAATTTCTATGCATTTCATCACGTTTTTTACTGCTCTTTTGCTTTGTATGGACTGTACGGTCCATATTATGATCTGAAATCAATTGGGATCCGTTGGCATGTGAATCTACTTTCATTTGCTTCTGGTCTCATCAATTTTCATTGGTATTTTCTATAATGCTGCATTTTTTGTGCAAACTGGTCAAAACCCCACCTAGGGTAACTAGCAAGTGGAAATAAATGTATAACTTGACTTTCCACCGGCGAAAAAACACTAAAATAGGTGGAAAGGTCTGTCTACATGTATTCTACCTAGCTTGAATTTGCAGGTGCTGAAATGGAGGTTTGCACATGTTTCCAATTGATTATAAGTCTGATTTTCCTGATAGATCAAACTGTCTACACATTTGTATGGCAAGTTTGGATGTAAGAAGGCATGGTGTTGGATTTTTGTGATTGGGGAAGGTGTTGGGAGTGTGTAGAAGACCCCATAGACATGTCCCAATGTGTGTTTTACATTGTTGTGGTGTTTGAAACCAAATTTGCAAGGACTGTTCTATGAATGCAGACATGACAGTGATAGTGCAGCAATTGAAGATTGAATAAATCCAAGTCTAAAAGTGTTGAATGTTCATGTTCTTTGTTGGGGAAGGGTCTTAGAATGTCCTATAGACCTGGTCAATGTGTTGATGATCAATTTTGGCAACCACATGGCAATATACCATGACTGTCATGGCAATGAACACCCCAGTCAGTAACCAGTCATGTTTGAAGTCTTTGTTGTGTGAAGTCATTAAATGCTCCATGAAGTCACTTTGTTTATGAGTAAGGGCCTCCAAGGTAGTGGTAGAGGTTTGGAAGCACTTTGTTATACGTTGGCCGGGCTTCCAAAGGCTGTCACTCCTAGTTTCCACAAAACAAGAAGGTGTAAACCCCAAGTATTGTGCTTTGTTGAAACCCTCCATGAAGAAGTTGTTCATGATCCTTGCACCACAACATGGGGTTTGTTCATGACATGGGAAAAGTCAAGTACAACAATGTCCAAATGTTCTAAGGATTGTCCAAGGACAAGGGTTTAGAGGAAAGCCCATGAGTCAAACTATGTTTAAGTTGAGGAAGCCCCTCTGCCATTCGATTTGATAAGACCAAGTAGGTCCTTCCTCTGAATCAAATTGGTATCAGAGCATAAAAGATCAATTGGAGAAGATAAGAAGATGAAAAACAAGTCGAATTGAAGACAAGCCAAGATGCCTCCAAGGGTGATGTTGAAAGAATAGTCAGAGAGGTGAGGGAATCTCTTGCCAAAGAGTTGAGAGCACTGAAGGAAAGCCTTGATGCAAGACTCACAACAGTTAAGACCAACCTGAGAAGAGGAGTGTCACAGGAGATTTGAGTGACCAAGAAGAAGAAGTGGGTGGAGAAAATACACCACAAGAAGAACATGAAGAAGAAGAGATGTCGAAGAGATGAGATTGAAGAGATTGCTAAAGGCGGTTAGGAGTGATGGTTCCAAGGTGAAGATGGAACTCCCAGTATATTCAGGAAGTTTGAATGGAGAACTTGATTGGATAGGAGATTTAGACAAGTATTTTGAGTTTTAGGAGATACCTAAGGGGCAACAAGTGAAATTGACAAAAACAAAACTAAAAGGACATGCATCCCTATGGTGGGATTATGTACAATAAGAGAGGATGAAGAAAGGCAATGCAAAAATCACATCGTGGGATAGAATGGTTGCAAAAGTGAAAGGTAAATTTCTACCTAGTGACTATGCTATCCAATTGTATAGGCAACTACAAAACTTGAAGCAAAAGGACATGGATGTGAAGGCCTATACAAAAGAATTTTACAAATTTAGTATTAGACCAGGCCAACAAAAGGATCTATGGAAACTAGTTGAGGAGTGAAAGAATCAAGATCTCCGTTTTGAATGTCATATTCCTTTTTTTTGACGGAAAAAATGAATTTTATGTTAAATATGGTAGACAATCTGCAAAATTCAGGTTGTGAGAAATTTGTGATTCTGTCTTTACATTTTTTTAAAGTAATATCCATGTATTAACTTGCGAAACGTGACCAAGCTAGGGCCTCTGGATTTATCACACAACTAACCTAGCTGACAAAGGGCTTCTATACATTAAAATTACCCTGATCAAAAACCTTTGTTTTCCAAGCCAAATTTTTGTATTCAATAGTTCTGCATATTTTGTGTTTTTGTTGAGTTACATGCAGTGTCCCTGAGATGCCTCCCCGGTCTCTGTGACTGTCCCAAATGCTTTGGAAGCGCAGAAGGGACATTTCGCCTCGCCCCCTTTTCGTGAAATTTGTTTACTCCTGGGGACATTTTAGTGTTTTTTTATTCGCTGGATATTTTCTGTTAGGGAGAGGGTACTTAGGGGTTGACTTGATGCTCACCAGACATCCAATGACATTTTTCTTTTGTTGTCCTTCGGGTCATACTGGAGACATTCTACGCCCCTTGTCAACAACTGTCGAAAATATACAATTCATGAAAGTAGAAAAAAAATACAAGTGGGGGTGTTTCGAACATTTATTTCAGGATCAATAATAACATTTCAAGTGGATATTCATATTTATATTTCAGTTTTTCAGTTAATTTTGGATTTCAATTTTCAATAGTCAATGTTGAGTGTTGAATATACAATGTAATAGATTTCATTGTTCTTCAAATTTCACGTCTTCTAATGATGGTGAATGTGAGATTTTCACAACCCAGGAAATATAGTAACAAAGCTCCTGGAAAAAGAACTGTACATTTGATTTTCATAAGTTTTTTGCAATCCTGGAATACAATAAACTTAGACAATCATAGCTTATATGTCCCTATTTTTTTTTGGAGTTTATCTGTATATGTGTGGGGCTGTTTCAAGATGGCTGTTAACATCTTGAAGGGTATTGCCAAAAACCTCCCTATACCATTCTAATAACTTGGATCATAGAAATTCAATCTCTGTTCTATCCCAACAATACCCCAGATATGACCTTTGTGTTTTTTGCTGACTTGTGAAATATTGAAGATGAAACAAGGCGCTTTCAATATTAGAATGGATAGTGTGTTGTTTTTAAAGCCCAAACTTCAGATCAATTAAATAGGCTAATATTCTTAAACTGATTTATTAGAGTTTGTTGGAGTAAATATGAAAATCTATCTTCCATCTAATGCTCTCTTTTTAAGAATCAAGGGAGTTGCATTGCTCTTAATCCATTTCTTTACCTCATGTCAGATTATGGTTATTGGCTATTTAAGTATTGTAGGCCTTTGAAGTTGTTTGAGATAAGCTGGGAAACCGGAAAACAATTTATTACATAATTCATAAAATGGAGCCACTCTAAATTCTCCTAGGGCTGGGGATATTGTATGATTTAAAAGCCTTTTTCTATAAACAAGGGTAATCATCAATAGAATTTTCAATTTGGTCATATTATTTGACCTGCATGTTCTTCGTTGGAACTTGGAAGAATAGGAAGAACATAATTAGAGGATACTCATAATTCTTGGATGATTTCAAAAGAATATATTGATCTGTAGTTATCCAAGCATCTGTATAAGAGAGACATAACTTTACCCACTCCATTAGAATTATATATATCAATTCCCGGTTTTCTATCCTCTACACTGGGTAGCTTTGTTTTTTTTTCAAAATTATTTAAGTCTCTTTTCCTACTTTTTATTTAATGAATATTGCATCTGATTTCTATTGATTTATAATAATGTACAACTATTCACAAAAAAAAGTAGGACACATGGTAACTCTGAGTGACATGGGTAGAGCCTGGAACCAGAAACATGGGCAGAGCCTGGAAAGCTAGAAAACGAAAAAAAAACAAGCTGCTTAAGCGGCGAAAGAAGCGGAGTCCCTGTCATCTGGCTTCCCCCATACATCAGCAGGGTCAGGGGTGACGTTAGGGAGAGACCACCCCTCATCAACAGTAGCCTCCTTATCTTTGTCCTTGCGAGCGGGTGTTTGAATGAATGAGTGAAAAAATTTAATAACGTCCACGAGGCCAAAGCAGCCTATGGGACCCACAAACTAGCACACACCCTCAGACAGGATGCCAAGAATCTTAAACAAGCTGTAACCTCTTATTTAAATCTGCTCTCCGCCGGTGGATTTTGATCATCAGGTTTGCAGTTCTGCGTAACTGCTTTTCTTCAAATATGTAGTTTAAGCTGCCTGCCTCTAAACTATCCACATAACCAGATCTGATGTCGTTGTATGCCGGGCATTCCATGATAAAATGATGCATTGTTGCATTGTTTAGTTTAAATCTTCTCATGATAAAGAATACTATTTGATGCATTGTTCAACATCTTCCAAAATTTTGATTACCTGTTAATAAATATTAACAATTTTCTCTATGCATTGGCTAATAGGGTAGAGTCTTCAATAGTCGTCCAAGAACAGCCGAAGTCCTAACTTTCAAGACAACAGAGGTTTCCTTGACTGATAATCATTTGACTTTGGAGTCAGATACAAGGACAAGAAGATACTTTCAGTTGAGTTTTAACTTTAAGCAGATACGTTTATGCTCTATTCTCAGATAGTGTGAATTTTATCAAATTCTAAAGGGGATGCAGATCCCTGTTTTTAATTACCAGAAAAATCTATTACCAGCAGGTACCTGACAAAATGATGCTCTGGTTGAGTTTCAAATTTAAACCCATTAACCATAAACTATGTTACCAGATTCGCTCCCAGAACCCTCAAAGTCGGGTTTGATTCTGTCCAAAGTCGGGTCCTTGTTGAATTTGCACCAAATTCGGCTGCAGAAAATCAAATACACTCCAAATTCTGTCAGACGGACGCAGGCAGAATTTGGAGGAATTTGTAACGAATTTGATGCCCAGCGGACGAAGCTGAGCCGAATTTGGTCTAGAAACAATTTTTTTCGACTTTTTTAAAAAGTTTTTTTTTGGGTCTAATTTCATCTATTCGACCCTCCAACCCTAAAAGTGACCACTAAAAAGGCCAAAAAGGATGTTTTATATGTCATTTGTGCATTTGTAAATGAAAAAGAAAATTTCTTGCCTCCATTGCTAAACTTTCTTGTTTGGTTTGCATTGCTCAAAGAGTGTTGAAAGGTTATTGTTGCATGCGTTTGTGAGCTATTTTTCTATGTTGCTTTAATATTAGCATAGTGGTGTATGGACTTATTTGCTGCTGCGCGCATGCACACACACACACACACATATATGTATTTAAAACATATATTTTTGTACAGACAAACCCAAAGCAAATCCAAACCCACCCCAAATAAATTTTGAACCCGAATCCAAACCGGCAACTTAGACCATAAAGCTGGATTATAGTGCACCACAACTAGAATATTGAAGCAAAATTACACTTTGATGATTTCTATTAATTGGGCTTGCAGAAAAGTACCCACAAGTAACTTGCACATAGAAAATATACTTATAGTTATAATATATTTGTAACTCTAAACTACATCAATTGTTTGGCACCATATATTGACACACAATCATGTACACTCTATTCTATAACTGGAGTTGCAAACATGCAGAGTGTATACTGTAAGTAAAATTGACTTCTGGACTTTTTGACAATCTTTCTCTCACAAACTGCAGTGTCACTCTGTCAATTTGACTTTCACAAAATCCTCTCAAGATATTTCTCAAAGTTCTGAATTTCCTTACTAAAACTTGATTATCTATCCCGGACCTTGATTGTTATGAGAGAAAAGAACAACTGCTGGAAAAGACAGGCAATATTTTTTACATTTGTTGTTAACTTATTGGCCTTTCAATTGCAAAAGTGTCTGTTTTGAACTAAATTCCACATGATCCAAATTTGGTTTAATAGTACTGGATGCATGTCATGACCTTTAGCTGGCATTGAAAAGATCATCTTTGTATATTTTGAGATTGTGGGAAAAGTTACGTTGTCTGTCTTGAACTTAATTACAAATTATCCAAATGTGGTTTAATAGAACTGGATACATGTCAGGACCTTTAGCTGGCATTGAAAAGCACATCTTCAAATTTTCACACTTCTTTGTAAATTTGAAATGGTGGGGAAGTTACAGCCCCCCATCCGATGAGAATCCCCTTCCACCTTTTTTTGTCTCCAGGAACCTTGGGAGAAGGTTCAGTTGCTCTATTTAAGCCCTTAAGTTCTTTTCCAGAACTCTTTTTTAATTTTTTTGTGTATATATATGTTACACCTCCCCCTCAAAAATTATTGCACGTCAGTCTCCTTTAAAAAATATGCCCCCTTTTAACAGGAGAAATCTCAATATATATATATATATATAAACACTTGCCCCACTAAAATGCTATCAGCGTGGCTATCAGATTCACTGCATGTTTTTGTCAATTTTAGATACATCACTTTGATATGAAATTGAGTTTGATTTTTTTGGGTTCTTTAAAAAGTATGCCGCCTATTAACAGGAGAAATCTCAAAATATATATATGCAAACACTTGCCCCACCAAAATGCTATCAGCATGGCTATCAGATTCACTGCATTTTTTTGTCAAATATAGATTACATCACTTGAATATGAAATTGAGTTTTGATCTTGCAAATAATTTGGATCCAGATAGATTCAATTTTCTAATTATTTTAGTAGAGAGTGTTGATTTTATTTACATTTCTTTTTATGGAATCAGTGTATATCCTCGCAGACATGGATTCAAATAAGGGACAGGGTGGAATACAACTGTTATTGGCTGCAGAGCAGGAAGCTCAGCACATTATTGCTTCTGCAAGAGCTGGTTGGTCGATTTTTTGTTTTATTTTCTTACAATCTTTTTTAATCAATTTTTGTGCTTTTGAGAAATTAAGCTAATTGGTGAAACGTACACTTTTCTATTCACACCTGATTTAGAAAACGGCATCCCTCATTTTATCGATGTACTGAAGACTAAAGTTAATTTTTGTTACTTGTAGCAAAATCTGCTAGATTGAAACAGGCAAAAGAGGAAGCTGAAAGAGAAATTGCTGCCTATAGGGCACAGAGAGAAAATGAGTTTCGGAAGAAGGTAGCAGAGGTAAAAAAAAAAAAAATCATACTGCTTGATTTACTTATTTTGGGCTACAGTATTTGTTGTTTTAAGAGTGAAGTTTTATGTGTTGATCAAATCTGGGTTTGAGTTTAAACAAACAGTCAAGTGGTGATTCTGGATCCAACGTCAAACGTCTCGAGGAAGAAACACAAATAAAAATTGAACAGTTGAAAAATGAAGCATCTAAAGTTTCTCCAGAGGTGGTTGCCATGCTTATGAAGTATGTCACTACTGTGAGGAATTGATGCAAACGGAACTAGTAGTACCTGCAGAGGTGTATCTTCCTTTGAGTTCCATTTTTCATGTTTTTCTAGTCATATCAATGTTGTGCCTGATTGGAAGATTACCAAAAGATTGCTGTCATTGAGAGTACATTGCTGCCACTGAAAATACATCTCTGATCAGAGTAGGCAATAGAGACGATTCTGTGTTGGTGCAGTGCTGCAACATGCAGAGTAAATGTCATTTTATAAATGTATTCCGGATTTGGAAATTTCCAGACTAGTATTTATTTGTTATTAGAGAGGAACTGGTAACTATGATTTTACTACACTATATTTATTAGCAATTGTTTGGATTCTTTAGAGCAATATAGACCAAGATGGTTTGCAGATCAAGTCAATCTCTTTGTTCTTTTAAGTAGTAGAAATCTGTGATTATATTTGACTTTTAATCAAAAACATGGTTGAAATCAACGACAATATGTGTTATTGTACGTGCTGGAGGCTTTGCAAAGTTGTATTGCACATTAGTGGGATGTGTGATCAGGATGTTTAGTAATCGAACGATGCTGCAAATGGGAAATTAGGTAGAAAATCTGATAATTTGATGACTTTCCTTATGCTGTTATTTTTATGGCACTATTGATAATTTTGTTTTCTAAATGTTTGTGAGGATGGACATATCAAGAGTTAGGGTATGTGGATCAAGTAATAGTTTTGTAAACAGTTTATTCAACTGAAAAATCATGTGATTTGAGAGTAGATCTATTAACAACATGAACAAATGGGTGGGGTTGTATTCTTTTTTGTCTAGAGGATCTGATAATTTGTTGACCTTCCTTGTGCTGTTATTTTTTATGGCACTATTGATAATTTTGTTTTCTAAATGTTTGTGGGGATGGACATATCAAGAGTCAGGGTATGTGGATCAAGTAACAGTTTTGTAAACAGTTTATTCATCAGCAAAATCATGTGATTTGAGAGTAGATCTATTAACAACATGAACAAATGGGTGGGGTTGTGTTCTTTTTTGTCTTGCTGCTAAATTTCACGCATTCTTCTTATAATAATGGCTACAACTATGTTACTTTGAATTAAAGAAAGTGCCTATAAAGCCTAGATGGGATTTTCGATTATAAAAAATGAGATGCTTCACGTATTAAGATTGCTTTTGGCTTTACAAAGCAATAGAGTTTAACCCATAATTTAACATGTTTTTATTACATTATGGACCTTTTAATACCCACCCATCTAAAACTAGTAAGTCATATAGCATTAGGCTAACTAATCCCTGTTATAAGCTATTTTCACAAGTATATTTGCTAGCTCGTTCTATTTATACATGAGGTATTGTCCACCTCATGTTGATTACTCCATCTTCCAATGTACAGCATAATACCGTGAACACCAGAGACCTATTAGGACTTTCACAAATTTAAGTACACTTGTTTGTTGTGCTCTATCATCCATCTTTGTTTGTAATTTGATAGGTAATGGTCCTTGATGATGCTCAACATTCTTTGTGCTACTTTAATTACAAACTTGTCCCTCTTAACTTTGTGATAGCCACACTTGTTGGTTAAATAATTCCTTGTAAAGTTGTATTTAAGGACCTACTGGTAACTCTCAACCTTGTCATAGACAATTTGCAAGTTAGCACTCAACCTTGTCACATGCTCAACTTCTATGGTAGGCAAATGTTGATCTTTCAGGAGTACGGAAGTGCTTTTGTCTTTTCAAATTCATTATAATATTTTTCAAGTTCTTTATTTTGCTCTTCTATAGATTTGTCATGAAAAAAAAAATTCTACAAGATATCCAATGTGGAAGGCATTTTTACTGGCAAATAGGGTTTCAAGTTCATGCACAGATACTTATAATTTCCTAGATTGTAATACTTATTTTTCATGCTCTTTTTCTCTTTGTTCCTACTTATGCTCAACATTGTCCTCGTTGTGCATTACCCTTATGAGCATATTTGCAATATATTTTTTGATGTAAAGGCCTAACCAATTAAATTAACTGAAAAGCTTAAGTATAGATAAATCAAAAAATAAGTGGGAGGAAAAAGTCACTCCCCGAGAGTCACATGGGTATTGCCCAGAAACCAAAGTTCATAAGGGCCAAGCCCTAAAACAGTAACAACAAAAAAAAATGGGCATAGCCCTGAGAGAAAACACCCTCAAGCAGCTAAAGTTGTAGCCAAAGGAGGAGGGTTTGGTTCATCCTTCTTTCCCCATCCCGATGCTTGGTCTAGCTCAGGGTCAGGTAGTGTCCAACCATCAACATTGTCCTCCTCAACCTCTTTCTCTTATCGCCTTGGAGAAATTGTTAGTGTCAATCTGGGAAAGCCTTTGGAAGATGAAGGCCAACCTGAAGCTCCACCTACAGAGGGCCATCCTAAGGGTGCTGAAGTAGCACTGCTTGTCGGAGGCCTCCTAGATGGGGACCCACAATGACGTGGGAGACCAGCCGAGCTGTGAGGTGACATCCGGTGGTGGGTGAGTGTCGTCGAGGAACTTGTGAACAAGAGCTTTCTGTACGTCGGCGAGAGGAACTTCGACCTCGACGACGGACACGAGAAGGAGATTGGCCACCAAAAGCAGAAGCATTTGGAGGAATCCTACCAAACGTACAGGGTGCATTTCCCCAATGTTGCAACAACTCTTGCAAATGGGCCACCTTGTCAACTTGAACTTGTATCTGTAACATCACCAAGCTTTAGCAAAAATACATACATTGGTATCGTGGCATGTGAAAAAACCGCCGCAGTTCTCTCTTTCCATATAGAAAATAATATTTTCATTCTAAAAGTATACCAAAGCTGCAGAAAAGGGAAAGGAAATCTAGGTTATCTCTCAGGAGAACCATATGCCATGAAAACAACTCTGGTCGGAATGGAGAAAAGAAATCATGGATGCAAACCTAGTAATTCTGAGCCCTTCGACATAACCTAGACACATGAAGAGATGACTTGGACTGGCCGCAAAAAGGGCAACGAGGATGTGGAAAGCCCAAATGGTGAAGACGAGAACGAATGACAAGCCTTGAAAAAGAATACATCGGGCAAAATGTGCTATTTTGGGTTTTGTGATTGCTGACCAAATAGTAAGGAAACACAATCTCTAGGTAGAATGTGAGGATTGTAAATGTCATTGCTGGTTTAAAACCTCGACCATTGGCAACTGAAGAAAAAGCCAGCGATATCCCTGTTGAGGTTTGTATCTTTGAAAAGTTGTCTGAGGATACCAACGCCAATCCTTCCAACAAGGCCTAATACCAATAATGCCAATCTTATGCAACAATTCCACTGGCAAGATAGAGACAAGTAGTTCAAAAGTCTCACGATCTTGGCATGTCAAACGAAATTGAACCCACACATCCTCCCAACTGTGTAGAGACATTCTAGACCTACAAAAAGGTCTTTTGGAGTACGAATGCCATGCTTATGTAAGTGAAGAGCATGTAAACCTTGGACTTGAGAAAGCGACATGCCTTGCATCTGGATTAATGGAGACCACCAGACATTGTGCTAGTTGAAAGATAACCCATCTCGAAAGTCGGGTCCATCCCAACAAAGCCATGGTTTTGCAACTTCCCAGGCATGCCAAATTCTTTTTGCCACAAATGATCCTTGGATTTGCACTGGTTCTCACATAATCAAAATGGTCTAGAAGCCAATCTCTTTCCAAGGTGGATGATGCAAAGGGAACCCAGAGGAAATGCAGTGGCAAAGAAGAACTTTCCAAGCTTCATTCCCTAAGATGCATCGAACAATACATTTGACACACAAGGCTTGTCCTTGTTTCTGGGTAGAAATGAGGCCAAGGCCACCAGAGTGCTTAGGAAGACAATAATAATCCCAAGCCACTCTGTGAAAACCATGTTTGTTTGTATTTGAAGCCCATAAAAAGTCCCGCAACAACTTCTCAAGCTTATTATAAGAGGATTTGGATGGCGACCAAAAAGAGGAGTATTAAACATGTGTGGCTGCAAGAACTTTAGAATAAATTTGAAATTTCCCAGTAAGGGAGAGGGGCTTGGTCAACCAGTAGGCCAATTTGGTCTCAATTTTTGGAAGCAACACATCCCAAAGTTTTGTGGGTGACCCATGAAAGGCAAAAGGGATTCCAAGAAAATGAAAAAACTTGGCCATGCTGAATCCATTTCCAGTCATACTGAAGAATCCATTGAGGAGCTGGAAGAAATGAATGACGATAGTAGAGGGTTTTGTTCCACTGAATGGCCGAGCCATAAGCTAAACAAAAGGTTTCCAACCAATGAAGAGCATTTTGGATATTCTCTCTATCCTCACTAAGGGTGAGGAAGGAACCATCTGCAAAATGGCCATTAACAAGTCGAGAGCTTGAATTGGGAAGGGAAATGCCTCAAACCTGGCCAACAGAAATTGATGAGGCAAGTAAATAGCCAAAGCCTTCTGCAGCAAGCACATACAAAGGAGATAAAGGGCAACCTTGACGAATGGACCTATGCAAGCCAAAAGTATGAGACTGGAGACCATTAATTGTTATACAAGCATAGGCATATGTAAAGAGCATTTGAATAGAAAAGACAAAGCGAGGTCCAAAACCAAGAGATTTTAACATAGCCAGAATAAAAGGTCACTAAATGCGGTCATATGCTTTAGCAAAATTAATTTTAAGGAAAATAACATTTTGAATAGATCGACGAGCCCATTCTATGCCCTCCCAGACAGCTATGATATTATCCAGTATGAATCTGGATTGTATGAAACCAGTCTTCTCAGGTTGCATAATATGAGGAAGAAGATGGTGAATTTTAAGAGCAAGGGCCTTGACAATAATTTTATAAGATACATTGATCAAGGTAATTGGGCACCAGTTGCAGATATCTTCTGGGTCACCGAATTTAGGTATGAACTTTATGTTTATTTTTTTTTATTTTGTACCTAGTGAGCCATTTTGAAAAGCTTCAAGATAAACATGATGTAGGTCTGAACCAACACAATCCCAAAGAACTTTGTAAAACTCACAGGGGAAACCATCACAACCAGGGGATTTTTCATCTGCCATGGAAAAAACTAGCATCCTTAAGGTCTTGTAGAGACAAATTCTGGTCACAGAATGCCCTTTGGGAGTCTAACAAACAATTAAGCACCGTTGCAAGACAATCCTTGAGGGCTTGTTGACTGGCAAGTGTAAGAGCTTGAACAATGATTTTTTTTTATAATGATTGACAAAGGCTTGGATAATGTCTAGAATTTAAATGAACTTATTGCCCTCTCTAATCCTTTTAATACGTGGAGAGGAATGTTGAGGGCGTAGGCAGGAAAAAAACTCCTTACTAGTCTGATCTTCCACTTTCAACCAGTGTAAACGTGCCTTAACCTAAGCACCTATAGTTGCATCGCTGTCAACAATATGCTTTTGATGATGGAGAGTTGCCAATGTTAACTATAAATCAGTTGAAAAAGGATGAGTTGCCAAACTCTCAGTTGCTGCATGCAATTCCTTGGTAGTTTGAGCATAAGACCACCGACGGAATTGGGCTAGCTATCTCCCACAAAAACAAAGGAATTTAATTGTTCTATGAATTGCATCATTCCACCACAAAATCCACCCTGAAGGTTGAGTGGGTCTAGGCTACAAATTCTAAATCCGTTGAATGTGGGCCAAAGTAGGTGGATGACTGAGAAGTGATGTGTTAAGAAAAATTTGAGACTGAAAGGAACATGGAAAATCAACACACCATTCAATAGAAAATTTAATGGGGAAGTGGTCTGACAAATTGACATCAGACAAAGGCAATGATCTATCCCAAAAAGAAAAAAGATTGAGAGGAGATCATGGCACGATCTCAAAAAGAAAAAATATTGAGAGGAGATCATGGCACGATCAAGGTGTTTAAAGACTATCAGTACCAGCCCTGAAATTACTCCAAGTATGCTAGATTGCATGCGGAAGGTGACAGTTGGTATTGGGATAAAAATAGACCTAATGTATTGTTCATGTAGAACCAAGCCTCACGCTCACCATTTGTCCAGCAAAATGGTGAAATGTCATCCTCGTTAGAAGCCACCTCAACCATATTGAATTCTCCACATAAAACCCAAGTGGTCGGAGGTAGTGAGTCAACTATCCACTGCCAAAGGTACACTCTTTCCACTGGATCATTGGGGGCATAAATATTAATAATGCCAAAAATATGATTGTCAATTTGCATGAGAACCTAAATCAATCTATGCATGGGGTCCTCACCATGATTAACAATTGCATCTTGCCACCGCGGCACAAGAAGGGTAATAACCCCTCCTCGACCAGCATCATGATTGGAGGAAAAAATTAGACTGTGTGGAAAAATTACAAGGCATGTCACTGCGAGCAAAAAACCAACTATCTTAACCTCTTGAAGGCACAAAACATATGTTTGAGGAAACTTATGATGAACATCTCACACAAATATTTACGAGAGAGGTTTGTTGGACCCTGAACATTCCAGGAGAGAAAATTCATTCTGAGGCATCATTCATGCCATCCTTGTCCCCAAGGGAGGAGAAACTATTGTGCAAAAATTCTGAGTTTGAATGAAAAATAGGATAAAGGTCCCCCAGGATCACCCATCTTTTACATTTCCAAGGTATGATCCACTTCATTTCTTAGATCTAGCCTCTACTACATGAAAAGACACTCTCGTTTATTTTATTTCATTTCAAGGCTGATTCCAAATAGGGGTTCGACTGAGGTAAACCCCTCTTTACAATCTTATTCCTCATTTTTTGTGTATAGGAACAAGTAGAAAACCTACAAAAGAAAATATAAGCAGTAAAAGATCTAATGAACAATTTGGGAAAGTTTCAAATAAATTTGTAGGGTATACAAGGAGAAAACCGTTTTGTTCCTCAGTAAAAAAATTCCCTGAGAACTCTATACCCTCAAAATCATCTTTATATTTCAACCACTGGTCAGATTTGCTTTCTGGTTTTTTCTTTAAGTATACACAGGTTACTGTGTATTTATGCCAGTCTGTATGTTGCTGAAAGTTATCAACTTCACTTGATTAGCCTTCTATCTTGCATTATTTCTATAAATCATCTCAATCAATCATTATTAGTGAATGATTGTTGACTCATTTAGTGCTTATGACCTACTTGAGTCTATTGGGTCATCTTCCTTGGGTGATCCCACAAAGTTGTGTCCCACTTTTAGGCACGAAGAAAGATCACGCGAATGGATTTTTTCATTTTGACCCCTTCGAGCGAATGGGGGTGTTTACGTGAAGGGAAAAAAACCCTTCGCACGAACTAGATGAAATGGGGGGTTCGCTCAAACTAGACCCAATTCAAGCGAACCCTGTGAATCAACAAAAAATAAGGAATTTGCGCAAATTTTCCATGGGGGTTCGCTAGAAGGGGGTTCGCTCGAACCCCCTTCGCTAGAAGCGGTGTTCTAGCGAACCCCCTGAATTTGGCCTTCCTCTCCAAAGCCAACAAATTTCTGCAATTTTTTGCCCTTTGAAGGTCTCAATCAAGGACCAAATAAAACAATCTTCTAAAACCCAAATGGAAGATGATGCTACTCAAACAAGCTTTACAATGACTATAATTTTAATATATATTGAGTTCATTGTGACTTTCTATTTTTAGTTTAATTAAACATAGGTTGTCTGGCCATTTAGCAACCTCTCTCTTTGACACTTCGGGAAAAATAGTAAATTAGGGGGAAAAAATTATGAAAAATATGTAGGAAAAGAGTATTTGTGTTACCTTTCTATGAAAAAAAGAAAAAATGAATTTCGATATATACAGATCAAGTTAGAGCGATCCAAGTGACCACATGTCTAAATTACAGTTACACTCACTTTAGAACTTAATAAACTATGAAATATTGACCCAAAATGAATGAAACGAATTGCATCCTTTAGATATTGAAGTTACAAATATAACCTCGAAATAATTACATCATTATCATATTTTTAAAAAAATTTATGCTAATCTAAGTGACAATCACTCCTTAAAAACACTATTTTTTCGCACAAACCACTTTTCGAAGGAGAAGGAAAAATGAATTTAAATGAATTTTAAATTTTTTCAAAAAATATATATCTAGAAACTATAAAAAAAAATGTTAAAAGACTCTAGTTTACATCATCTTCAAATTCATAATAGTTTTGCGGCAACAAGTGTTCAAAAGTGAAGTTTTTTTCTCAGAATGTTAATGATCTCAGTGTCAAAGTTGGCCAAAAAGTGGGACACACTATTGTGGGACCACCCCCTTCCAATTATGCAATAACGAAATATGATGTATCATTTGCATCTATTTTATTAGTGTACACATACCATACAAGAGGACATGTCTTTGGAAGAGAAACATGAAACATCAATGAAAAGTAAGAGAGAATTGGAAATTGTAGCACAAAGGGAACATATGAGAAACCTTTGTTCAATGAGACAATTGAATTAGGAAATTGCAGGCACGTCATCTATGACATTAGAATTTGAAAGCATACCATTATCTCATGTTGAAGACACACAATTCTCTACATCTCATGTTGAAGGCTTACCTTTCTCTACATTTCATGTTGAAGGTACACCATGCTCTACATCTCAAGGTGAAGGCACACCATCATATCAAGTTGAACACATGATACTTACAACATTAGAAGTTGAAGACACATCATTAATGACATTTCAAGTTGTTGAGGGTCCATCTTCAACATATCAAGTTGAAGGTACACCAACTTTAACATATCAATTTGAAGGTACATCATCTCTGGTTGAAGGTATGCAATTCATCCCTAATGTTGTTGTATGTATTGTGGTGGCTTGCAATGTTTGCCAATTTGTCAATAAATGGAGAGTACAGATGTAATTGAGAATGAAATAGTGGAATTTGGAAAATATAATATTGTGGCCTACAATCTAAAGGATGGAAAAGAAGAAAAACAATGTGAATTGGTCATTGAAAAGATTATAGTGTATCAATTATGGGCATTTTTGTGAGAAAATAGTGTATGTGTATACAAGGCGTACTCATAGAGCTTGACGGTTGGATTAGAAATTAAAGTTATGTAAGGACACATTCCCACTTGAAAAAAGTGTCTTATTTGTTGACTTTGCAGAGAATTACACACTACAGACACAAAATGTGGTGCAATCAAAGTATTACAACTGTCAATAGGTTGCTATATTTGTGCGTATATAATTCATGTATTCCCGAGATAGTACAGAGGAGAACAAGAAGGTATTGAGGGAGTATCATTTTTATATCAGAAATTATCACACACATTCTAAAGAGTTTGTGTAGGGTTTCTTTCATCTTTTCTACGGAATTTGGCTAACAAGGGCATATCATACCGTCAAATTATCACGTGGTCAAACAACTATGCATCACAATTCAAAAACTCCTAGATGTTTTATTGGTTAAGCAAGATGCATAAGATCACTAGTATTCAGTATATGTGGAATTTAATAGAGGTTGAGCATGGAAAGGGGGAGCATAATGGTGCATATGCATGCATCAAAAGAGTGCTAGCATGTGAAGAATTAAAGTACAAAGACAAAGAAATATTTTCACATTAAAAAAAATATCGTACAATGATGTAATGCTACAATGGTTCTAGGTAATGAAGTTGAATCTATGATAGTTTTTTTTTGGTTGATAGATGAAACTAACATTGAAAAATATGAGGATTGTTGTACACCAATAGGATATAGTGAGCTACACTCTTTTAGAAACTCTAATGTAGATTCATGGAGTGTCCACACACAACCTATGGCATGCCTTTGTTCATTATGTACAAATGAGTCTTAGGATGAGTGTGAGCCAAAGGAGTGGGTCGACGAACAATGTACAAGAGCTTTGAGCCCACTTGGGACATATTGACCCACAACAACACTGCTACTCACACAAATGGAAGCATCAATTGACTTTGATATTTTGTTTGATCTAATGCAACCAGGTAAATTGTCCACATATAAATATTTCTAGTAAATTATTTAATAAATTAATACCATCATTTTGCATGTATCATTGAGACCATGTTTTTGCTATTATTGCACTTGAAGTCAATGAAGAAGGAACAAATTATTAGTTGTCTCATTGTGCGGAGGTAAAAAAGAAATTCGATAATTCTTTTAAAGATGGAGAAGAATTAAAATACCCTATAGGAGCAATAGTTGTTATGGGTACATGGCTTAGATGGTATAGTATGCATAACCCTAGGTTGTGGTTGTTCAAGGATTGGGAGACACGCATGAAGATTCTTCATTATTCCAACCTTGTTGTTCCATCAAATGTCCATTTGATTAATTATGGAGGTAAACCATATAATAGGCTCTTTGTAAGGTTCTTGAGTCAAACCATGAGGCAATACTTGAGACAATAAAGAGTAGGGAAAATCTAGCTAGTTCATTGGACTAAATGGGTATGCAAAACAATTGTAATAAAAACCTTATTCGAATATATGTACACATGAAATGTATATTTGTATGAATGAAATACTGTGTATATTTGTTGTTTTTCAATGAGAGAGATACATATGTGCATTCTTATTGTTTTCAACTTTCCTACCATACGATATACAAATATTGTAAATAGGTAAAACAAATTTTGTACAAAGTTACAAATATTTTCCACGCAAATAAAGTTCTTATAGATAAAAACCAATAAGATAAATTCTTTCCAATTAGACATCAATAAAATAAACAATCTGTATAAAGAACATTAGCTTGTGGTTTCTCGGAGCTTGTGGCACATAGGATCGATCTATTTGATGCTAGAGGGTTGTGTTATTACTTCCCAAAAAATCATCTTTCACTTTTGGGAGATTTGACTCTGGTCAAAAGTGTCGACCACTTTTTAGTTGCAAAAAATTCTAAAATCGCTCAGTAAAAAGGTGTAATATTACATATCTTTGAAACCTCTCATCGTGCCATCACACCATTTGCACCAAAAACTTTGGTTGGGCAAGTAAACACCAAGAATTACCTTGTTTATCTCCCCAACTTTCTTGAACATTTTGGACCATTTTGTACTGGTGTGTCCCCTTAAGTGCATAGAGTGTGAAAACTAACAAAGTTTGACGGGGCATTTCTAAAATCTTATTTAACATATGAATGATCTATTTGATGTTGTAGGGTCATGTTACAACTTCCCAAAAAATTCTCTCTAACTTTCGGGAGATTCGACCATGTTCAAAAGTGTCGACAACTTTTCAGTTGTTGCAAAAACTTGTAATGTTGCTTAGTACAAAGGTGCAACATTGTGTATATTTGAAACTGCATGTCGTGACCTCAAATCATATACACCAACAACTCTAGTTAGGCAAGTAAATGATAGGAATGATCTCTTTTAGCTTCCCAACTCACTCCAGCATTCTGGACCACTCTATACTGGTGTGTCACCCTAAGTGCATAGAGTACAAAAAATTGTCAAACTTTGACAAGGCATTTCTCAGAGCTCGTGCAATGTATGAATGATCTATTTGATGCTATGGGGTCATGTTACCACTTCCCACAAAAGCCTCTCTCAATTTTAGGAGATTTGACCTCGTTCAAAAGCGTCGACAACTTTTTATTTGTTGCAAAGACTTGTAATGTTGCTTAGTGCAAACGTGCAGTGTTGTATATCTATATAGTCCTAAAATTCTAGCACCCATAGTTAGATTCTTTAGGACATATTAGGCCCCATTTTGGAAATTTTGAGGTCTGAATGCCCGTTATGATTTATCCTATCAATTTGTCTTTTCTCCCCCCACTCCTATTCACTTTCCTCAAGCTCCCACTGAAATTTGATCCCATTCTCCTTGGGATAAGTTTCCAATGGCGACATGTCCCTGGGTTTTGGGGCCCAATCTTTCCCTGGGGACTGATGTTAGGGTTCTATTTTTTTGGTCTTCCTAGATTATATTTGAATCCCAAAATTATGGAGTTAGTATAAGAACCCCTTATCACTCCTCATTTTGTATCCAACAACTATATGCAAGTATTTTTAGCAACCTGCAAGCTATCAAGATTTCAAGCAAGAAAGAGAAATTGGATTTAATATTTGAAGGCAAGCATCCAAGATCAAGATCTCCAAGTCTCCAATTATTCAAGATCATTAAAATCCAAGGAAATATTCTCCATTTGAGGTAATCTCTTCTCTCATGATGGCCAAGTAGAGGAATTCTCAAATCAAGCAAGAAGATCAATTCATTTCATCCATCCTTCTCTCCCTTCTTTGCAAGTGTTTATCAAGTATATCTAGATTCAAGTTCTAGGAGTGGAAATCATAGATTTATGCATTTGTGAAGGCATACTTGATTCTAGATTACATTCCAAGGCCAACTCTTTTTATTTCAAGCACATTCAAGCATCTTCATGGGTAGGAGCGATTTCTACATTTGTCCATGAGGGTTCATACAAGGTGAATCTAATATTTTCCTTTCCATCTACTTTCCTTTATGCAGTTTCATTTCATTTTTAAGGTTGATTCCTAAATAGGGGTTTGACCAAGGAACACCCCTTTAGCCAACCTTTTTCCCCATTTTTCTATGTGCAGGAACAAGATACAGAGCCGTCAATTTAGATCTAAGCACAACAAGTATAGTTACAAGATCTATGAAAGTTTCAGTTGAAAACACAGGGAATACATCTCCATTCCCATCATGTCCCAAGGACACATTGCTATTCCCACCATGTCTCTTCCATTTCGAGCTCACATTTCTGTCACAAGCCAGTTCATCTTCTCATTTCTATTTCCGTCAATTTCATCTCATTATCTATCTATTACAGTCTATTTTCTGCAGCTTTTTAGTGACTTTTCTAATAGATCAATTACACTACTTAATAATTCTCATTTCATTCAATTACGTTTCTTAGTGAAGGATAGATCATGTTCCCAATTAATGCTTGAATCGCCTCCTGAGCCTATTGGGGGCATTATTCCTTCCTAATGTGCAATTAACGAAATGGGGAAGTAATTCATTTATCACTTTACCTATTTCTCCCCATTCCTATTGTACATTTTTGTGAACTTGACTCTTGTTACATAATTTTGATTTGGTGGTTAGATCCTCTTTGCATGACCTCCTTTGTATGCATTGTAGAAGTAAATCTTTACATCATATATTTCCTACATTGTATGCATTTAGATACATAGGTTCACCTCATTGTACATTTTGGTGAACCCGACGCCTCTTACATGATTTTGATTTGGTGGTTAGATCCTCTTTACATGCTCTCCTTTATATGCACTATAGTAGTCAATCCTTACATCATATATATTCTACATTGTATGCATTTAGATACTGTGATATGGGAAATGGTTATCAACGGTAGATCCCCATTTCCCATATATATTGGAATACAAAACCCACCCTTAGGCCAAATCTAATTAGAACAACCCAAAAGGATGAAGGGGTGCTAATGAACGATCTAGAAAAAGGGGTGATCTTGGGATATTCCCTGGACAGATAGAAATGTATGTACATGTAAAGTCTGAAAAACATTTGTGCAATGATAAAGAAAATGATAACCAAAAAGATGTGATATCAGATCTAATGTATCAAAGTAAATGATAAAGTAAAATGAGAAGAATGAACTCACCTTGAGGGTTAGGAGAGGACAAGTGAACTTCAGATCTATAAATGATAGTCTAAAACCTGTTTAAATCAGTAATAGTTCTGGATCTGGAACCTTGATACCTGTAACTCCCGACTATGAAATTTGCATACCTTCAGGATGATGTTGACTAGAGTCAACTTATTCCCAAAAATTTGAATTAGTCCTGGAAGAGTAAACACTGATGAACTCTATAAAGGATCAACCCCTGATTTTGAAACCCTGAAAAAATCTAGATTTGCAAATTCGCCACATTTTCCTTCACACAAGGAAAAAGGGGAAATTGTTGTGGAAAGTGGCTTGCCATGGTCAAGCCCCTGTATAGGAATTAACCTTGAAAGGAAATAGTAAATGCATGTAAAATAAGACAATGTAAGTATTCACCTTTCTTGTAAAACCCTCATGGATGGATGTTAAGATCTAATAAACCCATGAAGATGTTTCTATGATTTAAATATGTTGTAGAATAAAGGACGTCCTCACAAATGCAATGGATCTACACTTTCCAAATCTTATATCTTGAATGAATGCATGCTTGATCACTTCAATAGAGAAGGAGAGGAAAGAAGGATGGATGTGGATCTTCTTTCTTGCTTGAAAATTCCTCTACTTGGTCACCATGGAAGAGATAAAATTGCTTCAAATGAGAGAAGATTGCCTTTGAATGGATGGAAGAATACTTGGAGATCTTGAATTGGATGTTTTCCTTCAAATATTAAATCCAAAATAGATTGATTGCACTTTGAATCACCAAAAGATGCTTGTAATATCATGCACAATATATGTATTGCTTCTTGAAAATGTAGATGTCAAAATCAGGAGCGTTCATGTGCTTTTATACTCATTTTGGGGTCCATAATTGACAAGCCAACCACAATTAGGATCAGAAAAATAAACACCCTCACATTGGGCCCAGGTCCCATTAATTATTAATCCCCGAGGACTAATTTGACTTGGGAATAAGTCAAATTTGATTTAGTCTCAGAGGAAATTTTTTTAAAATGGTCTCAGGTTTCAGTAAGTGTGAAGAGATTTGAGGAGAGAGGAAAAAGTGAGGGAAATAAAGCATAAACACAGTCAAATCTAGGAAATTACTAAAATGGGGCCTAATAGTTCGTAGAGCTTCCAAATAAATTGGTGCTAACTTTTTAGGATAGTACAGATACATAGGTTCACCTCATTGTATATTTTTATGAACCTAACTCACGACATTCCAATTCTGATTTAGTGTTTAGATCTACATTGTATGCATTACATATATTTTTCATAGTTAGACCTAGATATACTTTGAATGTTTAGATTAAATCTTTAAATTTGTTTGTTAGATGTTCTTTTCATAAAAAACATTGTTATTGCATATCTCTTTTAAATATCAAAATTGCATTAGATATATATTCTCTTTCATTTCCTTTTGCATGAGTGTTATTAATTTGAGTCCTACTTATAGCATTCCAGTTAGGAGAAGTCATAGACTTATGGGTTCTTTTCTTGGGCTTCTATTTTTCTTAGGAATATTGATGAGAACAACATGCATACTAGTGGCATCAATCCTATCATGGAGAACAACTCTTCCCATTCTTCTCATGATGAAGATGATGCTTTAAAATTCCCTCCAATGCAAGTTCAAAAAAATTCCAATGGCTGAGAGAAATTTGAACAATGGCTAGGACAAGAAAACTCTAATCCAGAAGTCATTTCCATTGTAGAGGTTTAAGGAAGTTAATTCATAATGATGAACATGGTGTTATCATCTTGTGTAATATCTCTCATCTCATTGATAACAATGTAAATACTATTAGAGATTGTGCTCGAGAGGTAGGTTTCATTCCACCCACCACTAGTGTTGAGACCTCTATGCCTATTTCTACCTCCATCCCTAGTGTGTCCACATTTTCTCCACCTATCATAAAAAAATTCATTCAAAAACAATCCTACACATTTTAGCATTCATGATCCTATTATTCCTACTATCCCTTCAATTCTTCCATGTTTCTCATTACCTTCATCAATTCCAACTTACAATAGTGTTCCTTTTTCATATTCTACAATTCCTCCCATTTATCATAATGCTCCAAACATTTCAAACATATCTCCACCTACCATTCTTTCTATCAATTCTACTATTAAGAACTTGGCTCAAACTACGTCTTCCTTCCAATAACAAATTACTTCAATGAATCAATCCAAATTTAACATTCCTACTTGTGACATTGCTATTCATTTGTCTTTGGATATCATATGTGCCATTATTCCTCAACACAAGGAGATTCCCCATCTTGAGACTTACAACAGTAAAGGTGATCCTTTGACCCATGTCAAAACCTTTCAAACGTTGTGTAGTGATTTTTCTCACGATCATAGGTCCATGGATAAACTGTTTACTAGAACCTTTCAAGACATATACTTGAATTGGTATTGTTCTTTGGCTCCTTATTCTATTGATTCTTTCCAAAAACTTGAAAATGCTTTCATCTAACAAGTTCAAAACAACATTGGTCCTAAGATTTATTTGACTGATTTAATGCATTGTAAACAAGGAGTTACAGAAAAAGTAACTAATTTTATTGGTACATTTAAGCATTTGCATGCTCAGATTTCCTATCTTGTGCTTTATATTGATGTGCAATGTATTTTTATAATGCTAGGAATGGAAGTAGAGATAGGAAAATAGGTTTCAACATGTGTAGTAAGTGGAACATAGCCTAAGTCTTGAGCACATTCAGACATGGATTTGACATTAGAATTAATAATATGTGAAATACCACGCAAGAGGTGAAAACCATATTCATCATTATGAGCAAGCTTCCTTAAGAATTCTAAAGCGGAAATAGTTTCAGCACTATGATTCTCTTGAGCTAACTAATGTTCCATTTTTCAAATTCTTGGGTGAGTTTGTCAATTTGAGCGGGAGGAAATCTTAAGGATTCAACTTCATCATGGGAAGAATGAGCAGAGTTCTCCTCCATGAGAGGATTAGGATCACAAGGGAGCATGTTGGTCTCATCAAGATTCCTAGGAAAGAAGGAGGGTTTGGGATCAAAAGAACCCATGAGCCTATGATTCCTTCTAACCAGAATACTATAAGTTGGACTCAAGGTGATAAATCTCATACACAAAGGGATGCAAAGAAAGGATAATGCAATAAGAGTACAAAGTAGATCCTATATCCAAATGCTTACAATGTAACAAAGAACTAAGTAGATCTAGAGATTAAAGAACAATGAATATGCAAAGGGAGATCACACATAAAGGATCTAACAACCCAATCAAAAGGTATAAAGCATGAAAGTATCAGGTACACCAAACTGTAACATAAAAAAATAAAAAATAAATAAAAAATAAAAAAAAGAGGGGGGGAAGGAGGTAAGGTTTTTATATATGAATGTTAAACCACCCTAGTATTTTTATGCACATTAGGGAAAGAGAAAGAGGGATCCCCAAATATAACCTTCAAGAGAACCCAAATTAGATTAGTACAACCCAAATGAATGTAGGGGTACTAATGAAAAATTAAATTCCTTTCAAGGGTGAATATGATGCAAGGCAGGGAGGGTAATGGGGCCAAAGGCTCACCCAACTACCAAACCAACTTGCAAACACATTGCGGAAGCCAAAACAACACAGTGAGAGAAGAAACATCAGATATCCTCTATCATTAATTGATCAAAATAATTACATGCTAGGTTGTAAGGCCTTCCAAGTTTGGGCCATATATTCAAAGAATTACAAATTGATCTTCATACATGCAAGGTCATAGACCCACTTACATATAATCTGATATCCCATATCCTATTCTAAAACTTATCCCAAACTAAGAACATAGAAACAAATATATACAAGAGTCCAACAGAGATGTCGGCACTCAAATCCATAAGTGAGACCCATATTTAGGTCCAAACAGATCCCAATGAGAGACCCCAAATTAATTAAGCCATGAAAATTAACTCAAGAAGTCGGCCACCAAATCCACCTCCAAACTAAACATCTCGGGCAAAGGTTGACCGAGTAACAGAGTGACTCGGGCAAAGAACACCCCGAGCAACAGGAAACAAACCTGAGCGTCAGAAGAGAAACCCAAGCAACAAGAAACAAAAAACTTGTCCAAGCATCAGAAAAGAAACCCGAGTAACAGAAACAAGCATAACCAAGCGACAAACCTGAGCAATAGAGTACTTCCTGATCAGTCTCCAAACAAACTAAAGAATAGAACAAACATCTTTTTTGTTGAGCAGGATTGGCAAGGACCCAAGATGCTTATGCATCAGACACCTTGGGTACAAGAAGTGATTCACCAAAAAATGTATCAGGTCCAACCTGAAATGAATCTAACTTAGATAGAGAAATCCAAGATGAGTCCTCAATCGATCTATTCTTCCACTTTACCAGACACTCCATGTATTCCTTTCCTCTTGTACTTATGACAACTCTCTATTTCAAAATCTTCTCAACTTCCTCTATCTGCTTCTTAGGATAATCACTTCATATTGTCACTTCTTCATCAGGTTCATGACATTCATAAAAGTCTGAAATATTGAATATAGTTGATATATCCATGTCATCAGGTAATTCAACTTCATAAGCATTTCCACTATCAAATCTTCTCAGTATTTTGCAAGGACCAAATTTCTTCATCTTCAATTTACCATATGTTCCAACAGGAAATCTCCTTTCTTCAAATGAACCATTACTGCATCACCAAATTCAAATGTTTTATGTCTTCTTGATATGTCTGCACTATCTTTGTATTTCTAATTACTTTTCTCCAGCTTGTTTTTTACATCTTCTTGTAATGTCTTCATGAACTCAGCAAATTCTTCTGCTTCTGCACTTATTTTCTCTTCCCCAAAAATGTATCTCAAGTCTGATATACCTCTCAATTGTGTGCCATGAACAATCTCAAAAGGTGTCTTTCCAGTACTTCTATTCATTGAAATTTTGTATGCAAACTCTGCTTGTGCCAACGTTAAATCCCAACTGCTTGGTGTGTCTCTAACTAGGCATCTCAACAAGTTACCCAAACTTCAGTTTACAACCTCTGTTTGTCCATCAGTCTATGGATGAAATGTAGAACTAAACTTCAACTCAGTATCCAACTTCTTCCAGAGTGTTCTCCAAAAATATCTTACAAATTTACTGTCTCGGTCAGAGATGACACTCCTCGGTAATCCATGCAATCTGACAATCTCCTTAAAGAAAAGATCTGCTATATGTACTGCATCTGATTTTTTCTTACATGGTTTGAAATGTGTCATCTTAGAAAATATATCCACAACAACAAATATGGAATCATTACCTCTTGCTATCCTAGGTAAGCCAAGAAAAAAATCCATGTTGATATCACTCCAAGATTTCTCAAGAACAGTAATTGGTGTATGCTAACTAGTATTCTGACTCACTCCTTTTGCAACTTGACAAACTCCACAACTTTTAACAAATTTCTGAACATCCTTATACAACTGAGGCCAAAAATACCTCTCCTTCAACAAACTCAATGTATTATCAATACCAAAATGTCCAGCTAAACCACTACTATATTTCTATTTTATCAAATTAGTTCTCATTGATCCTCTCGGTATACACAACTAAATACCTTTGAAAAACATATCTTCTTGAATGAAATAATCTTCATACTTACTTTATTGATTTGAATTAGTTGCTTTGCACACTCTCCACTGCTTTGAAAAATTAGGATCACTTTCATACAAATGCTTCATGTCATCAAAACCAAGAACTTCAACTCTCATTTCAGTCAACAAAGATCTTCTTCTACTCAATGCATCAGCAACTTGGTTAGAAACTCCACTCTTATGCTTTATCACAAATGTGAAAATCTGCAAATACTCTACCCATTTCATATTTCTCTAATTCAACTTATTCTGACTACCCAAATATTGTAAAGCCTTATGATCAGTATACAACACAAATTCATTTGGCATCGAATAATTTCATGATTTCTTCATAGCTTGAACAATAGCATAGAAATCTTGATCATATACAAAATATTTCCTCTTCGCATCATTCAACTTTTCACAAAAGAAAGAAACAAGTTTGCCTTCCTGAGTCAACACATCTCCAATTGCACTTCCACTTGTATCACATTCAACTTGAAATACTTTATTGAAATCAGGTAGTGCTAACACAGGTAATTCAACAAATTTCAACTTCAAAGCTTCAAAACTCTTATCAGCTCCATGTGTCCATTTGAATTCTCTTTTATATCCTCTCATTGTTTCAATCATAGAATTACAAATAGAACTGAAATTTCTGATAAATTTCCTATAAAAACTTTACAAACCATGAAATGATCTTACCTCAGTGACATTCTCAGGTGTAGGCCAACTAAGTATAGCTTCAACCTTCTTAGGATCCATCTTCAAACCATCAGCTGAAATTACAAAACCTAAATATACAAGCTATTCTTTCATGAAGGAACACTTCTTCAGATTTATCATCAACTTTTCCTCTTTCAATCTCTACAACACTTGCATTATATGCATCAAATGCTCTTCTCTAGTCTTACTGAATATCAGAATATCATCCAAGTATACAATCATGCACTTATTCAAGAATTTCTTCAAAACTTCATTCATTAACCTCATAAAAGTACTCAGTGCATTAGTTAAACCAAAACGCATAACCAACCACTCATACAAACCTTCCTTTGTCTTGAAAGTAGTCTTCCATTGATCACCTTCTTTGATTCTGATATGATGATATCCACTTTTCAAATCAATTTTGGTAAAATATTTTTCTCCACTCAAACAATCCATTATGTCATCCATTCTTAGTATAGGAAACCTATACTTCACTATGATCTTGTTAATTGCTCTGGAATCAGTGCACATTCTCCATTCTCCATTCTTCTTAGGTGTCAATATAGCTGGTACTACACATGGTCTCAAACTTTCTCGGATCAAGCCTTTGTTCAACAATTCATGAACTTGTCAGTTAAGCTCTTCATTTTTGGTCGGTGTTAACCTGTGTGGTGCTTTGTTCGATAAGCTAGCTCCAGGAATCAGATCCATACAATTACTGATATCTCTCATTGGTGGCAAACCATTAGGTAAATTATCTGAAATGATCTCCTTGTACTCAGTGAGTAACTTCTAAACTTCTGCAGGAATGTCATATTTTGTAATCTTACTCAGTTTGTTAGGAGTCAAAGAATAACAAATATCATTTCTTTTCAAATCCTTAATAAACTATCTACCTTCCATCAAACAAAATTTCACAGATGTACAAATCTCACCAACAGATTCTTCAACCAAAGGTAACAAAACTTGTTTCTTACCATCAACCCAAATAGAATATCTATTCAATCTTCCATCATGTATAGCATGTCTATCATATTTCCAAGGTCTACCCAAAA